>CM070035.1:67985399-68007735 GCA_036250615.1 Ptychadena robeensis | reverse complement strand
GTATGCAGGCATTACACTTTTTAAGAGTATGCTAGGCTAAACGTGATGAGTCATCACACGTTTAACTTAGCCCTCCGTTGTAGTCTGGGGCACCTCAATCGGCCGGGCACCCTGTGTGGCAGGGGCATAAGCTGCGATTGAAGACGCCGCTTTCAATTGCAGCTTATGGCAGCGGCTTTCTTTCATCGGCTCCCTCGGCCAGAGAACGAACAGACAGTCCGTGTATATGGCCGGAGAAGAGAAAGTGGGGCGACAGGGATTGCGGCCGATTTTTAACCTGACCGGACAGCCTCGCGTGATCCGAGCTTACGCCTCGTCGGTCAGATTAAAAATCGGCCGCTTATCGGCATGTGATGGCAGCCATTAATTTTCCCTGGGTTGCGATGCATGATTCCTTGTTATCTTGGAGTACTGATCCCAAAGCAGATAGAAGAGATAACGGCTTACTTTACTTTGTGGTCAGGTGGTCAGCAACATTTGTCCTCATCACACTTATGTGATGAATGACTTGGGACAACGGCACACGGACGTATGGAAGTGGCCCGCCCTTGCATACCTAATGACCAAACACCCCAAATTACCCTACCATCTCAACATCAAATAATAAACATGTACAAACCATTTCGGTTTAAGTGGTTGTTATTAAAAGGCCCCACAGCATTATAAAATTCATACCACACACCTGTTAGTACAAAATAATGAACTAAATAAAACATTCCCTTAACTCCGTAACCTGCTGGAAAAGGCCCCTGGCAGTGCCCTTAAAGTAATGACTGAAACCCGAAAAACCGACCCGTACGGCCACCAGCCTACGAGCTCCCCCCCTCCTGCCTTGACGCCTCCCGGACAACGCCCATTGGGTCATTGACCGTTTCCAACACAATGCAATCAGGGTACTACACAAAGTGACTGCACCCCACCATGGGGACATCACACAAGGACCGTCCCCAACATGTCTAACCCGTTGTAAGGACACTGCCAAGGACTCTGCCAGTTGTGACGATGAACTGTCCAGAGAGAGGCAAAATTCCGGGAGTGGCTCTCAAGCTAGAAGGGGAAAATAAAAACACAGAGAAGAAACAACGTGTAAAAAAAAAATTTTTGTTAAAAAAGGGAGGGAGATGAAGGACAAAAGGGGAGAATCCCCCTTCGTCGCAGCCTTAAATTCGAAGTAGGATTGCCAAGGACCAAATAGCACCATGCATCGTGAAGATCGATGGTGTGCGAAATAGCAGGTGAGCATTCTTCTGCCCCAGCAATTGCCCCAGTCAAGTGCCCTCCGCCTAAGCAGCAATAACCATGGCTCCGACAGTTCCAATATGCATTAATCATGCAACCCACGAGTGCTTTACCCAAAACAAACTATTACATGAATTTTTTTACAAATTAGGGAGGCTGTAAACATCCACCTGGTTGCCAACATATGTTGGGGGGAAAGTGATGAGACTTTCTGACAGCTAGAGAGAGAGCCACAAACAAGGAGGCCTTGACGAGCCCATGCAACCCAGCGCCATGGACTTCAGAGTACCGGTCCTATGCCTAAATGTAGATAGGGGGTGGGGGTGGGGGTATTTTGGGATCCGCGGGGAATGTTTAACTGATCACAACAGATTATAGGCAGCAGGCAAAGAACATATTGTCTAAGCTCCAAATCTAAATTTTAGTGCGAACATTAGTCAATGCGGATAGTTAATGAGATTACCCGGTAATTACTAGTACTGGGGTGGGCTAACCCAATATATTAATATATCTGCGTGCAGTGGCAGTTTTTTAGGCATGGGAAACGTGGAGGGTGCCACAGGGGCAGGCATAAAGTATCTGTTGGGGGCGGTTTTTGTGGGGTTTTACGGCATCAGAAGCGTGTTTCGATGACAGAGTGACCTCTGCGTTGATATGGTATGCGGGCGAGAGGACCAGAGGAGCTGCATCAAGGCGGTGTACATCCGACCCCTCACTACATGCACACCTTCCCCCCCCTTTTTGCACAAACAGTGACCATGTCTGGAGGGTTCACATACTTTCAGGCAGCACTGTACCTAAAAAACCGTCATATTTGTACAATTGAGTGAAATTTACAAACACAAAATTTATCATATAGTGAAGTTACAGCAGGACTCAAATTATTAGCAAAATGGATCGACAGTGTCCAGACTATACAAAACATAAAGACCCCAAAAACTATGTAGTGTCAGAATAAGATACAAGAACAGATGGTATAAGCAAATGCATGGAGTGGGAGGAAGAAAAGGGCACAAAACATTAGCTACCCTGCATAACATAAGCCGTCAATGAATAATGTATACATTGTATTCCTATACAAGTATGGAATGACATACAATTACAGCATTAAGTACTTGTGTGCTTCGGCTGGATCACTTCCTCAGTCAGGCTGGTGATTGGAATACAGAGGTTTAATCTATCGCCCTATATCTTCAGTTTACTACAGAAAATCTTCATAGGTTATGAACCATTCAAAGCAGCCCAAATAATATACAAAGTGCAGCAGCAACTACAATCACTAGATAAGAGCTTTGAAGGATGGTTTCCGTTAAGTTCATCTATAAATGCTTGCGAAAATTGTTATTTCTTTATGTCTGGGTGGCATCAGTGCTTTCTGTATTATGTAACACCAATACAGAACATTTAAGCTGCATATTTATTAGCATGTTAAGTGTATGCCCTAATAAGCCATTACCATAGTTTGCTCTATAAGACACACTTCTACGACCACCCACCCCCCATCCACGGGAAAACGTCTGTGCGTTACAGTTGACACAGCTCTACAGCTGAAATTCCATATGTGTATACTGTGCATATTAAATGAGCTGCTTATACTACAGTTATTAATTGTGACTGCTGGAGTGGATATGTAAATAGTTTGTTTCAGAGTGAGCTGCCAGTGTAAAGTAAGTCTCCATAAGGTAGTCCCTGGGTTAGCAGTTGCTCTTCTCCTAGTGAATGTCAATACAAAATATGTTCCAACTCTGCACACCCTTCTGGAACATGCTCTAGTCCTGTTAGGAACCTACTGTCTCCAGGAGTTCAGGGTAATGGTCTGCATTCTCTTCAGAAACCAGATGTACAGCAAATGCTTGAATATACTGTGTAGTCCAGCCCTAAAAAATTTTTGCTGGAACATGCTGTATATTCACTCTATATATGAAGTCTTTCAGCAGATCTTTTTTTTTTCCCCCTAATTTTCTCCCTTAAACAAAAGGTGCGTCTTATGGTGCAGTGCATTATTATGCATGACATATGATAGATCCACTAGTCAGCTATGCATCCAATTCCTGGTCGACCCAATCCCTAAAGGATGCGGGAGCGCGCACGGCATCGGATAAGGGGTCGGATCGTGCAGGAATTGTCAACCGTCTATGCCCAGCTTAAGGTTTTTATCACATTATTGCGTCCTAAAACCACGCACAATAATGTGAAAGACTAAAGGTGGGTTTTTTCGTTCGATCAACGAGGAACAAAAATCTTTTGGTTGATTGAACAAAAATCCAGAATGGCCAATTTGTTCGTAATTTAAAATGTATTTTCATTCAATATCGGTGATGAACGAACAAAATATCAAATGTTACATTCGATAAATGAACGAACAATGTTCCACAATTACATAAAGAAAAACGAATTGGCAGAAAAAAATCTACACGTGTAAGCCCACCTTTAGGGCCCCCATACACCTTTAGTTTTATGTCAGATTTCCTATAGATCTCCTTTTGTTTTACCAAAACCATGTTATATGAGAGACTTTCTAAACCATCAAGTCTACCTGTGTTCAATCCCAGAGGACCCGGCACTACATAGTTGTTGGTAGATCTAAAAGATATTTGACAGAGAAATCTAATAGGAATGGTCAGCTTTAGACTTTAACCTCCCTATGTTGTAGGCCTGTAACTTCCTAAAATATGTCCGTACACGGGTCTCATAGACATTCTGATTATAATAATGTTTGAAAAACACAATTATGTAAAAAAAACTTACATAAATTTTTTTATAAAAGGTTTAATTTGAATGCTAAAATCTCTAAAATACTTCTTTTGTATAAAAGATTTGAAAACTATGTATTTATATTTATGTTTACAATAAAATGTGTTATAACAGTTGGAAATGTGTTTTGTTTTTTTACTTTTAATTGTATTGGATACAATTCCCGTTGGCACCCTCTCTCCTCTGGTTCGATGGACCTGGTGACATCACACCAAGGGAAGAGAGGGTTATCAACATCAAAGGAGCACATAGGGGGAATCACACTAAGAACTGTTTTCTCCATAGAAAACTGTTTTCGTGCAATTTACTTTAGAATTTTCTGCCACCTCCCTGATGTGACGTCATCACGTCAATTGGGGGTGAGACATCGGCTTCAGTGAAGAAGCATCACATAGATGTGAATGGCACACAGACCTCCTTAGGTGGCCAATAGCATGTGGAAGGATTAGAGCTTCTGTCAGGTTTATTTACTATCCAGTTCTCCATTAGATTTCTCCTCACATACGGTCATAGTGACAATTGTTTAAACCAGAAAGAAAATGAGACAAGCCTCCTAAATGGACAAAAACCATTGAAAACTGTTGCAACTATGACAGTTTAGGTCAGGTGTGGGCAAACTAAGCCCCAGGGGCCATACCCGGCCCTTTAGTCTTAGGCCTTTTGTCACCTTGATGTCTAGATACTCTGTCTCCCCTCTGCTCATTCTCTGGAATACATGGAGACAATTCCTCAGGGATGATTATAAAGGTCTCCTGCTAGAGGGTGTAGATTTACTATCCAAAGACAATTTTTTAATATATAATTATTATTAATTTTTTTTATATTTTTTCTTTTTAAACCTCCCTGGTAACCAGTATGAAGATTACTTTTGTTAAATCCCTTACAGGATCATTTTCTGGCCCCTCTGTCAAAGGTAAAACCCCATTGCAGCCCATTAAGTTAAAATGTTTACCACTTGTTTAGGTGCTAGAAAGCGATTGCAAGTTTACTTATATATTGTTATGCAGTAAGGTGCATTGTGCTTGGAAACACATTAAAAATAAAAATGTTATTGCAAACTTGAATTAGTTAATTAATAGAACTATTATTAATTATTGTTGTTAACCCCAGCGACAGGATGTTTTTTTGTAATTGACCATGAATAGTTACAAGACAAGAAATAAGGAGCACCTTCCATACCCAGACTGCAATATTTCAAATGTCAGTCCTGCTATTCTTAAAAGTAATTCTACGTAATCATTTCTTTTTTGTCACAAACTAATTTACAAATCAAATTATTCACGGGGACTTTAAAACATTTTGCTGCTCCCACGCCAGCACGAGGGTAGAATTGTATTAATAGAAAGCTCATCCCTCCCCGCCCGCCTCGCCACTGAGACATTAAATCGGCTGCACAATGAACAACAGCGTTGTGTTCTGAATAATTGTTCTCGCTGTGGGCACTGCCAGGCAAGAGCACCCACTGCCAGATCAGCTTCTAAACTGCCAAGCAAGATGCCACATAATCAGAGCAGAGGGACACATGCATAACTGTCAGATCAACATAACACAAGTCACTGCCAGGGCACCTCTGCAAGGCCTGGGGCACACCGAGCACAAACATTACACACATAACAAGCCTGCTTACTGAATACATTGGCGTACAGATCACAAACAATGCTAATTGCTCACACAAGGCCATTTCTAATAGAAACACACTATTATAACCGGACTGCTGCCAAATCCATACTCCCATCATGTAAACTGTATGATATATATATGTTACATGCTGTTTAATAACTAAAAATACAAACTTTATTCATAGTGTACACTGCTGGCAACGCTTGATTTTATTTCTCAAACTAAGTATGTATACCAAGTCAACCAAACCAGTCAATAATGACATGTAGGGTCCCCATACACGGGTCAATACCGAATGCTCGAGCGCAGCGTGATGATGTCACAACTCGTTCGTTGATTAGATGGGAATCAATGCGCACCACTTCAGCAATCAAACAGGGATTTACCAACATGTTATATTGAGCTTTCGATTGGCATACAATTGATCATCATGAACACGCATGTGCTTGATTGTTTAGGAATTTAACTAAAAATCGACCCGTGTATGGGGATCTTAAAAGGTGGGTTTACACGTGTAAATTTTTTCATTCGAATGACGAAGAAAGAGTGATTTTTTGGTTGATTGAACAAAAATCTAGAATGGCCAATTTGTTCGATAAATTTTGTTGGACCTCAAACAAAAAACGTTCGAAAGATCATTGAATATGTTGGTAAATTTTTATCTGTCGGAATTTCAAATGTATTTTCATTCGATGTCAGCAATGAACGAATAAAAAATCTAATGTCACATTCGATAAATATATGAATGATGTTCGACAACGACATTGATTGAAGAAAAAATCTACACGTGTAAACCCACCTTAAAGCCTCCCATACACCTTAAGATCTATCCATACAATCTCCATTAGATCTACCAACAACTGTGTAGTATAGTGGCCTCCCTGATAGAATACATAGTAATTGGAAGGGTTAGAAAGGTCCTCATATTACATGGTTTTGGTAGAACAAAATTTTATTGTACAGAAATTGTATGGAAAGATTGTAAGGTGTATAGGGGCCTTAAGAGTAGGAAAAAAAAGGTGTTTTATTTAAACATAAGCTTCCTGAGAGAATGACCATTATGTTAAGATGACCGCTAATTTTGTCTACCATTAACACTCTACAATTCTACTTCCCAAAAAGCAGGTCTTGAAATCAATGACTAAAATAAATGTGATGTTCTTGAACAAATGACACAAAAAAAGCTGCATTCTCATAATCTAAAAGAAAATACAGATTTATCTGCTGAATAATATCTACACCCTTCAAAATATAAGGATGTCTGGTCCTCTTTCTGTGGCAGGTCTGCAAGACAACATTGTGAATGTAAACTGGTTATGCCTGGCATACACACGCCGATAAGCGGCCGATTTTTCCGCTGACCGACGGGCGTGCGCGCGCCGTCTGCAAAATCGTCCGCCAATCGGCGTGTGCCCACATGGGGTGACAGATCCCTGTCACCCCACAGCTCGGCCGGCCAGAGAACGGACATGTCGGATGTTTTCTGGCCGATGCAAGCCGATGCCACTAACTTCAATGAAGTTGAACCGGCGTCTTCATTGAAGCTAATGGCCGGCACACAAAGGGTGCCCGGCCGATTAAAGCAGCCCCAGAATGCATCAGAATGCAACGTGATGAAGTCATCACGTTTGCATTCCACAGCTCATCGGCAGGCATTATTCATGTAGGATTCATATAAGATAGCGCTATATGCAGCAAGCACGATATGCAAGTTGTGAGAAGCACAGGCATACCTAAGGAAGTACATCATAAATGAAACCTTTAGATTACAACTCTTTATTGAAGTAAGCAATTCACAGGGTAAACATAAGATAAGGCAGGTAAACTGTGACAAGAGCCCGGAAAGCCACTGGGCACTCCTGTGTAGGAGCACATGCACACTTGTTCTCTGAACGGATGTTTACTGGGTGATTGACAACCACCTGTGTAATTGAGCCCTACGACATTGTTCTTAGAAAAAGTGACATTATAATGCCTGCCATACACACTCCGACGGGTGCAGACAGACCTTCTCCGATAATCACCGGAATGCAAACTTGATGACGTCATCACGTTCGCACCCTGGTGCATTATGGGGCCCCTTCAGTCGGCCGGCACCCTTTGAGTGCCGGCCATTAGCTACAATGAAGACGCCGGTCTTCATTGAAGCTAATGCCATCGGCTTCCATCGGCCAGAGATTATCAGACATGTCCGTTCTCTGGCCGGCCGTGGGCCAGTATGTGCCCATGTGGGCACATACCGATAAGCGGCCGATTTTTCCGCTGACCAACAGCGCGAGCACGCACGCCCGTCGGTCAGGTGAAAAACCGGCCGCTTATCAGCATGTGTATGCCAGGCATAATTAATTTCTACAGACATTCACAAAGGATACCAATGTACAGACACCATCAATAGTAGAGGAACAAGTTAATCATTTCTGGACTACAAGTATATATGGTTTAACTCAGAGAAAGAAAACTTTTTAAAATAAATTATGCATCACTAAATATAATTTTATCACTATTACCCCTCTGTTTTAAAATAAAATGCACCTTTTATCATACCCAGGGGTGTAGCTAGAAATAACTGGCCCCCAGAGCAAATTTTTCCCCATGGGGCCCCCCCTTCAGGACTTGCCACTGCAACCCCCCACCCCTTCCTCCACCGAACCCCTCCTTGACCTCACACCCCAACACTGCTAAAGCAATACTTTCTTTCATAATATTCTCCCAACCCTTCTCTATATCTCCAGGAATTTGAGGAATGATTCCATGTTCAGAGGCCTAGAGATTCATTTGAAATCTCAGATAGTGGAATGTTCAAAATAAAAAAAGAAAATTAGCAGAATTCCTACAAGATGGCACTGCATCCTAATACCTGCCATACACCCACAGACGGGTGCAGACAGACGAGCTCAGATGAGCTCTGGAATGCAAATGTGATGACGTCATCACGTTGCATTCTGGTGCATTCTGGGGCTGCTTTAATCGGCCAGGTACCCTTTGTGTGCTGGCCATTAGCTTCAATGAAGATGCCGGTCTTCATTGAAGTTAATGGCATCGGCCGGCATCGGCCAGAGAACATCCGACATGTCCGTTCTCTGGCCGGCTGAGCTGTGGGGCGACAGGGATCTGTCGCCCCATGTGGGCACACGCCGATTACTGTCGGGAACATAGAGAGAGAAAAAAAAAAGGTCAGCCAGGAGCGGAGGGGCCCCTTTGTGGCTACGGCCCTGCTATGGCTGCTGTAGTGATCATACACCACTGATCATACCCACAAGGGGGATCTATGGATTGTTTTGAGGGTCTTATGTACCAAGGCTGGGTCCATAAGCTTACTTCACGATTCAACCTCTTGGACCAGTTTGTCGAACACACTTGGGATAATGCGTTATACACAGAATTGCACATGCATACCTCAATATGTACATTCCAGAAAAATGTATGTCATCTGCGGTAAGAAAGTTTTCTGCTCACTAATTCATTTAATTTTTAAATAAATGCTTAAGCAATCTGCTAGCTTCTTGTACGATTATCTGGATTATAAACAATCTCAGCTCACTAATATAAATACCATTTAGAATAGTTTTTCTCAAAAGGATCTTCTTGGAAGTTCAGGCAAATAGGATAATGGGGGGAGAGCTCAAATATAAGAATATCTAAGCAGGTTCTCTTGCTTAGATATTATTCTTATATTTGAATAAGCAATAGTTTGAAGCCACTGAACTGAGTGAGTTTACTGATACAGGCAGGAGATAAAATACAGATATCACGATCTATGTAAAGTAGTTTTACAATTAGTTTTACAAGGAATTCATGCAGTCCATTCTGAGCTAAACACATGAGTTTCAGCCCAGCTTTAGAAGGAAAGAACAGTATCTCCTACTGCAGCATTTCACAAATTGGGGGGCACGGAGGTAATCGGGGGGGGGGGGGGGGGGGGGGGGCGGGAGCAGCCGACTTGGCACTTGGAGTCCTCTATGTCAAAATCATGCTGTCAGCCAGAGAGAGATCTACAGAATTCAGCTGCCTATTGGCTCTCCTCACTGTCAGTTCTCTTTTTCCGCTTCCACTGCTAGCCAATCAGACAAGCCTGAGATGGACAAACAGGAAGACAATCATGGGGAAACTAGCTGCCAACAATAGGTAGAGCACATGTAATGTGCGTGTCATGTGTGCATGTTTGTCTCTATGTGACTGATGAATGTGTGTGTGTATATGTGATGCATGTTGTGCTAGCAGTAATGCTACTGCATCTGTTACCTTTAATAAAACCCTGTGTTTCCGCATTGCTCTGGCCCTCATTCTGAACCTGTGTAACTTGAATGGAGCGGCTTGATAATGTTCTTATATAGAAAAGGGGGTCCTGCAAGGAAAGTTTGGGAACCACTGTCCTACTGCATATTCTAGTCATAAGTGGATTATACTGTATGAGGAATGGTTGGGACAAATCAACAACAAACCTCAAGTGTAGATATCTGTAATTAAAACCACAAAAAAAACTGTATCCCCACCAAGGAATATACAGAGGAGAGCTGTGGGCTGTGTTTGGTTCGGCTGGGGAGGGGGTGCTGGTCGTCCCGATGGCGCCCGGGAAACCGGCGCTTTTGGGATGGTCGGTGCCCCCTCCTTGGGGGGGGGGGGTGCCGATCTGCTGGGCTGTCTGTGGCTGGGCTGAACACTGAACAGATCAGTGTAGTGTGACGTGTGTTCAGCCGACAGTGTACTGCTGCTAGTGACACCTGCTAGCTGAATTGGATATTGCATCCATTAAATTCATTGCATTATCCCAATTGATGTGAAAACGTATTAAATCTTTTTTTTCTGAATTTTCTGCCCTAAAAACTGGGTGCGTCTTTTGTGCCGGTGCGTCTTATAAGGCGAAAAATACGGAATATAGTGTGACCCAACTTTTCAGCAGCATCTACTGACTGAACATCAGTTGTGGATAGATTGTCTGTCTATATAGCAGTACTTTGTATGCGGAACACTTTTTATCTCTGACATGGAATTGCCTTTTTCTAGTTTGTGAAAGCTGATGCAGTCTTTTATTGCGGAGGAAACTGCATGCGATCAATAGATGGCTTGGCTTATTCAAAGCATGTTACAGCTACACTGCCAAGGCGCAGACAAAGAAAGGCAGGACAACAAACAATAAAGGGCATATCTAAAAGACTATGCTCTGCAGAACATGAAAGAAAAGAGGAGCAGGACAGGACACAGGTCACATCAGACAGAGGAAAGGAATGACGGAAAAAGCAAAACAGCACAATTGAAAAGAATGACAGATTTAAAACGAGTGGCAGAAAAAACCCAAAGAAAAATAAGGGAATGATGATGGGAACAAGGTAATGTTGGAGAAAGAATAAGAAAGTTTAGTGTTTTATGTAACAAATGTGTCAGCAATGACAAGCTGCCCTGCATCCTCTTTCACAGAAATGAAGAAGCATCATCCATTTTGCACACTTAGCACCACGTGCCCTCATACAATACGACCTCTGTGGAAAAAACGTCTGCCAGCCAGAATGTGAATGAATCCTGCTGAGGAAGGAAGGGAGACCCCTGTAATGATTACAATCAGGCGTGAGTTCAGGATCTGTAACATCAAAAAACATTTCATTTTGATACAGTAGGCACTAAATCATTTTTTATGACCCAAGAGTATATGTATGCAAATATAAACAATCCAAACCAGCACAGATTTAAAAGGATTTCTTATGTAAGAAATACTATGAAGTGTGCTTTGTACAGTTTTGCTAATTGGGCGTTTACCTGGCCCGTGTAAATTAGCCCTTATCAGTAGCTCTTTCCTTGAAAGAGACTGACATTTCCACCTTCCCCTAACATACAATACTGTAAAAACACTGACACATCACTCAATGGTTGCATATTAAGGATAACTACCTTTTTACTGTAGACTAGTAAAACATGTGTTCCACTAGTAGGCCAAAGACTAGTAGGCTGCAACATGTTAAGGTTTCCAAAAATTTACTATATATATATATATATATATATATATACACTCACTCCTCAATACTACATGACTACCTCCTGTCATTTTACACTTTTGATGTCTCTTCTGGTTGTAACAATATACAGGTATGGACAGATTAGGGTAGGAATATACCATATTTTTCGGACTATAAGACGCACCGGACCATAAGATGCACCCAGTTTTTAGGGCAGGAAAACTAGAAAAAGGATTTCACATCAATTGGGTTAATGCAATGAATTCAGTGAATGCAATATTCAATTCAGCCAGTAGGTGTCACTAGCAGCAGTACACTCTCAGCAGAAAACGTCATACTTCACACTGATCTGCAGGAAGGGGGGCCGGGCTGTCTCCTACTCTCCTCTGCTCTCAGTCTCTGCCGATGATGCAGTTACTATGTCTGTGGGAGCAGCAAAAGTGCGTCTTATGGTCCGAAAAAGTATCTATTAAGCTGGGCATAGACGTCTCGATTTTCCAGATGATTTCTGTGAGATCGATCACCAATCGATGCATGCACAAAGTGATCAAAAGATCGATTTGACCCTAAATCGCATGTAAAAATCGATCGAGCAGGAATCAGACCTGTTAAGTTGAATGCTCTGGAATCCTGGAACGTTAATGGAGACATGCTATCGTTCAACCTGTTGGCGTCCAACACACATTACACAATTTCCGATTAGAACAGCTTCAAGCTGGAGATCGCACGATCCATGTTCGATCGCAGGAAGGAAGCGACTAGGTATCTATTGGGCAGTGTGCTATCAATTCTCTAATTGGGATCAATTCCGGAATTGCATGCACGATTGTTTAAAAGATTGATCTCTGGGAAATCTAAACGTCTATGCCCAGCTCTACTTGTGTCAGAGCTGTGAAGAACAGCGCTCTATCTGGAAAACACTGACATGGAGGAATGAAAAAACAAACAAACTTTATTTCTCACAAATGTGGATTGCCTTATTTAAGTCTGTCCTTCAAACAAGTAGCCATAAATAATGGATACATTTCTAACACATGATGTATAGAAATTTCCTTGAGGTTGGTTGTTAAAATCATACAGTACTTTCCCACCAATGTAAAGTACTTTAGCATTCATTTATAAAACTTGCAAGATCAGATTATCTGACCAAATAAACAATCAGTGGACTGGATCTTCCACACTCTACTAATAGCAAAGTGGTATAATTACGGTCATTAATCACAGAAAACAAAACCTCCAGGGGCTTCTCACAGCATTCATAGCTTCTGGCTGAGCACCAAACGCAAGGACTCTTTCACACCAAAAGTTTGAGGCTTCTATACACTTCGAATGTCATCAGACAAAGGCCGCGGGAGGTTTTCTTACTGGCTGATTTATTGGTCACAAAACTTGGCAAATATGACAACAATCAGAAATATTTGATATAAGATGTGCTGTCCAAAGTGTGATGGTGTGAGAACTAGACAGACAATAGCTCAAGGTTGATGAATTATAAAAAAGGTGTTTAACCTTCTTGTTCTATTCCTTTACTGTCACATTAACCTTTTCACCATACAAAAGTCTAAAAGTGGTCAAATTTGCATCACAGACAGACAACAATAGAACATTAACTGCGGTTTAAGCCGCTCCTACTCTGACATAATTTCCAATGCAGAAAACACTATTCAACATGATTTGTATTAAAAACACCCGACGCCACCCAGTGTGACGGCATCACGTACATGACACGGGGGGTGGAGGGATCAGCATCAGAGAGCCGATCGCAGCCACCGCGGTTGCAAGGGAAGGTGAGCTTGTGCAGGGCTGCGATCATTGCACTTTCTGCACAATCACACAGGACGAACTGGACTTATCTCAAACACTAGGGAGGTTAAAGAATTTATTTTCAAAGTATGGTGAAAAATAAGTATTTGGTCAATATTAAAAGTTCATCTCAATACCCTTTGTTGGCAATGACAGAGGTCAAACGTTTTCTGTAAGTCTTCAGACGCTGTTGATGGTATTTTGGCCCATTCCTCTATGCAGATCTCCTCTAGAGCAGTGATGTTTAACTCCCTCCAAAGGTTTTCTATAGGGTTGAGATCTGAATACTGGCTAGGCCACTCCAGGACCTTGAAATGCTTCTTACAAAGCTACTCCTTCATTGCTCAGGTGGTGTGTTTGGGATCATTGTCATGCTGAAAGACCCAGCCACATTTATTGTCAATGCCCTTGCTGATAGGAGGAGGTTTCTACTCAAAATCTCACCATACATGGCCCAATTCATTCTATCCTTTACATGGTTTCCACCCCCATGCTTCACAGTAGGTAGAGTGTTCTTTGAATGCAACTCAGCATGCACTGCATGGCACTGCAGGATTTGAGTATCTGGCGACATAGTGTGTTACTGATGGTAGCCTTTGTTACTTTGGTCCCTGCTCTCTGCAGGTCATTCACTAGGTCCCCCTGTGTGGTTATGGGATTTTTGCTCACTGTTATAACAAATGAGACCTGGCTGATCTACAAGTTTATTCAGTAAACATTTTAGATTTTGAACTACAGTACAAACATCTAAAAAAAACCTGTAGTATCACAAATGCTTAGAGGGATGTGGAGAAAATACCCGTCCCTTCCTAGGGAAACCAATGACAATATTATCACCTTGCCATATGACCCTATCAATACATAAGTTTTACAGTCAGCATAACTGGATGGAAGGAAAAGACAGAGCAAGATTGTAATCCCTTTACCAGTCATCCAGAGAAATACTCACAATGTATGGCTAGAGACAGGGGGTCTGGGGGAAAAAAACTGCAAAGATACTGTCTTTTAGGAAATCCACGTTTCAAAAAAGCAAATATAACTTTTGTTCAAACAGACCTGCAGATTGAGGCTGCAGTGTATAGGATTGTAAAAAAAAATAATTGTCTGATCTCATAACATAATTATTCCATGTAGAAATTACATTCCCCCATTGACTACTAAAAATGGTTAGTCTTCCAGATATCTATTAGGAGGTTGTAGCTGTGAAAGAAGGGGAAGCTCCCTTGAGAACCCCATTAAATATGGAAATAAAGGGAAAAAAGGTCCAAAGGTCCAAACAGAGTGGCCTTGAAAAGGCACCGGAAGAAAAACTTTTGAAAAGTTATATAATTTCCACCAATCATAAAGTTATCACAAACATTGTTCATTTTGATAAGCTCTTGCATAAAAGTAATCAGTTACCCCACCTCTTCTATGTTTATTAGTTTATATTCCAGATTTACTGGAGACTGGGAAAGAAAACAAAGATCAGCTTATGCACATGACCTGAGCTGTTATTAAAAGAAAGAAGGGGTTCCGCTGTTGAACTAACAGATCAGATAAGGTGTTTTATTGTTGGATAAAATCCAAGATGATAACCAGTTTCCCATCTACAATTTTATTAACTTGCATTATCTGTGAAGGACAAGAATGCTGATAAAATATGAAGGAGGAATACTTTTTATCATTCCCCCACAGCATTAGACCCGAGGTGTGAAATTCTTCAGAACAGAGGAAATATATACGCATTTGGTTCTCTCTTATATATATTAATATAGTAGAGTGTTGTACCGTGTTAGCCATCAATAAATATAGAGAGTTTGGAGTTCAAGTGATACCGTTTATTGGCTAACTGAAGTCATTAGAAAAGCAAGCTTTCGGGATATCGCAGATCCCTTCTTCAGGCTAATACAATTCCTCACCCTCACCTCAATCAGTCTAGTGTGTCTTGAGAAAACATTAGCTTTTTTTCAATATTTATGTCCTTGTAACTTTTTGTGTATAAATGTGAGCTTCTAAAACCAGAATTGTATTAGCCTGAAGAAGGGATCTGCGATATCCCGAAAGCTTGCTTCTCTAATGACTTCAGTTAGCCAATAAACGGTATCACTTGAACTCCAAACTCTCTATATAATAATATACATCACATATATCTACAGATGTTACAGGAATGCACTCATTGTACACATGTATAAAGATGACTTAATGGGCTGTTTAGAAATAAGGTGGCCATACACACATAAACTTTTACTTGATCTATCAGCTTGATCGTAGTCGACCTCAACGGGATCAATTATTTTCAAGCATTGGGCGCATTCTCTTAGTACCACTGTATACAAATCAAATCCGATACTAACATTTTCCAATATGTCTGTTCACGCTCAATGGATTTTCTGTTGTATTTTGACCAATTTGGTCTATTGATTCAGCTAAAAGAAATAGATTTTAGAACCAAGTATGTGTACCGTTACTCTTACAGCATATATCGTATTTTTTGGACTATAAATATTAATATATTTAATATATAAGTTTACAAATCAATAGGGTTAATGCAATGTATTAAATTAATACAATATCAAATTGAGCCAGTAGACATCACTAGCAGCAGTACTATCACAGCACAACATGTCATCCTCCTCACTGATCTTCCTTGCTGATTGGGAGGAGAGGGGCCCCAACGCAGGGCCATGGGGGTCACGCATTTGGACCATTCTTTGACCTAACCACGAAGTCCTGACCATTCCCTTATTTATGACATATGGAGAATCAGTGAGACAAGTCCCCATGACTGCTCACCCTCATGCTGCTTCCCGACAATCTGTATGATGAAGCAGCTATTGACAGGCTTAGCATGGTGTAAACCTCTGACTGTACCATTCATGATCTGTGTGGGGGGGGGGTGTAAAGTGGAAGCCCATGCTAGAAACTTTCACATTGGCATTGCAGCTGTGGTTCTTGAGGCAGATTGGAGTCATTTTGCTATGCTTGAAGCAAGCCATTAAGCTACGTGCACAAAAAAAAAAATCACTGCTTGGACCTATAGTAGTGAAATGATGTGACCCCAGTGCAGATTGCCTTTGCATATTATTGATTTTATGACTGAGGCTGAGGGTCAGTGGAAACTTGAAGAAGGGCTGAATTTGGCTCCCGGGCCTTACTTTTCATCTACCACAACCATGTAATATGAGGACCTTTCTAAACCTTCCAATTACTATGTATTCTATCAGGGAGGACCCAGCACTACATAGTTGATGGTAGATCTAAAGGTGTATGGGGGGCTTTAAGCTCCGTGCATACGACTTGGTTAGGACCTTATTCTCTATGGCCAGACACAGCACATGCATTTTGAACTGGCTAGGTGGCAGCTTCTTGATATGTTCTCTTGATATTTCAGGGACAGAGAAAATAAAGGAAATTACTTGGGAGAACCTGTGCATCACAGCTTTGTGTCCAAGTACAATTTGGCATGCAAGGCCTCATAAGCCCTTTATCTACAACTAAATAATTTATGTTGACTGAAGTTTGTTAAAGGGTGCATTGGTAATTTAACAGTAAAATACGCCTCAACAAACCAGTGGAGACACCTAGCCCACATGTTTAAAAATAAAACCAGATTATAAACTGCGCCTTTTAGTGAGAATGAAAAAGACACTATAAAAAGCATTCTGTTATACTGACATGTATTCATTAACCAGTCTGCTCCATTACTGAAAAGCCTGGTCCCTGACATGATGTACAAATATTCCCCCTGCTCTAGAAGAGAATACTCTAAAGCTAGCCATACACAGTCGGATTCCATGGCCGATCGATCACCTATCTGATCGATTCCGGCGATCTCAGCGGGAATCGGAGGTCCGATCGAACGGCCAATTAAGTCTGTCCGATCGCTACATACCACCTTGTCCCACGGATTCCTTGACGATTCCGTGTCCGATCGCTTACTCCACAAATGGCAACTCCCCCTGATGTGTGCTGAATCGGATCAGAAAGACCAACATGTTGGTTCTCTGTCCGATCCGATTCTGGGCCCCTGATCAATCGGACGTGATCGATCGGACAAGGTGGGCTGCACGCGATTCCGGCACGATCGTTTGGCGTGCACGCGCCTGGAATCGATCGTCCCGGAATCCGATGGGAATCGGACCCGTGTATGGGGGCCTTTAAAAAGACCCAATACGGCACCATTGTCAGGTACATTCTTAATAGTTGTCCTGAAAACATTCCAGATGTCTACCAGTTAGTGTTATTCTGCAGATTATAGAAGGCGGACACTGCTAGGACTGAATATTTGTAAATTAAATGTAATCTCGTTGACAAGATGTTGACCTTGCTATAGACAAAATGCCACCCACCAAGGACAGTGACAAGAAAGATGCCAGTGAATATAAAGAAATGTTATGTTTGGCCACAAATTAGATTAAGATAATCATTATTCAAAAAGTACTAATTTGTTTATAACAATGCTGCATCTCTTCCTAAATCTTACAAATGAAAGGCATTCTAAAAAACAATATGGGCTTCTTCCAGTTCAATATATTTAATAAAAAGTGACATGGATCCTGCAGGTTTAGACATCAAATGATCTAACAAGCTACAAATACCCTGCCAATGTTTGTGAACAATATCCAGGGCACATCACAAACGGTATGCCAGGCACCACAATGGAGGCAGGTGATAACAGTTCTGTTAGTATCTATATACATTGCCAGACGTTGCAAACAAATAGTACCCGTCACAAAGCTTGTACAAAATGTATATATTTTTTTAAATACGAGAAAAATGTCTAATACCTGTGGTTCAGTCTGAAACATTCCCCAAAAAATCACTGCAAACTGAAAGAATAGATCTTGTCAGCCTGCTTTATATGTGTCAGCCCTGAATACAGTGTTTCTGTGCTTTCAGCAATCAAAATTGGATTGTAACTGCTACCGATTATTCTGCAACTTATGTTTAACTCTGGTAAAACTAAATTGTGGATAGTACTGTGTGTGTGATCTGAATGCTGACACACTGGTGTGTAGTCAAGCATACTCATACAGCGGCATAGCAAGAATACAGAAACAGGGAACTCGGAAAACTGCTGTCAGCCTGTCTACAACAACTATTACAAGCAAAGGATGGCAAATTATACAGGTGCCTAACTATTAAGATATTGGTATTAAGCAGTATAGGCTTGTGTCCATGTAGGGCTCCCTGAAATTCCCTATAGGCTATGATGTGCCTGTATACACAGATGTGGCATAGCCCTCATTGCTCCAATCACAACACAGGGCCCCGCTGTCATTGCTGCAACGCTGGGCATCACTGGCAATGACACGCAATATGTCCACTAGCTATCAATCAGCATGACCCGGTCAAATCACTTTCCTGTTTTTTGTGCAGGTTTTGAACATTCAATTTAATATGGAGAGTTAATGCAATGTTATTAATACACATCAATGGAGCTTCTTAATAATTGCACAGTCAGCAAAAATACTTTAGGGTATAAGTCCAGAAAGAGGTTCACTTCAGCATGGATTATGGAACCACAATATCTATCTAACTAACAAAGAAAAATGCCTCCAACTTTGAACATGTTTATTCTTTTTTTTTTTTTTCAAAACAACTTTATTGAAAAGTTCTGTAATAATTACAACATGTATGCAAATTACATAGAAGCATTTTCAGAGAACAGATATACTGTTTATTCGATCTATCTATTTATTGTGAAGCAAACTAACAGAAAACTTCAGCATATATAAATGCTCAACCCCCCCCCCCCCACAAAGTCATGACGTTTGCCAACGTTTGCAACAATTTCAGCCAAAAGTTGTTATAGTTAAGTCTCTATGAGCATGCCACATCTGGCCATTGGGATCGTTTCCCATTCTTCAACGCTAGCTCCTTCGTGTTGGATGATTATTGGTTGTGAGCAGCAAACTTCAAGTCTGAAATCCACAGATACTCAATTGGATTGAGGTCTGGAGTTTGACTAGGTCATTTCAACACATTACATTTTTTCCCTTAAAGTCAAGTGTTGATTTAGCAGTAGACTTCGTGACATAGTCATTCTGGAAGGTGGCCCCACCTATCCCAAATCCCAGGGGGACCGACACAGCTTTTGCTCGAGAATATTCCTGAGCACCATCCATCTTTCTCTCAACTCAGTCCAGTTTCCTAGTCCCAACCATTGAAAATAAACCCACAGCATGTGTCTGCCGCCACCAGGTTTCCCTTTAATGTTGGGGTGGATGTGTTGGGGTTGTTTCAGACATGGAACTCTTCAACTTCTTCAGCATTATTGGGAAGAAAACCTTTACAAGGCACTGTGTATACATAATACAAACATACATATAAACACACACACATAAGCAATTTATGTCTGGAAAATAAACCCCAGCTATGTAATATTTTCCAATTATAGAATATATCGGCCCATAGACATTTTTTCTCTTAACTACAGAAACAGCCACAATGAAATCACTAGATTGTTAAAAAGTGATATTTCTGCTGGTCTCCATGCAATAGCATCAATCTAGCACAAAAGATAGAATCTCACTTTTTAAAATGCAGATCATAGAAGGCTGACGCTGCTAGGACTGAATATTTGTAAATTAAATTTAATCTCAGCGTTGACAAGATGTTGACCTTGCCATAGACAAAATGCCACCCACCAAGGGCAGTGACAAGACAGATGACAGTAAGAAATGAATATAAAGAAATGTTACGTTTGGCCACAAATAAGATTAACATAATCATTATTTAAAATGTACTAATTTGTTTATAACAATGTAATATAGCAGCAATCTAGCTCAGAAAGATAGAATCTCCCTTTTTGAGAAATTGTCAGCAATGGAACCTCCCAAATGTATATATGTCACACTCTGCATTGTGTTCTCAGCAACACAGTGTTGTGTGCTTGGAATGGTACCCATGGCTCCATAGGAAACCTGTGCTACCATTCATGCTTATTGTGCTGTATTTTGCAATGCATCAAGGCTTTATTTTGAGATGGAAAATGAAAAATGCAGAAGACCGCAGAGTGGTATGGTTTGACAAGTCATATAGTGTAATAGAGTTATGTGTAAATGATTAGCAGTCCAGAGAGAAAAATATGAACTATCACCCATAGGAGAGCCTCAATATTGATTGTAGAAACTTCATACCTAAGTTTCTTTTCACTTGAAGATATTTTTATCACCAGCTGAGCTATCGCTGGATACTGGACTA
The DNA here is from genome assembly GCA_036250615.1 of Ptychadena robeensis. NCBI lineage: Eukaryota > Metazoa > Chordata > Amphibia > Anura > Ptychadenidae > Ptychadena > Ptychadena robeensis. The sequence continues at coordinate 67,987,183 of CM070035.1, read as the reverse complement.
TGAAATGATGCTATCAGCAAGAGCTAAGGGTTAGATTTATGAACGGGTGAATTATTACCTGGGAAGAATTGGCTAATAGTTTAACCAAATAATTAGCTGAAAGTCGAACATGAGTGTCTTGTGAAGAAACAACATGCAGCAGTGCAGCACTGGGGACAGATAAATATATCCACAATGTATTGACTTTTTTTGAGAAAAGCTATAGAGTACAAATGACATGTGTAGTGGGTGCTTTGTGGGCTATTCATAATACAAACAAAATAGGAGTTGAATAGTGTTTGATAAGGTCTATTTACTATACAGGAGGGCAACTGGCAAGAACTACCGTATTTTAAGACGCACCGGACCAAAAGACACACCCAATGTTTTGGAGAGAAAATTAGGGAAAAACAAAAACAAAAGTGAATATACAGAATGTCTCAGCAAAGTAGGCAGGACTGGACCATGCAGTAGTCATGCAGTAGTCCGCCAACCAAAAGGCCAGTGCCAGGAAGGAGGTCTTGGCTGGGGGGCTTTAACTTTAGCATGTGTTTATACACTAGCAGTACGCATTTTCTGAACACACTGACCAACTTCTGAAGAGACACATTTTTACAATCTGGCACTGAACAACATACTCGTGAGTAGCTATTTACATATGGGAGGAGTCTTTCTTACTAAATTTATTTATTGTAATGCAGAATGTTATTGTAAATACACAACTCATGCTATGTAATCATAAAATTATCTCTCCATAAGTTGGTCAGTGCGTTCACAGAATGGGTACTGTTCTTCTTGGCAGTGGTTGTTTGGCTTGGCTGGAGGGAATGGAACACATTTCTGCCTCCTGGGATGCATAGCTATTGCCCCCAGAATGGTTGGGCCATTAAAAAAATACTTTTTTTTTATATTCGGACCATAAGACACAGCTACACTACCCAAAAAGTGTGTCTTTTTAGTCCGGAAAAATACGGTAAACTTTCATTCAGATTTTTAGCATTTTTTTATTTTTCAAATAACCCCCTTAAAGTCATATATTCCCCTGTACTTCATTATGTGATTAAACAAAAAAATATTAGACAGTCACCTATTAAAAACTACAACATCAAAATACAGACCAACTGCCGGCATTGCTTAACAGTGTGTGAAATCATCTCTAATAAACATATAAACTGGGAGGTTTGGTAACTGACATAGGTAACAGAAGTTCTAAATGATCATCTTCTGATATAACATAACATTATCATGTAGCATTTCTCAAAATGTATTATATTACACAGAAACTCGTGCATTTATATTAGATAAGTAAAGTGTGTGACAAGTCTCTGGTGGAAACAGACTTTCTCTTGTTTGCAGACTAATTCCCATTCTTGTTACATACAAATGGGCAACCTACAAACTCCGTTCCCCCTGTCTTGTACATAGTGTGCAGTCAGGATTCATAGAATGAGAACACTGACAATGACAGGGGGTAGATTATAATGATTATTAAGATACCAGAAAAGTCTGGTTATCCTTTAACAAAACCTCCACTGACATGTTACAGTTTTCCAGTAGAAACATTTGACAATAAACAGTATTACATATTAGTTTCATTGTCTTTGTTTAGAGTTTACAACAAGTTTCACATTAATCCAACTGTCCTGAAAAGTTCCCAAAACTTTGATAAGATATCTAGTAGAAAAAACACACCTCTACTTCAGATCAGATCAGGTATCCCTTGAGACATATACCACATCTACTGTGAGTAAAGGTGGGTTTACACGTCAAGATTTTTTCGTCCAACAGATGAACGACGAACGATT
>CM070035.1:67972085-67982300 GCA_036250615.1 Ptychadena robeensis | reverse complement strand
AGTAGTGAGCACAAGCTAGCAGAAGAAAGTAGTGAGCACAAGCTAGCAGAAGAAAGTAGTCAACACAAGCTAGCAGAAGAAAGTAGTCAACACAAACTAGCAAAGACTTACAGCTAAGCCCCCCATACACATATCCATCTGCAGACAATCAACTGTAGTGCACTCTCTCGGCGGTCGATCGTCTGCAAAACGGAGGTGGCCAGCTGGAGCAATTGACCCGAATAGCACCACAAGGCGGTCGCACGCCGATAGAACTTGACAGTTTTTTCTGGTTGATCGCTTTGGATGGGGAGCAGAGGGGAGTGAAACATTTCTTTAATTGAACTAATTATTATTAGCCTCTGCTGTTATATCAGGTTTAATGCTTCTTTAAGGTCAAATACTTCTTAAGACCATCCCCTATGGGTCCTTCATTTGCTCTTAGCAGAGGTCAGAGCCAATGACATCATCCCCAACATTGTCCTCTGCACTGAAGAGAGTTCAAATGTCTAGGACGGTGGTTCCCAAACTTTCCTTGCAGGGCCCCCCTTTTCTATTTAGGAACATTATTGAGCCCCCCCCCCCCCTCTCCCTATTCAAACACAGGTGAAGAATGAGGCCCGCGCCCCCCTGGAATACCTTTGCCCTCCCAGTTTGGGAACCACTGGTTTAGGGTGAGGAAGAGAACACAACACAAGAAAACAATCAGCTGAATCTCTTGTGTGGCAGCTCAAACATTATGTGACACAAGAGTCAAGGTCAATTAACTTTTATTGCCTGATTAAAGCGTCTGAAGAAAACGCATAGCGGTGTTGGATATTTTGCCAATCTGTAGCTGATAAAATGTGCAAATAAGTAACTGCTATCTCACTATGGGTAAACCACTCTAGGGTTGCGGATATAGAGATACAGGGAAAAGAAAGAACAACCGCTTGCACTTCTAACGTTTTATTTATCAGGACAGTGTATTTTCAAAATAAATAACAACATATATCAATCATCTGGACTGTGACAGGTTTTAGAACACCAAACAAATGAAAACCAACACATGGCATATAACACTGATTATACCGCAAAGAGTAGGTCAAAATGAAAACAATTAAGTACACCCTAACAACATTGTATGGGAATAAAGGTGCCGCTGATCAAATGCACTTGATTAATTGATTATCTCATCTGGAGCATTCAGATATGTGTTAACACAGCACACAAGTAGAAAGGATGGCAGCAATGATCTCCGAGGAACAGTTGTTGCTTCCCATTAATCTGAAATGGGATATAAGGCCTTTCCCAAACATTGCCCCTATAGGGTAACTTTAAACTGTCATTATTTGAACAGCACCTTTAAAGCTTCCCAGGCGCCCTCTGGTGGCAGAAAGTGTTAATGACGCTTTAAAGCAAGACGTTTTTACACAATGTACTCTAGCTATAAAGCCTGAAAAACAACTGAGGGATCGTTCAAACAGCCACAGGAGGGACTACAACAGGTCATTTTTTTAAAGACTAAAAAACTAATGAAAAAAGCTTTCCAAAGTGCTGAAGTCGATTTCAGAGCTTCACCATTGAAGTCAAAGGGGTCATTTAACAACCAAACAACCCTCTGAACGCGACAAAAAGCGTTCAAAAACTCAACAGAAAACATACTGCTTGAATAACAACAGTACTTTTTCTGTTCTTTTAGCAACTGCATTGACTTCCATTCTAAACTTAAAGCAAGGTCATTTTCTGGTCACAGACCAGAAAACGACCTTGCAAACGACAGTGTAAATTTAGCCTTAGGGTGCCCATACACCATGCAATTCTGCCTCGATAGATAAGGAATCGACTGCAGCAGGATGACATCATCACACTGCAGCCGGCCCCTCAGCTGATCGGTGGGCATCCTTTGTGTGTCGTCCATTATTTTGGATGGGATTGGCTGGGAACTTATCGGCATGTCAGATCACCGTGCGATCTGACATGCTGGAAATTCCTGGTCAATGTCACCACGTGGGCCCACCCAATTTTCGGCCAAGCGACTTCCGGGCGATTGGTGGGAGCGACCACCACGGCCAAAAAATCGGGCCGTATATGGCTACCTTAACTGTTCTCTGGAGCCCAGATCATTAAGTGATCACACCAATACCTGTCAGCTTAGACCTATACACTTGTGGGCAAATATGCTTGATAAGCACAGACTTTAAAGTAACTGTGTCTCTAGCAGAACTTTATACATCCTCTCCAGGGGTCCACAACTCCTATCTTCCTTCTGTTCAGTACTACAGCCGAAATAGGACTTTTAAGGAATCAACACATGGAGAAATATTGGGTGGTGGTTTCCCCCTACCTTTACACCCCCCAATCACCACTATGTCTTGTAGTAACATGAGAAAAGTTTGGGTGCCTTGGCATTCAAGAGATGCCAACACACAATAATGGGTTGCGCTCACTTCTGCACTCTCCTGTCATTTTCCATTTTGAAGATACAAGTGAGATGACTCATTTCAATCTCTTTAATTCTTAAGACAGTTGTCTCTGTAACAGACCCTCATGCAGAAAGATGTTCAGCCCCAGTAATGCCCCAAGACAAAAAGAAAATAATAACAATAGCAATAAAAACTTGACAAAGTGTCTAGGCTTCTAAGATGTTCCTGTATGTTTACAAAGATTGTGAACTCCAGGATTAATGTCCTGAAGGGATTGCTCATTGGGTGCCCTGTGCTATGCCATCTGATGCCAAGTGTCCTGCTCAGGAGCTGCCAGCCAGGCTGGATACAACCCCTGGCATGCAGAGTTCAGGTATGAAGGGTGGGAAGTGTATTCAGGAAGATGACCTTCCTCTGCCCAGTTAATTCATCTCCCTCTAAACTAAAGGGTTTCACAGATCATCTCATTACTTGTTTAGCACAAAGCTGAGCCGGGTACCCTGATCAGTGAGAATCAGTAAAGTGCAGCCTCAGTAACAGAGACCTGAGCCTACACCTAGAATGAGACTGCTGCAGTGTGTACTCTGTGACATGGACTCCCAGCTCCTCACTAGGGTAAACAGTGTGACTGTACATAGGGTCCCTGTCACAGGGCAGCAGGATCTGCATGTAGAGAAAGGTTTACATAAAGGCAGCATGGGAGGGACGTCACCCTGACAGGCGTCCATGTGGGCTCTATGCATTATACAAGTCCTGTCATGGGTCACTCACCAGGGTCTGCTCGTACTTCAGAGCCCGGGGCTCCATCCCATTGCCCGGCATGCCTGCAGCTGTGTTCTCCGCTCCTCTGCGGGTGCTGGAATGTCTGTCCGCCTCTCCAGCTCGTTCTCATTCAACACAAGTCTCTATCCCTCAGTCCCACGTCTCCCTCCGTTCCCCCTCCCCGCTCCTCACACCCGCCCCCGTGTACTCCCCTTCCCGCCTATTACCGGGCCTCAGTCAGTCACGGCCTGGACGTCTGTCCTGTATTACTGGTCAGGGCCGGTGGCTGAGTGTTACAAACTTTACAGCCCTACTGTAATGGGTGTCACAGGGGAGAAGCCTCTACCCTCCATACTGTGTATTCATAGTGAGAAAGGATTAGAATCCCTGTGGGATTTTTACTGATGACTCCTTTCTCTCATATTTTCTCTGGAAAAGAATTTGCCATTCTTATGGCCTTTTCCTATGAATTACATGGGCAACAATGGGGTTTGCAACAACTATTATGGACCACGAGGGCTCTTTCACATGACAGTGTATCAGTGTGTTACCGCTTGGACATTAATGACTGAAGAATTGGTCAAGTTGAGTCATCTACCAGTAAAGTCAAATCCACATTTTGTTTGATGATAAGACAATGCGGAGGCACATAAGTGTCCAACAATGGACAATTTTTATGAGTTATTTGTAACATTAAGGGGTTGTTTCCATTTTACGTCGGGGACCCATCCGCCAAGATGGTAAATCCCTTTTCGATCCGAATACTTTGTATACAAAGTATTGAGTGGGAATTGATGTGTCAAAGGTGCACATCTTGATTCCCGTTTGTTTTGCCGACCAAAAGCAGCGTGGTGACATCACCATGCTGTGATCGATCACCGACAAAACAAACTGATCTTAACATCTATGGCTAGCTTAATACCATCAATTTTGTGGTAAATTTAAGTGCAAAGCAGGTGCAAATCCATCCAAATACCTAGGAACCCCATCAGATACTTAAATGAGTGACCAACATGTCGTAAAAAAAAATGTTATGCTTGATTTCGATCATTTTTGCTCAATTCAGGTAAAGGAACCGATTTTAAAGCAATCAATTTAAAATGTTCTTTTTTAATTCGATCAAACTGAAATTTTTTACTACCTTACCTTAACTTTTACCTGAAAGGGGATGCAGACACTGCGACTTTTCTCATGAAAAATTGGGATTTCTAATGTGATTATATTGAAGTCAGATCCATTTGCAAATCATATTGAGAAAGGATACTGTAAAGCAACTGGTAATTGTATCACAGAGAAAAGCTGATTATAGTTTATACATCAAATCATGTTGTTAAAAATTATAATTTTCAGCACCAGAACATGTGCAATACAGATAGGATTTTCACACATTATAAGCTTTACCCAATATTCTGTGGACGGAAAAAAATTACTCGCAGAAAGACTCATTTTTGACTCTTAGCAGTGCCCACACATATGGAATTGCAAGTGCAGTGAATATATTACCTGCATGTTCCATCAGAGGGGAAGCATTGTCAACAGCCTGGAGATTTACAGATTCATTCCTCAGTGCTGTGACATGCTTTAGACTGGTACAAGCCGCAGACTCACATGTGAGCAGTGCAGAGAAAGACTGGCTCCAGCTCTTAGCAGTGACCATCCTCCAAGTATACAGTATGTCACAGCAGAGAGGAGCCACCATTGAAAGCCTGGAATACATCTTTGCTTGAAAAAGTGTCTCTTATAGAGCGTACAGTATATCTTAGGGCTCTTTAATACTATGCATGTTGTCTTATGAACTGGTAAGGCACATGTAAAAGTAGCCATACATGTTTAGATTATCCCTCAATAGATGAGGGACATGTATGACTACCTTAAGCTATTTATTAATGTAAATAGACCATGGGAACAGGTCTAAAGACCCAAAGGTAGTTTCTGTCAAAATATCATCCATATACATTGACACCAAGGTGTCAATGACAATTGATCTACAATACTCACATCTTTTTTTTTTATTTACAAGTATGCGTATAATTAATTGTGTAAAAATACTTCTACTGAAATACTGAATTCTATTGATGTTACAGAGTCTGTGGCCATGTTATAATGCAACAATGCACCATATGTGGAAATAAATGTGCAACGCATGCAGATCAACTCACAACCACATTGTACAATTTAAACACCTCACACCTCAATGGATAGGTGTGAACCCATCCTACGGGGTTATCTACACTATGAACGAGATTGAAAAAGGAACAGTGCAAGCCCGTTGTTTCCTATGGGCTATGATGTGCCTGTCTACACAGATGCATCATAACCCCCATCGTGCCAATAATGAAAGCAGAATTTTTATTATTGTATTTTAAACCTAATTTAATTACAATGCAGAAAGGTTAAACTGGGTTTGAATAGAAACAGGTAGTAACCTTGCATCGGTCCTCTGATGCTGATTTGCATGTATTTTTTGCAAAAAGATATTTCAAGGGCGGAAGGAAATAAAGTAAGTGGATCTTAGTTCTTGTTAGACAGCAGTAAGTACCTGGGGGGAGGATGTTAATTTTCTATTTCTTTCCCTGACAATGCAGATCAATAGAGAAGCGGAAGACTAAAATAAGTATAGAGCCTTTAGTCTAACCGCAGTGACAGTGAATGCTATTTAAGTTTATGGTGAGCTATACAGCAAGCATTAGAAATAAGTGTAGAGCAGAAATGCATCAACAAGCCTACTCTGTATAGCGGAATGGCACATTTATACTATGGCAGGAGTGGTATTCTTTTTGACGTGTAGGCCACAATGGATTTTTAAACTTGACAAACTAATGCTGGGAATACATGGCTCGATATTCGAGCCATTCGAGATATCTCGGCAGCAGCGCAATGAAGTTTGAATAGAAACGACCTTCCCCTTTATCGAGCAGCCGAGCTTCCCCTTTATCGAGCAGCAGCTCCTGAACTTTGGAAGGGGACCCTCGGTCCCCATTCAAGGTATAAGCATCAATCAAGGTTTACCAACATGTTTATAACCTGTAGTTTCGAGTGGGATTGATTATTACACAGCTTGATTTTTGTATAGATTTTTTGCTCAATGGAGCGCCATGAACGCGCACAGAATTTTTGCAAAAATCAAGCCGTGTATTCCTACCATTAGAGCCTGTTAGGGGCCTGTAATGGCCACCTAGCATTGGTGTCCCAATTCCTCAAACCCCTAGTGTTATTGATAATGTCGTGTGGCATGGACACTCTGGTCCAGATGCTCTGGTTCCCCTCTCTTTGTTCACTGCAGTGAGTGGAAATCATTCCTAGAGGTGGCCTGCCCTGACCATGAGAAAGCACCCCACAGCATGATCACTCCATTGTGTCAGCCACATGTCCGATCCGGGGAAAGAAATGCAGACGCAACGCACATCTGTTATTTTTTCATTGCGGCCGGATTCTATTGCATTAAGGATAATGCACCGTATTCATTTGAATAGGAAATGCAATCATTAACGAAATCATCAAAACTGTATTCTAAAATCACAGCTGTTATTGCTAAAAGTAATAATAAAAGGTCAAATGGAACAGGGATCCGCCATAAAATCAAATAAGTTAAAAGTTATAAGTTCAAATAAAGAAGTGTATACTTCCCATGGCATAAGTTAATAAAATGTGATACATTTCTGCAATAAATATACAACACCATTCTGTTCCAACTGTATACATGAAGAATTAGGAAAAGGAGTACAGGTTCTAGAACTGAAATGGACAAACCACCTTTTTGTATTTTTAGGGCCCTTTTAGACTATATGCGGTTTTTTTTACCGCACACATTTGTTCACATGTACACCACTTTGTATTGGTCTTTCATGTGGAATTCCAATAAAATTGATTCATGTTTGTGGCTGCAATGTGACAAAATGTGGAAAAGTTCATACTTTTGCAAGCCACTGTAGTGTAAAAAGGGCCCTTATGGTTCTTTTTCATACATCTTACAACCTATTTAAGTAACTTGCTCACTCATTTTTGTTTCAGTAATTTATAGAATGGAGATATGTTATACACAGCTCCAAAAATTTAAGGAACACCTTTTAATCAGAATATAGTATCAAGTCAGTTAAAATAGAACATTGATCCAGTCAGCTAACAAAAGGGTTTGCCAGTCAGTGTCAGTTTTTTTGGTGTTTTTAAAATTAACAAAAGGTGCACAAAAGGGTCAACAATTGCAATTTGTGCAATTACTGGTGACTACTAGTGGAGGAGATACATAGACCCTAGAGGTTGCACCGGCAGTTCAACTCCACTACGACAAACCAATGTATACCGTGGCCAGATGTTTTGCTGTGTCTCCTAGTACCGGTCTCAAGATCATAGAAGAGATTTCAGGAGGCAGGCAGTTGCTGTAGGAGAGCAAGGGTCCTTAAAGCGGATGTACACATAACAATATACATGTAGTCTTCATCCAGGGAGAGCCAACCCTAAAAATAAAAAAGATACTCTTAATCTTTCTTCTTTCCCACTCCCACATCGCCATACCTGGCATATCCAGACCTTCAACATGTAAGATAAAGGAGCAAGACTCTTCCAGTTTTGCTCCCTTTACCATTCCAGATCTAAATTGGGTGATCCTCCAGCACTGGATTTTGACAGTTTTAGCCAGTTAATTTTTTTTATCCTTGTTTTGCACTGTGCCGATAGTAGAAAGCAGATGCGGAGGTGGTAGGTCCGCTTTAACCTATTTGTAGGACAGGTATCTGCTCCATTGAGTAAGGAGGAACACGATGAGTACTATCAGAGCCCTACAAAGGGACTTCCAGCAGGCCATTGCCTTGAATGACCATCAAACCTGACATCCTCTAATGTAAAGAATAGGCTTGCTCTGCCACATCATGTCAAAAGCCGACCAAACAGGACTTAATTCCCCTGCGATTGATGTGCAAACACAACATGCTTACACAAGAAGTGCCTAACAATCGCAAAGCAATTGTTCGGGGAATTGATGCGCACCACCTTGGGAAAAAATCCCTGGCCAATACTTGGGGACCTAGGGTCAAAGTAATGGCGATTGAACAGGGAAATATTAACATGTCGGATCCTTGATCACCGTGTTTAGGATTTGAACGAAAAATCGAGCCATGTATGGCCAACTAAACACTGGGATTTGTACCCAGTGCCTAATACATGAGAAAGTTTAGGTCCTTTTAACATGCTATTACATTAACAACAAAACAATCATTGAATGCAATTATGGCTTCACTAGAAGAGCATAATCTTAGAAACAAAATGCTGGCTGACTTCATACCATATCTTTCTGAAAAACAGATGAGCACTTTTTGATGGCTTGTGGCCATCCATTTTTCTCTCTTGTTGTCATTATAGAGATTTTAATAGGGTTCAAGTCAGGAGTTTGGACTGGCCAAGACAGATTTGGTAATCCCCCTAACCATGTCTTCATTAAGCCGGTTGTGTGGCATGGAGCATTGTCCTGGCTAAAAATGCCAATTCTCCGAGTTGGGAAACTTAGTTACTTAAGGTTGGCATAGACACGTCGATTCGTTCGCCATGGTCTCATTAGTCGAACATGCGATGGAATAATCGACGATCGATCGCATAGCGATCAAAGTGCATACCACCTTGGTTAAAATATTTATCATCATTCTCTGCCCAGAAACAATTCCAATGTCCAATAAGAGATTCTAGCTCCTCCATCTAACCATATCATGACCAAGAATCGGCAAAGCTGAAAATTAGACTCATCGTCACCTTAGCTTCTCACTGCTGAAGTTTTTTTCTGTCTGTTCTAGCCTGTAGAAACTTGTTTCAAACTATTTTTGCTCTGAACTTCACTCCAGTCTCAGTTTACTACTGTGCAAGGTCACTGGATATCAGCCTACAGCTTTGTTTTTTTTATACTATTTTATTATATTATATATATTGATTATATATTGATTATATGAATATGATTGATTTGATCATGTAACATTTACCAGAAGCAGAACGAGGTGGGTTAGGTAGAAATTGACACTGGCATGCAATAGTTATCATACTTATAGACATGCTGAATTAAAAATAATTTACTCTGGTCTCAAACTTTTGTTCCAGTGTTATAGGTGTGGTGATCTGCTGACTGACAAGCTACAGGCTTGTGTACCTGCGGATCACAGACTGCATGCATTGCCGAGCAGAGGAAGGAGCAAAAGAAGTGTTTCTGCAATGTGGTAAAAAGCTGTATATGAAAGGATTTGCACCAACACAATGCCTTGCTATTCTTCTGGTACCAGGAACAAAACAACAGAATTAGCCATTGGCCATACACTGTTCGATTTTTGCATTCTATCGACTTAAAACAATCAGTTTTTAAGCCGATCGAATGGATATCAATTCCTGCCCACCTGGTGCGATTGAACAAACGTGATAGAAGGCAAACATGAATTCGACCGAAAAAGTAATCGGACACTTTGGTAAATTCTGGTCAATTATACAAGTGGAATGGATTCTTATGAAGGAATCGGTTCCTTTAAGTGAATTGATCCATTTTAAATTGGATCGAAGATTGAAAGAAGATCGAATGGCAAAGAAATCGACCCGTGTTATATATACCATTTCATATACATTTTTAAACAAAAAAAAAAGGAAATAATATACACCTTACTGCTAAAAGTTTTGAAGCGCCCTTAAATTTTGTTGTCTTCCATGAGCACAGGTATATAAAATTAAGCACCCAGGTATGCAGTCTGCATTTACAAACATTTGTGAAAGAATAGTTACTCTTATTTACTCTCAGAAGCTCAGTGAAGTCAAGTATAGTACTGTGATAGAATTCCACCTGTTCCAAGTGCCAATACTATTGACAAAATAGTGCATGACTGTGGTTCTCAAACTGGGGGGTGCGGAGGTATTCGGGGGGGGGGGGGGGGGGGGGGACAGCTAGGGGAGCACTTGACGTGGCACTTAGTGTCCTCTATGTGAGAATTGCGCCAGCCAGAGAGAGGGAAGAGAAAAACCATCTGCCTATTGGCTCTCCCCACTGTCATTTACAAAATAGAGTGGCATCTCCCCTCATGGAGTGGCCCGCATCCCAAATTGAAATGTA
>CM070035.1:67938128-67971985 GCA_036250615.1 Ptychadena robeensis | reverse complement strand
GAAAAAAATTTAGCGGAGGTGTTTACTTCGTAACTCACCCCCCCTATCCCTCTCTTACATCTCCCCACTGTCAGTTCTGTCAGATTGCACTCAATCCACCCACCCTCCTCTACTACTGCTAGCCAATCAGACAAGCCTGAGAGATGGACAGGCAGGAAGACAACCATGGGGGGAACAAGCTGTAGACAGTGGGTAGAGTGCATATAATGTGTGTGTCTCTGTGTGTGAATTATTAATGTTTCTGTATAATTGGTGTATGTCTTTGCATGATTGGTGTGTGTAAAACAGGGATTTGTATTGCAAATAGTTTGAGGGCCATTTAACACTAGCCACCCTGGGGCTGTTTTTGCTGCTTGTTTGTGCAGTTTTTACCATAATGGATGTGATACAGATAATGCTAGCGCGTCTGTTACCTTTAATAAAACCTTGTGTTTCTGCATTGGGCTCATCCTCATTCTGAACCTGTGTTGTGTTATAATATAATGTTCCTATATAGAAAAGGGGGGCCCTGCAAGGAAAGTTTGGGAGCCACAGGTGTAAAATTTTTGTACAATCTGTCCTGTACTTGTTGAGTTTGGTTATAAACTAAAAGCAATGTTGCTTGTATAAATATAAGAAATAAATGAAACTGTGTACTATTTCAGTCATATTCCCTCTTAACTGTAATTACAGGAACCAAATGGCCTGCCAGGAAGCATTTCATAATGGCAGATATCAATAAATTCTAAAGTTAGGTAGGGATAAAGATTATGGCTGCTCAGTGAGGCAATATAATGCCCCAACAATGACTTTCTTTTAATGACATTGTTGCATCAACAAGCAAGGTGGTAATGTCCAAAGATGCATATTCATGGTCTATTAACGCTGTGTGCAGACTGATCTAGCAAAAACTTTTATCTGTCTTTTACAAATAGCAACTAACACCTATAACAATTCAGCTAACAGAAAGGTAAAGCAAAAAGTCAAAAGATTTCCATGTTACTTGAAAGATTTGTCCCTGATATTAACTTTATGTTTATTGAAAATGTTTTTTTTATTTAAGTGGGAGTAGTGAGGGATTAAAATTTCCTTCCAGGTGTATTGGTGTCAGCAGCTCCATTCTATCCATAACAAAAATTAAAAAAACTGTCTCTTTCCCTTTGCAACCTGTGCAGTTTGAATGCAATACATACAAAAGTCTTGGTACACACCTTGCTACATACATGTTTATTATCGACAATTCATGTGCCATATGTGTGAAATAATTAGGCACTGAGCCATGCAATCTGCATTTACAATAATGTGTAGGTGAAAGAGTCATTCTGTACAGTGAAGGTAAGTGATCAACTGTCATAGAATGCAAGCTCAGATTTGCTGCAGATCGACCACCGTGCTAGCTGTAAAGCTAGCAACCCCATCCAAAGTAAATGCTGGCACACAAAGGGTGTGCGACCACCTCTTAGCATGACTGGCGGTTCATGATGACGCCATCACGCGAGGTCGATCTGCCGTGCACCCTTTGTAATCAGGATGTCTATGCCAGCTTAAGTCATTTGAGGATTTTTCACACTATATGCACTGCAATTTGTGTTAGTAATGCATTATCTGCTGTACTTTGCCCAGAACACACAGTTTGCATCGACAACACATTACCATTAGTATGAATCCCTTTTCTACAGTAGATTCCACAATTACCTGGAAATTTTAATTTTGGAAAGTGGAAAAATTAGGCAATTAAGTGTCAGACCACATGATGTTACAGATAAGTTCATCAGGCGTTGAGGTGCATAGTGTACATAGGTCACCCATCACTCAATATTCACATACCTGGACAGTTTTTATTATTCTATGTCTCAATTTTTTGGAGGATAGTTCAGAAAAGGAAATTTTTGTAAGGCCTACAATAATATGGTTGGTAGTGCTTGCTGTTAAAGAACTTAATGGGTTCAAATAAAACTCTGAGCTCATCAAAACAATGTGCCACTGAATTTTCCTTTTATACAACACTCCATCAATGTAAACAAAGCCAAGAAGTACATTTGTAAAAATAAATTATATTCTTTTCACAACTCTCTGTCTCTGTATAATGACCATGTATTCCCACTATTTGTAATCCTTGGTAGGGTAGCCTAGACATTATGGTATGAGAAAGAAGTATGAGCAGTATGCCTGGCATACACATGCCAATAAGCGGCCGAATTTTCACCTAACTGACGGGCGTGCTCGCACCGTCGGTCAGCGGAAAAATCGGCCGCTTATCGGCATGTGCCCACATGGGGCGACAGATCCCTGTCGCCCCACAGCTCTGCCTGCCAGAGAACGGACATGTCCTCACGTTTGCATTCCGTAGCTTATCTGAGCTGGTCTGTCTGCACCCGTCGGGGTGTGTATGGCAGGCATTAGTCCAGATGGCTGTATCTGATTAAATATCCAATGGCCTTTCCATAGGAAGTGAATGATCCCTGAGTGACCATGCTTCTACAGTAAGTATCCCAATTACAATGTGCAGATAAAAGGTCCAGAGCTAATTTCAAGTGTGCTATTTGCATTTGGAATCTGTTGATGAGACAAGATGAGATCCAAAGAGCTGCCATCAGTGAAGCAAGTCATCATTAGGCTAAAAAACAAAACAAATCTATGAGAGAGATAGCAAATCTTTGCCTGGTGAAGAAAAGAAAACACCCTTCACAACAGTTGGCCAGGAGGTAGGTGTATGTGTGTCACAGTCAACAATCAAGAGATGACTTCACCAGAATGAATACAGAGGGTTCACTACAAGATGTAAACCATTGGTTAGCCTCAAAAACAGTAAGACCAGAGTTTTCCAAACAACATCTAAAAAAGCCTTTGTACTAAAAACGTGTACTAGAGTGATGGGAACAGAAGAATATGGAGAAGGAAATGAACTGCTCATGGTCCTAAGCATACCACCTCATCAGTGAAGCATGGTGATGGTAGTGTCATGGCGTGGGCATTGTACTTATTGATGATGTGACTGCTGACAAAAGCAGCAGGATGAATTCTGAAGTGTTTTGGGCAATACTATCTGCTCATATTCAGCCAAATGCTTCAGAACTCATTGGATGGCACTTCACCGTGCAGACGCACAATGACCCAAAGCATACTGCAAAAGCAACCAAAGAATTTTCTTAGGAAAATAAGTGGAATATTATGCAATGGCCAAGTCAATCACCTGACCTGAATCTGATTGAGCATGCATTTCACTTGCTGAAGACAAAACGGAAGGGAAAATGCTCCAAGATCAAGCAGGAACTGAAGACAGTTGAAGTAGAGGCCTAGTAGAGCATTACCAGGGATGAAACCCAGCGTCTGCTGATGTCTATGTGTTCCAGACTTCAGGCTGTAATTGACTGCAAACCTATTAAAAGGAAAAGTTTGATTTAAGATTATTATTCTGTCCCATTACTTTTGGTCCCTTAACAAGTGGGAGGCACATATGCAAACTGTTGTAACTCCTACACCGTTCACCTGATTTGGATGTAAATTCCCTCAAATTAAAGCTGGCAGTCTGCAGTTATAGCATTGTGTGTGTTTCATTCCAAATCCATTGTCATGGTGTATAGAGCAAAGAATGTTAGAATTGTTGTGTCAATGTTCCAATATGTCCCTGACTGTATATATATATATATATTGATCGATATAGATATGCTGAAGATGATCCTGACACATAACCAAGGGAGCATACTAGTCTGGTACTAGAATGTTTGTACCTAAGGGATGTTACCTATACAAACATTGGTCATAAAATAGAGGCAGTATTTTTTCCACATAACTTAAGTGTTTTTCTCTACAATATTATAAATATGAATCACAAAAACTTACTAAATTTAGTTTGCTTGCTACTGTAGCACATGCGCTCCCTCTTCTGGAGAATTATGGTACAGCAGATTTACAGATTGATGCAGAGTCTTGTACGTCTTTTTGGTACTATTTTCAACAGCCTAAAAGCAGTCTAATAGTAAAATATATGCTTTTTAGTGCAATTCAAGCCAAGATATTTGGATTTGGAAAGGGTTATTACCTAGAAATTTCCCTTTGTTCCATTGACACATGCATGTTTCTTTCCCTATTGTTCTTTCATTGTAACAGTGGCCATGAGGAAAATAAGGTTATTTTTTCTTATTATCAATTAAGAATAATTGCAAAATTGATATGAACTTAAACACTTGTCTGAAAAAGTGAACCCAGCACTGCTGACTGGAAATTGGTAGATAAGAGCTCACATGTGTACTCTTTAGCACCCTGGACTTTATGATCTTTCTTTTTGTCTTGTGAGAAGTGGAAGGAGATAGTTTTACCGTGTGGAATGTGGACAGATATACTTTCAAAGATAAGTGAGGGTGAAGAGTAGGAATATTGATAGTTTTATCAATCTTTACCAGTTACATAACCAAGAATCAACCAGTGATCAGTAGAATGCGTAATCAGCTGTCATGTTTCTGTGAACAATTGTATCAGTATTATAAGTAACTTTTATTACCTAATATTTATCAGGAGATATTTATATGTACTGCAAGTTTCTGTTCAAGCACCAAATTGAGGTATTGGAGGATTAATATTTAAACCTGAAAATGTACTGTAAGGTTCAGGAATCAACCAACAACAGGAGCCAAGGATTAACCAACATAACTTTATTTCCAGCAACCCAACAGGGAAGCTTCTGCAGGGACACCACCACAGACTGGCAGCTGGCTTCGGCAGTCCTCCTCGACATAGGGGCTTCCAGCCACCCCCAGGACCTTGGCAAGGGTGATGTTGGACTAGGGAACTGTAGGCTGGTAACTGGGGCTTTCTGTAATAGTGCATGCTATTTTGTTCCCCGGCTGCCTGCACGCTGGACTAGACTGAGACAGGTTAAGGGTTTTGGGGTGGCTAGCGTGCCCAGTTACTACCACTCCATCAGACTCCTTCCTGCTGAGCTGCCTCTGGTGGGCTGGCCCTCCCCCTATATACCCCGGGAACCCAGGGGGATCATGGTCCGTGGCAATAAAGGGGACAGGACCCTAAAATGAACACTACACTACAGTACATTCATTTACTTTGAGAGGGGTCTGAAGTTTAAATATAAAAAATCCATCTTGTATATTAAGTATATAGTTCCACCTTTGTCTGTGGATGTAGCCACTGTAAATCAAGCTGACCTCTACTCTTACCCTTAGTCTTGCAGAGTGGTAATTCACAATTCCTGTACTTAAATAACTGTGCATAGGAGCTGAGAAATCACCAGCTCCAGCCATCATCTCCACTAATTTTTTGTATTTTCCTACGAGAAACAAATGAATTACTGGCATGGTGGTGATGTATGGAATTAGAAAATTGGTAGGCCAGACTAAAGAGGTGGGATTTCAGGGCTTGTTTTAGTGTTAAAAGTAGGAGAAAGTCTAATGGAGCGAGTGAGAGAGTTCCAGAGAGTAGGAGCGGCCCTAGAGAAGGCTTGAAGCCACGCATGTGTTGATATTATGAGTGGGGATGCCATTAGTAAGTCACTGGAGGAGCGGAGGGGGCGGTTAGGGGTGTATTTGTGTACCAGGTTGGAGATGTAAGTGGTGTAAGTGGTTGGAGATGTAAGAGTCTAGCAGCACCATTCATGATGGACTGAAGAGGTGATAGTTTAGATAGAGGAAGACCAGAGAGGATGATGTTGTAATAGTCCACACTGCACTCTGTCGCTCAGAGTATCGGCATGCACCCTTTGTTTGCCAGCTGTTACTTTGGATAGGGAAGCCGGTCCTCGTCCAAAGTAATGGCACCAAAGATTTACGGACATTCTCTGGCCGACCAAGCTTAGGGGCAACAGGAATCGGTCGCCCCATGTAGGCACCTGTGTTTCGCGGACAATTTTGATGGCCGTGAGCATGCATGCACATCGGTTAGCTATTACACATTACCGCCTTCATGTAATTGGCACACCAATGGCGGTCAGCCATCACAGGCTCTTTATCAAATGTCTACAGGGTCTGGCCCCTTTATCAAATGTTGGAAGCCAATGTGGCCCACAAGTTTGCCCACTCAATGTCTACGGGGTGCTGGCGCTGCGGGTATTCTCCGGCTGGTTTCCTCCATGTGTTCTGGGATTGTCCTGGTGTTGTGGGATTTTGGACAGAGGTGGTGGCATTTATGACTGAACTCACTACGGTACCACTGACCCCCTCAGTGAGTCTATTATATTTATTGGGTCTGATGGAGCAGGTGGTTCCTTTGGTGGCGGCACGCACATTTCTCTCCGTAACACTATATTATGCCAGGAAACTCATTGTTTTGCAGGTGTAAAGACCTGCCGACCCTGCAGGCCAGAAAGGCGCTAATTAATGCTTCTCTTAATTTTTACCAGACTACGTATGCTAGCAGGGGTTGTCATGAAAAGTTTGAGAGAGTATGGAGAGCTTGGATCTTGGCTTCGTCCTCCACCTGAGCCCCCCTTTTTTTGCTTACTTTTCGCCTGACGCCACAGAACATGTAGCTCTTATGATGGAGCTCATAGTTCTCCAGAGTGAATGAATGTGAGAGCGAATGTGTATGTATGTAGAGTGTTGCACGGTCTAAAATATTGCACGAAGATTGGTGTCTATCCTCTGCTGGGTTATGCATTCAAAAGTTCATTAAAAAAAAAAAATAATTAAGTTTGCCCACCCCTGCCCTAGATTGTCATTCAATTCAATAAATGTCAGCATGCATCCAATTAAATGATCAGTTTTACACATAAATCCAACAAAAAATCATGTTGTGTATTGCCAGCTTTACTCAATATATGATGATCTATATAATGCAAATCCCCAAAACCATGTTCCAAAAGAAGAAAATGTTCATGTCCGGTTTAGTCTATAATCCTGATGAAGTAATTTTCTCTTGATTGCAAAAGGTATTTGTGTGAACTTTATGAGAACATGGAACATTTATATAGCTGTCTGCACGGAGCAGACACAGTAGATGCCAGCCAGATCTTACTGTTAAATCTCACATCCCGTCAATAAAGCTGAATATCCAGGGTCTGTAAAAATAACATTTCTGTAATAACTGGGCAGCAAATTTTTACTTTTTTTTCTGCTGCTGAAATAGAAAGTGGGACCACATATAGAGTGTGATGTGTGGGACAAGATGTAGAATTACCTATCCTCTCTGCACATCAAAACAGAAGCATGAATGGGTTTCGCTAGATTGGATTCCTTTTAGCATCTTGTACATATTTCAGTTTACAAGCGTCACATATGCTGTTCCAGTCTGGAGGAAGAGGTTACTTAAATTGCTTTTAAAAATGTTTTTAACATGATCCTCATCGGTCATTTAGCATGTCTGCAAAAATGGCCTGAAATGGGGACAGACAAATTAAATACAATAATTAAATACTAGTGTAAAAATGTGTATGCCCTGCTTCACATTAATAACTGGTAAGAGCTGGTGTTCTGTATATGAAGACAGGACGTGTATTGCCTTAGTACAGTGCCTCTGACACATGATATACATAGCACAAATGCAATGCTGAGACTTTTTATTATTTCACGCTAAAGAGTATTCAGTGCACACAGGTCATACTGGGTCATTTGGTACTCCTACATACAAAATTACAATGCCAACAGGTCAATGCCAACAGGTCAATGCATGCATGCAATGAGCTAAAGATCAGTAATTCCAGTAAATATAAAGATTTTGATAATGAATGGTGATTACCTGTCTGTCTTTAAGGGTGTTTGGTGGGATGGTCAAGGTAAGGGATCAGTTTGTGAATGGTGGCTATCAGATCTTATGAGGGTATGGTTTTAGGGTATAGCTTTCAGGTGCTTGTTAGCCAGGGAAAGAGGTCTGCCGCTGTAATTTTAGGATCTACTTGTCTGTGCATGTGGTGGTTAACTGGACAGTGGTCAGTATTGCGGCTATTAGGTTGGCTATTAATGAGTGAAAGACCAAAAGGAAAGCTGATCAAAATATCTGAAAGTATTAAAGGATAATAATAATAATAATACAAATAATAAAAAAAACTTCAGTTATATAAATGTCTTGACCTACTTGTTTTGTTTCACATTTTTTCAGGTATGAAGAAAATCTTCAGGTATGTTAATTCCTGTCATTCAATCTGAGGCTTGTGCAGTCTTTTTCCTGTTTGATGTAGTGGTACCAGAATGGGTGATACGTCACTTGGTCAGTTTGGGAGTGGATGCGGTAGTTTTTTTTTAGCTACACCCAACTGCTCTCATTACCCCCAATGAGTAGTTTGGGTTTGGTGCAGTGCGTGGGCGGGAAAAATATGTCATTTACCGTGTTTTTAAAGCAGCACCGCTTTTTCAATGGATGCAGAATGGATGCGGTTTTGATGTGTTTTTAATGTAATATAATAAATAAATAAAACACATCTGCAAATAAACTGCAGGGAAATCGCAAGTAAAACACGAATTATCCGCACAGAAAACACATGCTCACTGCATGTGTTTTTCTGTCCACATTAGCAGAGCCTTAGCCAAAGTCCTCCAGCTTCTTTCAGCACTCTTGTGGCCACACTCTCTGTGTGTCCATAGGCCTACACAGACTGTCTGCTAATGCCTATAAATGTAGAGCATGGCCACACTACCACAGCACCCATTAAAGCACTTCTATGCATTGCAGTGCTCTGCCAGTCCATTTAAATTAATAGTCTGTCTTAATGCAACACTGGTTAACATAGACGGGTAAACACAGTGCACAAGGTTACGAAGGTAGTGTTTAAATAATGGTATATGGGAAAACATACCAGATTTCAGTTTGTGTGAATTATTGGATGTATAGGAAACATTAAGGAATTTGAGCCTCAGCCAGAACCAAGGAAGATTACCTCTTTTCACCAGGATAAGGTGGATTTGCTGTCATGCCCAGGGGGGCCCAGAGACCACTTACTGACTTTGATGAGCCATATACTACTACCGTTACTGTATACCTTTAATATACCCACGAGACACCACCCATGCTCCATATTGTCAACTACCCTGCGGTGACGCAACTACTCCTATGGTCCTGGCACCCACATCTTCCAGCATCCTACATTTGACTCCTGGACCTGATTACAAATATCTCCAAATATGCTCTCCTAAAGAAGCGACACAGATTGTGAAACATGTTGAGAGTATGCATATTAGGAATGGACACAATGATTTAATTGTATTCAAAAATACATAGGTTGATATTTTTTTTTATGCATCAACAACCTGTATATGTAAATTGTATGCATGCAGCAATAGGAGGAACCATTTGGCTTATCTTCTGCTCTAAACTTCTTGAATAATTGTTTGTACAATAAACAGCTTTTTAGCAATTTCTTGACCTTTTTCAGTGCCAGTAAAGTCCCTCTGTCCCTTATCCCCACCATAGGATGAGAAAAAAAACCCCTCTTCATTTCCCTAACATTTAAAGGAATAGTCTGTCTTAATGCGACACTGGTAAACATAGATGGGTAAACACAATGCACAAGGGTAGCATTTAAATGATGGTATATGGGAAAACATACCAAACATAATTTTGTGTGAAGTATTGGATGGATAGGAAATGTAAAGTAATTTGAGCTTCTGCCAGAACCGAGGAAGATCACCTCTTTTCACCAGCATAACAAAGATGAGTAAACACAATGCACAAGGGTACCAAGGCAATGTTTCAGTAATGGTATATGGGACAGCATACCCAACATAATTTTGTGTGAAGTATTGGATGGATAGGAAACGTAAAGGAATTTGAGCCTCTGCCAGAACCGAGGAAGATCACCTCTTTTCACCAGAATAACAAAGATGAGTAAACACAATGCATAAGGGTACCGAGGTAATGTTTAAGTGATGGTATATGGGAAAGCATACCAAACCTAATTTTGTGTGAAGTATTTGATGGATAGGAAACGTAAAGGAATTGGAGCCATATAATTCGACTTTAGAATATTCATTTGTGAATTCACTGAAAATATTCTAATCATGTACTATTTCAAAAAAACAAAAATGTGAATTCTGTATTTTTGAAACTTTCTGCAGTTTATTGAGTTTAATAAATACAATCACAATAATTAATTCACACAGTTGCTGCATCCACTGAAAACGTTATAAATAATACATAACAAAATCCTCACAAGTGTTTGTGCAAAAATCTGAAAACACATGTGTATGTTAATACATTCATGATATATATCGGTAGTAGGCATGTATGTATGTACATACACACATCCAGTTCTTCCCATACCTACAATGTAATCCTTGTCTGTTACCAATCACTTTTCAATCAGTCCAATGTCACAGGATCCAGCAGAGTACATTATAGTTGTATGCTGTAGTAAAGGTTCTCCCAGAAACGTGCTCAGTTTTCCTGGGGGTGGCTAAAACTGGAACTGTTTCTTCCAAACAGACAAACTGGTCATTTATCGAAGTCTCCATCACATTTTGCAATATGTACATCCCTTGTCCTTACAGTGATGTAACACAGAATATTGTCTGTTCTATTCCATAGTTGCCCTTATATAGGGTCTTTATAATATATTCCTGTAGTTGCCTATTCAGGGAAGCTATGACATCACAGTCCAGCCAGTGTTATCCTCCTCTGGAACACCAGGGGTCTGTATAACGTCACTCTTGCAAATGCCTCATTACGGAAGCCATAACATCAAAGTCCTGCAGATGTATTGTAATGGAAATTATGGCATCACTGAGACCTGCAGTTGTCTTCAAGTGGTTCTAGGGAAATGCGCCATAGTATAGTTCTTATGCTTGCTGGCGAAGACAATTATTACCTTAATTCTGTCTTAAGGTGTCGTTTAAAGATGAGTAGGATATCATAGAGTCATTAGGATCAAATAGAGTATCCAACGAGGAAACATGTCATCAAAGAGTCGAGCAGTGACTTTCAACCGTGTCCCCGGTATTTTGACAATATCTTAAGTTCCTAAGTCTCTTTCTCTCATTTCTAATAGCGCCATGGACTTGCAGGCTCCTCAGAGGTGTATTTCTCATCTTCTTCCTGACTATCATCTGCAAGTGAAGCAAGATAAATGTAAGTTAGTAGTAATACAAACATTCATATGAAAGATAACATTTGAATACATGGAGTAAATACTGCATAGGTTTGGAAATACCTACCTTGGCATTCACTGCAGCAAATTCTGTCTAGCTTTCCATTAGCCCTGCATTCAGGGTCACTGCATTTCCATTTCTGTTTGTCACACCGAGGAACACCATCCTATCAAGAAAAAAGTATGTTGTCATTGCAGAGTCACAATAACACAAATGCAATGTACTCCAACTAATGTAGTAAAATGTCCTTTTCCCATCTATCCTATCACCACCATTTGTTTAAATTAACCTGTTTCTGTCCTACCCATGCATTTTTTTACAATTTCCACTTACCTCACAAACACAGGTCACACACTTCACTAAGCCATGTCTTGGGAGTCTTGGGTGCCACTGTTCATTGTTAGCATAGAGATGACCCATGACTTTACAATGCCTTGGTTGATCAGATTGCATTCTGTCTGCAAGTCCCACTGGGTTTTGCTCTTCCTCTGTAATGTAAAACAGTCTGTTAATCATACAGGTAAAAAAAAAACTGGTATCACAAAATTAAGAGTTTTTAATAGCAAAATCCAGACAGCAATGAAAAGCCTTCCCGACTGTAGGCAACCGACAAAATATGAGTATACTGATAGAAGATATAAATGTTTTACTAGATCCAGAATTAGTAGTCAAGGACTACCTCCTTATTTTTTACATTTTAATGTGATGTACAAACTTTACCTTCCTATCCTTTTAAATGTTATTCATAAACAACAATAATGTTTGCTTTTGCAATGTTAGACTTTCTCTTACCTGGACACTTCTTGCAGCAGTCCATTGGGTTGGCACGGATTGGATTAGCACAAGTAAGCCTTGGGCAGGTCTTCCTTACACAGTGCAGGTCTGGGAGGTCAGGTGAAGAATTCTAATGACAAAAGAGATGGATAAGTGGATACGCTTATATATGATTATAAAACATTGAAGGTGTAAAGATCTGTTGAAATCTTACCTTGCAGGTACATGTTGCACATAGGACTAGACCAAAAGGTTCAACCACTGGATGCCAATGTGTCCCGGCTGCCCTCCAAAAACCATTAAAATAACACCCTATAAAAAAAAAAAAAATTAAGATACATAAGTAACTACACTTATTTAACAATGATGGCATAATCATTGTAAAAAGTAAAAGCTTTGGGAACATTTCTTACCATCTGCCTGGGGTTTTGCAGGCTTTTTGACCTCCAGGATTTCTTTCTTCTCTGGAAAAAAACCAAAAAGTTTAATGTTACCATCAAGGAAAACTCTATATGAATTGTAATAGGTAGAATAGGATTTATTTATGTATTTATTTATAGATAATTTGTACAACCCTAATCATTTTGCCTCCCTTAAATTGGAAGTCTACTCAAAAATGTCCATAAATAATAATATGTCACAACTTACCCTCACACACTGGGCAGCATTGGTCAGGTAATTGTATGGTCTGGGTACAGTTCAAAGGTTGGCATACAATAGGGTCACAGATCACAGTGCGTTTCTGAAAGAGAAAAATAATAAAATCAATAGATGGAACAGAATCAAAAATCGCACAAACAATCCTCCTCCCCTCTTTGTAGACTAATATGTGTTATAGGTATACAATCTGAATGTCATCATCTTAATGTAACAGCTATCTGTAATGCATATACCCCATATCAGCAGTTTTATGTAGGAAAGTAATGAAGTCATGAGCAGAACAAATACAATCTTCGCTTTGGACTAAAGGCCCCCATACACGTGTTGGATTCCCGCCGGATTCCGGCCCGATCGATTCTGGGCGCGTGCACGCGAAACGATCGTGCTGAAATCGCATGCAGCCCACCTTGTCCAATCGATCAGGTCCGATCGTTCAGGGGCCCAGAATCGGATCCGACAGAGAACCAACATGTTGGTCTTTCTGATCTGATTCTGCCCAGATCAGGGGGAGTTGCCATTTGTGAGGTGGACAATCGGACACGGAATCGTCCCGGAATCCGTTGGATTAAGGTGGTATGCAGCGATGGATACTCTTAATTGGCCGATTGATCACACCTGCGATTCCCGGCAGAATCGCCGGAATCGATCGGGGGAGTGATCAATTGGCCATGGACTCCTACACGTGTATGGCTAGCTTTAGGGTTCTTCTGGGAACATATTTCTTTCCTTTCAGCAAACTGAACTTAGTTGGTATGTATGTTAGATTACATGGTCCTGTAGACAGTCACAGGGAAGCAGTCATTGCTTTTGTTTAATGTATTTCAGATGCTTTGGCTGACTTAAGTGTCAGAGCTATTACAGCTCAGTACACAAAAGCTAAGCTGTTACAGATGACACGACTTGCTACCAATACATCTACACAGATAAATAACATCACATAACATAAATAAAACTGCATCCCGCTTGTTACTGCAAGTATTTCTAGAAGTTGCAGATTTCCAAACAAATTAAATGGATAGCATGCTGCTTCTCTGGAACTAACTGCAGAATAATCCAACCCAATTTGTACAGTGTTATTTCAATTTTTCTTCTTTTCATTTACCAGACACTATGGGGAAACATAATGTATGGGAATGCAGATGCATTATTCATCAGATTATTTTATTCTGCACATAGAGTAACAAAATGATCTGATATATTTTTTTTACTAAGGAAAGATAACTAACTGACACTCCATACCTGACAACTGCATACTGTGCACTTCTTGTCATAGTCAGGTGCCCAGCGAGATCCATGAGCCCTGAGTTTTCCTTCAAAATGACAAGACTTGGAATCCTTTCCCAGATCTTCTGAGTGACGTTGGCTGTGCTTCTCAAGTGATTCACGCTCTGAGTCCTCTGGAGACAGTGGTGTACTTCCTGATTCACAGCTGTTTGGAATATGTACCTGTTAGAATTGGAAGAGGGAAGTATTACATCAAGTGCACAGAAAATTAAGTTATAAAACCATTGCATCAATGTACAGTCCAGATCCAAAAATTAGTCATCAACAATGTATATAGTAATATTACACAAACTATGCATAGCAAGACCATTATACTCACTCGACCACGAATCTCTCCACGTGGATTAAGCTTTGTGCTGACTTGGATGAATGCAGTGCCCTGGTTCAGGTGACTGAACAGTTCAAGATCAAGGTCCTTTACACTTCCCTGTGCCTGTTTAACATCAGAGAAAAAACTGTCTGTCATTCACAATGTAAATATTAAAGTTAATAGAATGTATTAAGGCAAATCATTGTAAATAGTACAAAACTTTTACTTCTGCCAGGTATATTGAGAACATTTTTATAATAAATCTTAAAAGCAATTGATATGATTTCTCCTCTTTTCCTGATGTGTCTTAAACCTTTTACCAGAAAAAAACAAAAAAATCCTTTTTCATGGGAAGACAGTATTAAAATCATGATAAGTTTCCAACTTCTTACATTTCTCCTATCTCAGGTTTTATTGCTGTATATCCCTGCTGCAAAGTGAAATGAAGTGGTGTACTGTTTCTTCACTTTTGGTAAATAGGGGCAGCAATGAAAAGTAGATAAATATTTAACACTCCTTTTCCAGAAAGTTCCTGGAATTGAACTTTAACATACATCAAAACTAATATTGGTAATATAATGTGATAAATTGTATTCAGTAGGTAATAAATGTCCCCAGCAACGTTTACTTTATCTAGATTACATAACGCACTTACTATACTATTTGTCACTGTGATATTAACTCACCTCTGACCCGTAGAAGCCCTTCAGCAGTCTCTTGTGGCCATTTGAGTGGTCGCTCACTTCACCTAGTTCAGCAAAGCCATGCAGATGGGCATTCAGTGCAGCATCCTCTGCCCGTCCCAAACCAGTCACCACAATCTGGTAGTGCAGGTGGCAGTGTTCATCCAGAGACACCCAGGCATGTCCGGCTGATCCTGTCTTCACGGGTGGTGACACAAACTGACCAGCCAGGGGGATTGGAAGATCTAAAAATATAAACAGATGTGGAGAATGCTTAGGAGTTCCAAAAAGGACAGAAAGTATGATTCTCATTAGTAGAATCAGCCAGCAAAGAGTTACACAAGGCTGATTCCCAGTCATGAGCCACCTCCCTTTGTGAGGAGCAGGGAATATGAAACTTGTGAGCCAGGAGGGTGGGAAAAGCAGGATAACTGCAAGATTGACACAGAGGGAAGAAAGAGGGAAATACTAAGCAAAATGTATGTTAAAGGACATATTCATATGGTCTAAAACCTACAAAACTATCCCTTGCATACAGAATTCCTGACAGAATATACAAACGGAGAGCGACCTCCCACAGATTTGATTTCCTTACTGCATTTACATAAATAGATTAGACTGATATACAGACCAGCAGTTAGAGCTATAAGGCAGAATTATATACATACAAAGAGCCATACTTACTCTCATGTCTGGCCCACATCCCGCTGTATAGTAAAGGTGTGATCTGTCCTCTAAGTTCGCCTTCCTCAAACTCTTTGGTGGCTACATTAAGGAAAAGTTCACTCTGAAGTAACATGTGCAGGTCCCGGGCATTTGCACTAGTCCAAAATCCATAAGCCTGATCAGAAGAAGAAGGATATAAATGGTGGTTAGATATCAGTGGTAGAGGTGCTACTTTTCTATGACTATATTCATAAATAAACAATGTCCAATGCAATCTTTCACATGGTATAGTATACCATACATAAATGATGGTGGCACACTAATTTGCTTTGTTATTAGTTCCTACAACAAATATATATTGTTTCTTTATTGATAATGTGTAACTTTTTGCATATATTTAAATCCTTACTGCAAAGGAAGCGTTCCATTACCTTATATATAGCGAAGGTCCCCATACACCTTTTAGATTGCTCTGTCAGATTCCCTTTAAATCTCCTTTTGTTTTACCAAAACAACGTAATAGGAGGGACTTTCTAAACCATCAAGTCTACCTATGTTTAATCGCAGAGCACCCTATACTACATAGTTTTTTGGTAGATCTAAAGGATATCTGACAGAGAGACCAGCTTTAGGCACAGCTAATCTAGTATTCTTACACAGACATGTATCCTGACTCACCAGTTGTCAATCACTCAGATATTGCCACCAACTGCATCTGAAACTACACTAAAGTATACCCTCTTATTATAGAAGTTATCTTCCTTCCACTTAAAATAATACATTTGGACCGGATTCTATCTGGTTGTGTGAATTGTTTATTTTCATGCTTATTAAATAGAAAAGTCTTGACAAAAGTTATGTGATATTTCAATCATTATTTCATTCCCCCGCTCTATCTTAAATATTACTGCCCTTTTAACATCAGTTTGGTTTCCAGATTTTTTTTGCTGTATTAAATGTGGTCTGCTCTAGGACCTTCTTCTACTGTCTCTACAACCATGAATGTGGCTGCTGCACTCCCTCCATTCATTCCTGCTGTCTACGTGATATACTGCTGCAGAACTTCATCCGCCCTGCCTGCAGAAAAATGCTGCATTCTCCACTCATTCCCACAAATTGTGAGCCTAGCAAAAAGATTTATCACCAATCTTACCGTTCCCTCATAGAAATCCTTAGTCAGGTCATACAGAATATTTCTCTTAATCTTTCGTCGAGGTTTGGTCTCCAGTGTTACTGCTGTCACTTCACTCTTAATTCCAGCAACCTGGAGCTGTAAATATAAGTCGTAAAATAGAGTGATTAGAAACATTTGAACAAGAACACTGCTACTTTCTAATCAAATACAGATCCAAGATTACTTCTAATCTGTACCTTATACTCTACGGTTCCATTTTCATGAAGTGTAAAGGTTGCAGAGCCAACTGATCCACTCTTGGTTGGGTTCAAGGCATCACCTCCAGATAACACACTTTGCAGAACTGTGGGAATAGAAGATGTATAAACATTTGATTTTCTTTCCAACAGTATGTAACAGTTGAACATTTACATCATGCAAATATGTCTAATTACTTTTTACTTTTCCCAACATCACATTCAAAAAACATTCATACACTGCACATAGCACAGGGTGCAACATGTATTCTGATGTACTCATCAGATCAAAACACAGCTCTGTATGTTTTAAAGTGATTCTTACATTGTGTATAAAAATACACGGATAGTGTATATTTCCTCATTTGTTACAATGTTTTTTGTAATTCATTAGAAAGGGCAATGCTTAAAGATTTGGCATTTTCTCTCCAATGCTTCTCCTGTAAAGGATCAACTTTGCAATATTCATATTTGATAATATGTTTGTGCTGCTGCCAAGATGATTTTATTTAAAATTCAACAAAATCTTTGGAAAAAAAGATTTGGCATTAAGAATAATATCAAAGTTTGCTTTATACTGCAAACAAGATTCCTATTTTTTCTGTTTTGTATAAAGCCGAGGAGAAAGATCTTACCAATGGAAACACAGACAGCAATAAAGAAAACTCACAGAGGTTCTAACCCTTTTTAAATGTAATAAAAGTGTTTTGCCATTGTGCGTGTCCCTGCTGGCAAATGTCCTGTCTCATTGACATGCAGGAAGAGGGAGGAAATCTTCCCAGTAGGAATATTAATGGCACTAAAAACCCAATGTTCTCACACTTCCTTATGCAATCCAAAGCAATAAAAAATGTTTAAACTGGAATTCAACTTTAATCCCCAAAGCTGTTTATTCTGACTGAATCATTCAACACCAGTCACCTGTACAACTTGGCACACCAGCCTGTTTTTGTCTAAAATGTTCTACTTACTGTCACATGACTTCCTGACAGTAATATTGCCTGAAATGCGCTGTCCATGCTTTCCCTCAGTCTGTACTGCAATCTTTAGCTGTCCATGGGCAAGCCACTGCACCTCACGGGTAGAGAGGTCCGGCAAAACCTCAGCAAAATCTGGCTCCTAAAAAGGGTCAGTGAGAAAAAAAACAATGTTAGGAACACAAGAAAAAAATATTGCCATGCTGGTTTGTAGGAATTAACACAAATTAAACATAAAGCAGTTACAACTCTCTCTTACCTGTGTGGAAACATTGGCATACAGTTCTCTTATAATATGATCGTGGTGTACAATTTGCACAGTTATTGGAATCCTCTCTGTTGGAAAAAGCAAACAGAAGATTAGAAAGCAATTCTCTTTTCCTATTTTATTTTTTAATCCTCTAAATATTTCCTACAACTGTCCTCCAATTACATTACTGTCTATACTACATTGTAGTTCTAATGTGAGTTCTAAATGATCAAATTGTTCCCTTGTCCCACCCAGGTTTGTTTTTACATCATAACGGATGCTCATATAGCCTGATAACAAAGAGTTTTAAAGCTGAATGAATACTGTAAACTCTGTATCACTTGATAAATACAATCATTAAAAAAACTAAATACCTGACTGAAATGATTGCTAAGGAAGAGCCTACAAATGTTCTTACCTCGTTCTCCTCCTTGTATTCCTCTTAGCATAAGAATGAAGTGCAGATTGTCATCAACATCACTAAGTGTCAGCATGGCAAGACCACGTTCCATTGCCACTTCTGTGCTTTCTGGTGCGAGAAGGGCACTAAAAGATTCTGTTGGAAATAATGAAAATATTTTATTAAATGTAGAAGAGGGTTGTCCAACTTCAGTTGTCGTAGGCCAAATTTTAGTATTGAGTGATTTTCTGGCTCATTACAAACCACACAAGAGAGTTTAAAAAAAAATATATGTGAATTTGGCCCTCCAGACTTCTAATTGGAAATCCCCAATTGAAATAATAAATTATTCACTTTCAATATACTTTTTCTCTGTTATTTCCTAAAATATTACCTGAAAATAATGCTTTGTGACGGACAATCTTGCCAGAAATTTCAGGCTCCGCATGTGCTGTCGTCACTAAAGAAACAAGAATGTGTCCTAAACGAAGAAGGTGCAGAGAAGGACGAGGAACGGATCTCCATATGCCACAGATCTAGTAGAGAAAAGGTACATAACTTGTAAAATTCGACAAGAAGGATGGAAAACACATAACTATAGGCACTGCAGCATTACTTACTGTGTCACTAGATGGGTACCCCACCCTGTGTACAGGATGTTCAAACAGCACAGAGCCATCTGGATCTGAGAAACGAATTCGGGAAAGGCCATGGATTCTAAGGACAACAACAAATGAAATATATGAATAAAAGTACAAGTGCAACAAAACATTAGCAGAACATACATCTTGGGCATACAACTACTTAAAAAGAACCAATGATAAAACAAATCAAATCTTTGAAGGTGTGTAGGAAAACAACTAAAACATAAGAAATGGTACAATTTACAAGCAAACTTACCCTTTGTAAGTGATGGAGAACAGTAAATTAGAACGCTGCAAATTAAATTTAGCCTTGGCAAGACCACTATTCACTGGGGGCCACACAGGACTGGAAGCAGTCAAAAAGGCAACGTATTCTGTCAAAACAAACATAGACCATGTACATAAACACCACACTGTGCAATTCAACATCTGCTAACAAATCATCACAGAGAAGGAATCAAGTGTACAGCAAATACTTTGCAGGCCATTTAACATTGAGCGTTTTAAATAGAATCTACATGAAATCTTTAGCCCAAATTTTGGATATATTACCAGTGCTCAAAACTGAGATTTAAATAGCATGAAGAAAGAAAGCGTTAATACTGAGCGCTGCCAGGATTTGGCACATACCCCAAGGCTTCCCCTCCTTTCTTAATAAGCAAAAGCTGCATTAAAGATGTTTTCAGAAATGCGTACATATTTGTGTCTACAATGTAACAAGCTTATGGGGAAAAAGTGTCTGGTTTCTGTCATATACACTGTTTGATTTTTGTCATACCTGTACGGCTGTCTTCAACGCCAACATCGTCAGAGCTGAGGTAAGAACGATCATTATAAAGATCATCATCTTTTTCTTGGAAATATTCAAACTCATCAAAGATGAATTCTGATTTCTTCGGATGGATGGGTGGAGGAAGAGCTAAATTAGGAAAGGAAGAAGGAGTTAGGCCTGAACAACAAGTTGGCAAATAGAATGCTAGGCCATGAAATATCTTTGTTACTAAAAATTAAAGTCTAGAGACAAGGAATTGATGACAAGGCCCATGTTAAATAAGGGTTAATGGAAAAATATCTTACCCTTGGGGCACACACGACAGCACTGTCCTGGGACTTCTATTGGATTAGAACAGGTGATTGAAGGGCAATGACTCTTGATGCTTTTACAGCTGATTTTACCAGATGTTTTTCCCCAATGGCTTCGTTGCTATAAAAAAAAGCAGATATACAGAGGTTTTACAGAGGAATATGTTTTAGCATGATTAATCAACAAAATAAGCTATTTAACAAATTAGCTAGTTTATAAGTATATAGGTTCCAGGGCGGCATTATCATAATCCTCCATCATAAGTAACTGACATGGGACATGGAGGCCTCAAACTTTCAAACTTCATTGGCTTCAAGTCTCTACCAGTTAAGTTATTTACAAGGTTAGAAACCAGGATGCTGATGGTAGTCCAGAATCCTTTATCTTTTTTCATTCTCACAGCTTACATCTTCCTATTGCCTGGTAGTAATTGTTCTCAGACTGAGCCATCTAATATACAAAACAAAGCCTTCCGCTTAACATATTACTGTTTGCTCCTTTAGTCTTTCCAATTCATTATACATTTTCTAATTACCAATCAATCATGGTATAGCTAGGATGCTTTCAACTACTTTCTGAATAGCATTCCTGTATTCTGACTTTTTCCTTTTACTTTTAAAGGCAAAAAGGGCAAATCATTTAACACATTGTACAATGCTAAATTACATTAAGAAATAAATGGCATATGTATAATATCCTGTTATTAAAAAGTGGGAGATCCAACAACCACCTTTGTGCTGTTTTCATATGAGGGATGATATTAATATATGTAAAATACAGTAATACCTCTGGACTTTCTTAGATGTTTAAAAAGGAATGGGAATTAATTTGCCTCTCTTTGTTCTTTAGTAAATCATACCAACAGAACAATCAATTCTATTTGATATTTAAGTTCTAGCAATTTTTGAACATGACCATATTCTGACTGTAGGAAGAAGCAGATAGTGGGGAGAAGGACCATCCCATAAATCTCCCTTATGAACAACCAGAGAAGCCTAAGGCATATTCCACTTCACACAAGGCACATATTTTCCTACATTTCCTGTAGCATCTGCTCAAAGAAATAAAAGCTCTGCCTAATGGTAATAATATATGAAACATAAGGATGGAGTAGTGTTTCCCATATTTACTTTTTACCAATGATTTGTGTGAGACAGTAAACTTAATTCAGGCCACCATTTCTAGTAAGCATTGCCCTGCAGCACAGAAATATGAATGGACTTGGCTGACAGTCCTATGATCACTGAGCTGTGTAACACCTCTGGAAGAAGGCTTTAGGATATTAGCAAATTATCATGTAGAAAAAAAATGGATGGTCTACTTAGCTCTAATTCAGTAACCTGTAACTTTATATAAATATCTCATTCTTATTTGTTTTTTGTTCATCTTTCTAATTTAGATTTTTTTTTATATTTTTTTAATGATATTAGTCTCACTTCACTCCATCAACAACAATATTTAAATTTATTAAAGAATCATAAGAATCTCTAAATTCACATAAAGCTAGACGTCCTTTTTTTTTTTCGTCCTTTTTAGTAAAAAAAAACCTAAATGTTCCCAAAATTAAACATGAACTTATTACTTACCGCCTCACATCGGCATGCCACACAGAAGGCTACTCCAAAGGGTTTTCCAAGGTCTGGATGCCAAGTGTCCCCCAAGGAGTACACTTTATTGCCAAGATGACAACCTAAAAGAAATAGATAAATATTATGTAGCTGATTGCAGGAAAAAAACATTTTCACTACAGTTATAACACCCATTGAAGAAAACATTTATAGTAAGAACATACCAATCTTACCTATAGAGAACATGTGTTTCACCTTCACTCTGATCTACAATACATAACTCTAAAACTGGTGCAGCCTAAGATTGCCATTATACACCAATTCCTGACAGAGGAATGAACTGTGTCCTTGAGACAAATGTTTATTTCCTCGGTTATATATTTTTAACAGAAAATATCAAGATGATGTCACACCTGCATCCCAAAAACAGTCACTAAGCTAAGTATATCCATTGTTAGCCATAACATGGATCTCACATAGAAATGTGGCCATGTAGGGCTATGCCTAAAGCTGGCCATACACTGTCAGATTTCCTTCAGATCAGATCTACCAACAACCATGTAGTATAGTGTCCTCCCTGATAGAATACATAGTGATTGGAAGGTGTAGAAAGGTCCTCATATTACATGGTTTTGGTAAAACAAAATCTGATCTGAAGGAAATCTGACAGAGAAATCTGAAGGTGTATGACCAGCTTAACATGGTAAATGTGTGACTTTCTTAGAAAAATACATTAAGCTGAATGCACAGCTTATAAAACATGTACCAGTATGCACAGTCTTCCACTATAAACCTTAAATACTAAACACATACTTTGCACTGTTAGGGAGGCCACCTTAGAAGAAACAAAGTTATAATATATGACAGATCCATTTCTTCTCTCCAGCTGCTGTGGAAAAAACTTCAGCAGGTATGGGTTACCAGAGACTTAACTTGGCACAGGGTGTATGCCAAAAAACACCAAAAACTGCCAAAACACAAGGGATTCGGCAATGGATATGCATAGAAATATGGACCCTAACATCTACTCAGTGTGACAAGAAGAAATAGCCATGGTTCTCCAAGCCAGATGATATTTTCTATATTACACTGTAATAATGTCAATTGTAAGAAGTGAGAAGGAAAAATCTGACACAAAAGTGCAGAACCCTTAACGTCCGAATGAGACATGACTAAATCGTGTTCTGGCAGCTGAAGAGCTCTGTGCAATGGGGCTGAGTTACATAAACATTCTCTCATAACAACTAATAAGCAATTCTCATCCTATGAGAGCCATTACTGTGACAAACCATTCCCTAAGTCTGCTCAAAAACCACATTCACTGCAATTACAGCTTAGCCTCTTGTGCTCAAATCAACCACATAGTGATAGACAGTCTAAGCCCACAGGTCAGAGCTTTCGAAACGTGTGAGGGGCCAAATTCAATCCTTTAACTAGTATATAAAGTCAGGGCAAATGCCGTTCTCATGTGTGCTGCCCCTTACACACTGTATGTATGAATCAATATTTGATTTCTGTACTTCTAAGAAGTGCTATCACCCCATCACCAACAGATCCATGCTACTCTACCCTACCAACAATAACAGATTTGTGCCAATGCACCCCATCAGCGACAGATCCATTCTTCTTCCAAACTCACACAGTTATAACAGCGCAGTCTAGCAATCTTGCTGTTGCATCACGTACCTATTTGTGATTTAAATGGCAAAGGATCCTGCTCAGGTTTGATTGGAAGTAGAATTTTGCGACGTGAGGCACCAACATCCAGAATCCAGAGTGTCAGCAGGAAGACAAGGGCACATGAGATCTTCATTTTTCCAGTTTTTCAGTTACTGTGGCATAGGATGAAGAACTTCTGTACCTTTCTCCCTGTAATATTTAGTACTGCCAGATGATCACTAATAGAATTCCTCTTCTTCAGTGCCCTGCCACTGAGTCACATGTGCCTGAGTAGCACTATGTGGCACTTTGCAACTACACTGTTGCCCTGTCACTGTCTTCTCTTGCAGCAGGTCAATCTGTTCAGAGGGCACAGTTCAATCTGAAATAGGCACAGTTAGCTGATGCTTCTTCTTATAGCTGAGTTGGTCAAAAGCTGAATTTATAGGCACTGTTAGCAAACAAAGCCCCCCCTCCTTGCCCCAGCCCCTCTCTCCAATCTTGCCAAAGTATATTGCACTCACTCTGGGAGTTGATGAGTCGCTCAGCAGGGTTTCTGCCTGAGGAAAGTGTCTGTTAACAATATTGAATAGCTCAGCAGGGCACAGCAGGGACTCTGGGCTCCCCCCCAACCTGACACACTCAGACATAGCATCCTGACTCAGCCTAGACCCACCCAAAAGAGGGGAGAGGATGAGCAGAGAGGGGAGAGAGAGAGAGAGTGATACACTGAGAGCGAGGAAGAGGTGGGGGAGAGGATGAGTACAAAAAAACCCTATACACACTAAATATGAGTTAGAGGGGAGCTTCGTCTAGGCGATGCGGAACTATCCATACAGGAATATGCAATATGACTCATAGAAAAAGTATACAGAAAAACTAAAAGTTATCTGGTGTTCAAGTAACCTCTTAAAATAGCTAAAAGCATTACTTTTAATATATATACACATACTATTCTGTATAGGTACATTACAGAGCTGATCATTTAATAAAGAGTATAGGTCTGCTCAAGTCTGAATGTAATCCAAAATTAGTTATTTGCACAAATCATTATTCAATTACCAACATGCATCATTCACTCTTTGGGAATAATACTTTTCTATTAATTAAATGATACCTTGTATGCACAACTTATTGTAAATACTGTTTATTAAACTACTAATGAGCTTGATCCTTTTTGAACGTATGATGCGAAATACAACATGTCAGGGGTCATAAACCCTGCAAAATTAAATAAGCTTTTTTCATTTTTAGGTGTACCGTACTAAGGCCAGTATGTTGTAAGAGTTAATTCATTTATAAAAAGTGATTTCACAACTAGATAGAGTTTCAATTATTTCTATGAATATAATTTCTGCGTCACACCATGTAATTATAGAAGGAGTAAGAACAAAAGAGAAATAGGGAGGAAATTGCTGTAGGTCTAAGGAGGGTGATAAATTGTTTGGTAGAATCTGCAAATGACTTTTATACAGTGGCAAACATATGGAAGTGTTTGCTTAGCAGATTAGTACTGTGCTGGTGGCAGACTTGTCTGAGAATTATTTTCCTGAGAAGGATACACTTTCTACTCTCTCCTGAGTTCTGTTGCATGTGGAGACGCATATGTCTTTATAGGTCCAAAATGTTGTTAAAATTTTAACTCTTACAGTTCCATGATACATATCTCAATTTACAGTTTCTATCTATATCTTCTGTTATGCATATAATGCCCTGAAAACTGAAAGTAGTAGTAGTAATCATATATGGTGGCCGCATAGAGTATAGCTAACAAATTTTGCTCAATTGATTTTCAAAAAATCTACTTTTAATAAAATTTTAATATTGTCAGTGATCATACCACCATGCACTGTAACTAATACAAAACTTTCCTTGAATATGATTCCTGTATAGTAATTAAGATAAAGGTGTGTGTGTACATGCTACAATAAAATAATTAAAAACACCTAGAAACCCATAAGATCCATAAAATCTTCTGAAATTTTCCAGCCAGACCGATCACAGCTTTTATTTTAAAATTCATTTTGCTTTTAAACTATCACTCCTATTGATAAAATAGAAAACCCAACCCAAGAATGTCCCTTTAAAACCACGTTTATTGTCAGTCACACACATGATATTGAAAAGTAAAAGTGTCACAATGTGATCAACAAATATCTCTCACCTCCATTATCATAACTAGGATTTGGGATTTATGGCTCAGGACATGTCATGGCAGGATATCTCTTATGTCCACCTCAAATTCAGGATGTTAGGTTCAAGTTGTGGGTACCTTTTGCATTGTATTGCCTATTGTGCAGTAAAGTCGCATAACATTACATTTATATAGACAGTAACAACAGTTAAATGTGATCAATTATCACTAGCTATCAAGACCTTCACAGACAGATCAGTAAAGATCATGACCTTCCAAGACAGATCAGTAAAGATAGTATCATAAAAACCCTAGCATATAACTTACCATGCATCCATGTGTATTAATATTATCAATGAACAATAAGATATTACTGAAAAATAATAATAATGCCCATTGAGAATATGTGTGCTAAAGAAATCGGCAGTTACATATATATATATATATATATATATATATATATATATATATATATATATATATATATATACATAGTGTATTACTTGATGGCTCATTTGTAGACAATAGAGAAAAAGTTTTCAAAACATGTTGCAATGGCAGGTAAAAGGAAAAAGGTGTAATTACTGGGTATATGTGGTCAAAATAAAAATACAGAAAGTAGTTTGTTTCCCCTTGTTCTGCCATACATTGGCAATAGATATCTAGAACAGTTTTAAAATATGTTGAAGTATGGCAAAAATTAGTCAGTGGAAACATTTAAAAACCCTGTGAAATACCAAATTAAGTTTCAACGTTTTGTTTTAATATTTGTGGGAATAAAACAAACTAGTTTCATTTAACTATTTAGTTGAATTAGACTCTTTGACATAGAGGCATTTTGGTGTCTCTTGACTAAAGCAAAACTGTATTTTCATACTTTGGCTAGTGAAGGATGAATACAATTTCTTACAAAGGTTTTGTGTGTCCCATTGAGGGGGTTTCTCTACACTTTCTGTTTGACTTGAAACACAAAAGGATATTGAAAGATTTCCCATCTATTTCTTAACCAGAATGTATACATTTGCTGACACATAAGAGTTTGTATCTGCATACACATTACACTCTATGCAAAAACTTAAAAAAATGGCTTTAGATACATTTCATTAAATCATTACTAGGGGTAAATGCATTGTAAATACAGAGCAGAATGAGGAAGGGATTGACTTTAATAACTTTTTTGTATGGATATCTCATGGATTGACTTTAGCAAGTGTGGATAACTAAATATTGAAGAACGAAAGCAGTGATTGAAAGGTGGAAACGGCATAGAATGAAAATTGAATGGAAATAATAGAAGGGAAGAGTTGGAGTCTCTGTTGGGGGTCTTCACATTCCTGAGAAAAATCAATTTCTCACCTTTATAAACAGACCTATACTATTAACAGCTAACAGCAGTTATCCCACAACATCTCACCTTACAGCTAGTTTGATTGCTGATTATCAGTCTGATTATCACATAATAAAAGCAATTCTCAGCACAAATTGCACCATTATTTAGCACCGTAACACACACTTTGCTCTTCCACACTCAAACTGAAACATTCAGTGAGTGGCAATACACAGTCTATTATAGACTCATATTATAAAACACTCCACTAATTACTGTGACAATACTGCACTCCTTCACACAATAACTCTATTATCACATATTTACATATCAATAGGAAAGGTTAAACTCATGCTGAGATCAATGTCCTAGATTCCTAGAGGATGATACCCATAGTATCCCTATACATGAGTGAGGCCTGATCCTTACTCAACAACTTCTACACTCGGAGACTGGGCTATTGATAGAAAGTTTTATACTTTACAATTTTTCTTTCATATGTCTTAACATTAATTTCTTTATCTCTATTATCAATATGTCTTGTCTGTATATAATATGTAATTAATGTATATAATGTAGTTAAAAATTTATATTGTTTATTATCCAAAGAGAGTTTTGCTCTTTTGTTAGTTTCAGTTTATTGTCACATTTTTTCTTCACTGGCTTTGGCTTTCTGCAAAAAATAAAACAAAAGACTAAAAAAGAATACAACATTCAAAGGAATAGTTCTGCCTCCAAAAATATAAAAACTTAAAGGATATTTGCTAAAATATATTATTGCACAGTAGTCAATTAAAAATAATTGCTTTTTGCTTAACATTATTCACTTAATATACATATTTGATACATTTTATTTTTTAGGGTAAAGCCCTCCATACACCTTTAGATCACTCCATACAATTTCCTTTAGATCTACCAACAACTATGTAGTGTGGTGGCCTCCCGGATAGAATGCATAGTGATTGGAAGTTTTAGTTCCTCATATTACATGTTTTTTGTAGAAAAAACGTGAATTGTACAGAAATTGTATGGTAAGATTGTAAGGTGTATGGGGGCCTTAAGAGTATTTAAAATTAAAGTTTAAGCTCTCACTTAAATAGTAACTGACATTAAAAAAGTGTTCAAATGATTTCAATCTAAACGTACCCATCTAAAACTTAATTGACATACAACCACCTTAGCAATCAATATCACCCCTGAAAAATTGCAAACGACCCTATAAACGTTAACTCATCATGTTATTTGATGCTTTATTCGATCTATAAAGCTGGCCATACATCTTTAGATCTCTCTGTCAGATATCCTTTAGATCTACCAACAACTCTGCAGTATAGGGTACTCTGCGATTGAACACAGGTAGACTTGATGGCTTAGAAAGTCCCTCATATTACATTGGGTAAAACAAAAGGAGATCTAAAGGATATCTGACAGAGAAATCTAAAGGTGTATGGGGGCCCTTACAGATACTTTAGACCTTGAGATACTGTAGAGTTGGCCACCTTTAGGGCATGTGACCACTGAGGATTCCAGGAATCAAGGTGCGCACCAGATTTCCGGAATCAAGGCGCACACTGGCACATTTGCGGGGCAGATTTCCCACTGCTCACAGGCAGCTTGCCCGCGGCGGTGCAGGTCCTTTGCCTGCAGCAGGGGAAAGACTCGGAAAATCAGCGCCCGTTTTCCTGCGCCTTGGAGGCACCTCCATTGATCTTTAATGGAGGTGTCTCAGGCAGCACTGTGCGGTGCTGCTTTGAAGATGCGGCAGTCCGCAGTTTCAAAACAGCACTGCGGGCATGCAGCTAAGAATACGTAGAGTGGACACTGTCCCATTCATCATAAAAAGAGGGAAAAACGCAGTGGACACAAGCCCTTAAAGTGGATTTTTCTTAGCCCAATTTCACACACAGTAAAATGGTAACCAATATCCAAAACTTAAAAAAAAAAGTGTCTTTATGCAAAATGTAGGAGCTGTGTATAAGTGAATTGCTATATTGATTAAGTATATGTTATCAGTTGTTCACTGTATAAAGAGACG
This sequence comes from Ptychadena robeensis, assembly GCA_036250615.1. NCBI lineage: Eukaryota > Metazoa > Chordata > Amphibia > Anura > Ptychadenidae > Ptychadena > Ptychadena robeensis. The sequence continues at coordinate 67,943,153 of CM070035.1, read as the reverse complement.
TTTTGTAAAAGCATCCTAAGCCTCCTGGAAATAACATCCGTACCACTGCTGCTGTTTTGGTCCCAAGCCTTGACTTTTCCTAGTATTGTATGATGTTGATTAGAGTATTAGCATACTTGTTTGTGATGTCCTTGTGCTTTCATGTGCTACTGCCCTGTAGATTGAATCCAATCACTGGAATGGCTTGAATCACTATGAATTGTTCCAGCTTTGTAGCTTTAGGCTTGTTTAATAGGTTTGCTTTGTGTTTTCATCAGGAAGTGATCCTGCTATACACCTGAATTGCGATCCCATTAGAGCTTCTTTCAGTATGTCCCCAACTGTGATGTATAATCCTATGAATTTACATGAACACAAGTGAACAATGCAATTTCCTATATATGTTATATACATGTTTACACTTTTAAGTTATACAAGTATTCAGTTAAAAGTGAATTTCAATGTAAATGTTGTACTTAGCAGCCACTTTAACAACAATAATCTCAGATGGACAGCTTTTTGGAAAATAGATTGCCTTGATTAGGTACTAAACTGCTAACTCCTATTATTATTTCTCAGATTTACATTTTTGTTACACAATACTATTGTGAGATGTTTAGTAAGAAGAAAATATGTTCTCTCTCAAGGTGCAGGTCTACTTTAATTAATTTACTACATAAGTAATTTGAAGGTTTATCTTCTGAACTTTACATCACATTACCATATTATGTATATAATCTGTAAAATCTTGACTGTTTGAATCTGTAAAAACAGTCGAGAATTGGTAATATTATGCTTATCTCAAAGTGCTAGCTGGTAGATTTACAGGCTAACACCCATTATGGCAGGGAACTAGCCTCCCTAGTGTACTGCTGAGGTCCAGATTTCTGTACCAAGTAGACATCCTGAATATAATAATGTTTGAAACAAACAATTATGTAAAAAACATAAAAAAATTTAAAATAAAAGGTATCATTTGAATGATAAAATACTTATTTGTATGAAAGATTTTGAAACAGTATGTATTTATAATTAGTTTATAATAAAAAAAATAATTTTATTCAATTGAAAATGTTTTTGAGGTTTTTTTTACTTGTTATCACTGTATCCAGTAAAATTTCTTTTGGCACCCTCTCTCCCCTGGTGTGATAAACACATCAGTGGAGAAAGTGTTAACTGCAAAGGGGCACATCTGGGGAATCACACCGAAAACTGTTTTCTCCAAAGAAAGCTATTTTCGTCCAATTTACTTTTGAATCTCCCGCCGCCGCTCTCATGTGACGTCATCACATCACTCGGAGGGCGGGGGGTGGGGGGGTCCTCTCCTCCAGCGGCTTCTTCTTCAGACTGGAGCCGCTGCAGCAGAGCGAAAAGCCTGCCCGGGCAGGGTCCTCTACTCCTCCTGTGTCATTACCTGTACCTGTGTGTTATACTGTGTTGTATCTCCACTCTAATGTATTGTACAGCGCTGCGTAAATAAATGTTAATAATAATAATAAATGTGCGCTGTCAGGGCTCTGATCTTCGCCAGACGGCTCCATCTAGTCCAGTGCAGTACTGACAGGACAGGATTGGTTGATGGGTTCATAGGCAGGTAAATAAAGCTACCCATACACAGCGATCCCTGCACAATTCTTGAACGGCCCATGTAATATACTGCAAATTAAATATGCTAGTTAAAAATTTATATTGTTTATGATAAAAAGAGAGTTTTGCTATCTTTTGTTAGTTTCAGTTTAATGTCACATCTTTTCTTCACTGGCTTCGGTTTTCAATACAACTTTCAAAGGAATAGTTTTGCCTCAAAAATACAAAAACCTAAAGCATATTTGCCTGTGTGTGCTGATCGTTACTGTGGATGGGGGCCCTGATCCCCAGCCAAAGAAATGCGATAGGCCAGAGAAAAACAGACATTGGCCATTCTCTTTGGGCCACATGGATCGGCCACTCCAGCTGTGATTCACAGGCGATTTTTTAGCCGAGTGATTTCCATAAGTGCCAATCGATCGGCCGCAAAATCGACCGCAGGTCTATGTATGTATGGGGGCTTGGCACTGCTATACAGAGATTTTGGTGGCAATTATGTCTTAATGCTTATAGTTTATCGTGATTATTATATTATGCCTTTGTTTTTGCCAAATTGGCTCTAGTTTCTGAGATATTTATTAGTTAATTCATTCTTTCACCTTTTGTTATCTGTTACAGATGCTCCCCACATGTTTTGCAAACCATATGTGGAACCCAAGACTTATAGGTATACTCGATGCACAAAGTCTGTGGTATTTCTTTTTATTGAAATTGTTATGAAATACAAATAGACAGCAACAAAAAACACCTACACAACATACAGCATCCATATAGGAGTAGACAATAATCTGAAATGATGTACCCATAAGCAAAAATCATTTGAGTCAGCATTATCAGAATGAAGCAGATCATTACGAATCGTTACTAGCAAAAGGTGATAAGCCCTAACATGGGCTCCTAAAATTCACATCTCCACAATAGATGTAGCTAGCCATTTGCGCTACCATTCACACGCTCCGGAAAACTATAGGTTTTATGTATAATATTGTCCCTACCAAACCAGATATAGGTGCAATGTTTATGTTGTAGAGGCATCTGCAACCCATCCACCCCAGACCCGGTCAAACTTCAGAGCTGGTCTCTAGAGGTGTAAGTAGTGCGGTAGAATGGCAAAGCAGCATTGACCAGGTCTTTCCAAGCATGAAAGGTTGGCGAATGTGTGTTGTATTTCTTCTTTGTTTTTCAAACATATTATTTCCACAGATGCCACAGAATCGCGATTGTTGATACTCTTCTTGATGAAGTAAAAATGTTTACATGTCTTTACTTATTAAGACCATATTAATAACTTTTTGGGGTAGAAAGCAAGACTGGGTTGACAAACTTATACTGTGGCCAACTTCTTCCCTCTGTTAATTTACAGTTGAATTCTGGCTTTAAAAATATGCATATTGTATTACCTTAAAGACTTAAAAGAAGGAACAAAAGCTATAGTATTTGTTATCACTCAGGTTGCATTGAGTGAATGCATTATTTTCATGCCTGCCTATTATTTAAGAATATAGAAGCAATTGATCAAAAGTAATGGAGTTTATTAATTTAGCATCCTCAAAATACCCTAAATCCATTCAAAAATCCTTTGCACCTGAAAAAAGTTTTTGTTGACCTGTATAATCAATATCCTCCTAATATTGATTCTCATAAAGCCTGCTATTCACCTATCCATCAAAAGATTCCAAATTGGTTAAGTAATGGGCATAACTGATAAATCTTTGATTGTTATCATTATATCAATAGAAAATTGATTGGAAAAAAAAATGGTTCCAACTGATTTACCTTACTTTTTATTTATCAAATAAATATTACATTCCTAAAATTGTAAAGTGCATAGCCTCTATGTATAGTGTATGGCTTAAGGCTAATTACACACAATAACAACTATATCTCAAGTAAATCTGAAGGGTATTTATAGGTAGACATCAGTGTTGATAAAATTGATTACAGGTGCACAAGTTGAGTTATGTGTGGAAATGATCCAATGTTTGTATAAATATACATGCTGACCTAATAAAATGTGCCCACTAGCCCATAACCAACTATATATATATATATAAAAGCAAGAATACCAATTTTTATGTTGGCTTTTTAAGTGATTATTTAGCTGTTTGTTTGGCTTGATTTTACAATTTATTTTTTTATATTTACTTCTCAATATCTTTATAAATACACATTTGCTAAAATAAAATTTAAAAAAGATCTCTAATGACAGTATTATATAAAGCACACTTTGCCACACTTTCTAGGAAAAAATTATGGCCCACTGTCCTATTCCAGAACTTTCATCCGGGTAAGTTTGTTTTTAAAAAACCCAAAATAAAACAAAACATTATATGATTTGAAAGCATTTTCTAAATGTTGTATAACCTCAATTCTATACAAACCCTTGGTTTTAGTTATGTACAGAGTTGTAAGACCTTACAGCAGTACAGTAACTTTGTTAAACTTCTGTCTTTGACCCCCTATGGGGACATTTCCAGCACTTCCTGTCCCAGTGGTGTCTGTGGACGAAATGAGAAGTGTAGTAGTCACTTGATCAGGAAATCACAAAAAGCAATGTTGACAACATTTTTCTTTTACTAAACATTTAGGGTGTTAACATTCCAAATCAGCAGATATAATTTAGGGCTGACATGAAAACACGATCATTCTTTAATAAGTCTGTAGGTATTTTCTTACAACCATCTGTTTTATAACTAATTGCCTTAGAGAAAAGGTTAATCTACATAAATCTGACATGTACTAAAAAAATGTTCTGCAGTAATTAAATAGGTGCTGGGTCTTGGGAGGGTTTGTATTTGAAAAAAGGAAAGAATAGAAAACAAAAATCCCTTTTATCTGCATGCTGTATACTGTTCATGATCTTAGGTAGTAGAAGCTTCCCATAACCCTGTTTAGGATTTGGTAGGGAAATTTGGGGGTCCAATTTGCAATATTTAGGGATATAGATATGTAAGAGAAATTGGATTATGTAATCTCAGACATCATTTGAATTAACACCTACAAGCAAATATACTATATACATAAAAACTGATTGTGCTTTAGCTTCAAATCCTTTTTGTACTTTTGTACACCCTCCACCCTCCTGGCCTAATTTTCTGGGCTGGGTTTTTATGCATATGTTGTCATGTAATAATTTTAAATCTGATTTGTAATGTGTTTTTTTTAGGTTGCACTTTTGTTTGTCACATCATGGTGGGTCCATAGAAGTCTTGAATAGTTTGGGTAATTGGTACACTGTTGGCTAATTTAGAATTGGGTTTAATGGTGGTAGTCTTTCTTGGTTTAAGTATTCTAAAAGTGAGAGGTTTTGATAATATACTCATCGAACTGTAAAATGGAGGCTGGTGGTGGTACACATGATTACATATTGCTTTCTGTTCAGCTACAGGGCACTGTCACAGACAGGGCCGGGCCGACACAGAGGCCGGACAGGCTCGAGCCTCTGGGCGGCTGGTCAGG
>CM070035.1:67921875-67938028 GCA_036250615.1 Ptychadena robeensis | reverse complement strand
GGGCGCACTTGGGCAGCTCAGCCTCTGTTGTTGGTGGACCTTGTCCCGGCCCTGGTCACAGACCTTTCCTTTCAAAGTTTTCTACTGTGTTATATTTGTCATGAATTCTGGAAACCTATTAAAGATGTAGTCTTAATAAGTGTGTTGGTATAAAGTTTTAATGGGGACGCAGGTAACTACTTGACCATAGCACCTTTTCCTATGTATTAGCCCTGGCCAAGTCATGTTTCTAAATACAAAGCTAGGAAACATATTGAGCTTAAGCCTTCTTCACCTCACTAAAATGTTAAAGTCTGTCTTCCAATTGGAGAAATAAGCCATTGCTTCCTGTCCTGACTAGTAGTGAGGAAAAAATGCACAAATGGGACAATAGGATCTAAAGGTACCTATACAGGGGTAAACTTTTCATTCGATTCTCGAAGGATCGATCGCCATACACGTTCACGGTGATTGATCATTTGGGTATCGGACAAGGCCACCCTTTCTTCGATCCCGCTCAAGGGAACAGGGAACAAAAATGTAAATACCTGTTTGATCCCCTTTACTTTAAATGGGGACCAAAGTATCAAACATAATCAATTGTGCAAGGTGGTATGCATCGATTCAACATTCGATCCACAAACATTCGAGTGCAGCGTAAACGTTCAAGGGGGTATCGTCCCGTACATTGGGACACTAACTCGTCCCAACCATAAACAAAATGTAAATTTTTATCAGAATTAAGCTTTAATATACATTCATCTGTCAAGCTTAGGCATGCTCGGACTTATAATTGCATTCATGTGATTGAACTCACCAGGAAACAGCCTACTGGGCTTTTTTGTAATTTTTTTTTTTAAAAGCCAGTTTACATCTATTCTGTATGGTTCCATATAGGTGTTGCCACACACATATAAATTGATGCCCTTGCGAAAACACATGCCTACAAATACCTGCTATTTAGTGACTCACAAGTATGTCTGCACTGTGCTTTGAGGCACAATGTACCTCCACTGACAGGGTGATTTTGGGTGTCATTCATGACTGATTGGACAGGACTGATTGGTATATAAAATGAATGGCACCGCAGCCCTTTGTTGTTAACGCCATATTTCAATGTTGTGCTGTATACTTCTTACAATTTAATATATGAACTAGGCCAGGACAATTGTTGTAAGTTGTATATATATTAATGTATATATCAGTCCATTATAGTGTATCTTTGGAAACAACACTATAATGCATTATTATAAAAAAGTTTAAAACCTTTGCTTCACTTAAATCAATGAAACAAATTCATTTCAAAATACCAAATTCAAAATAATTTAAAGCTTTATCTATATTTGTGTGATAGTGTACTTTGAATTTCCATCAAAAGGCAAATGTATTTGAAAGCTAATTACAAGATTTCCATTTACAAAAGCCTCCACCTCCCAGACTGAGTCATCTACAAGAAATATAGACCTGATTTAAAAGTTTGTTATTTGGGCAATTGTCGGTTATGAGTATCACTGTCAGTTGTCTCAGACATTGTGTATTGCCCCCATTCACAAATAAATTCTCCATTTGGAGGAAAAAACATAAAAAATAGAGGATCAGATTGGTTGATGTACAATTATTTTCCTGTATCCATATAAGTAATTTACTATTGGCATTTTGGAAAGAATTTTTATTTTGGTACTGCTAACACTGCTGCCTAGTTTTCTTTTACAGGACTCTATCCATAAAGAATAACATGAAATATAAGACCACAACTACTACCTTCTCAGAGATGAATTTATATCCCTGGCAAATTTTAAATGACCCATAGAGAAGTATGTATCCATTGCATGAAGATGTCATGAAGTAGCTGTGTGTAGTTTGTTAGCTCAAGTGTCGGGCAGATGTAGAATTTAAATAGGTTGTGGATGATTTATACTAGCTCTAGTGTTGCTTCAAAGAGTAATTCCTGCCAATGTTTTTTTATTTTTAAGCTCCTTAACTGTATCATGATGCTAGGGGAAGCATAAAGTTTAATACTATAAATTGTTATAAATTTTAGGTAATTCTTATTGGTCTCTGTGTCCTGGTTAGAGAAATGTAACTTGTTCTTGTTCGCCATTGTCACTAGTATAGGTGGGAATAGTTGTTAGCCGAACAGGAATAGAAGGGATGGCTTTCGGTTGGGACACCTGTTCTGGTGACAACTGCCTGATGGAGTTTTTTCTCAATTTGGATGTGTCTATTAGGGGACAGGAAGAGAAAGAAACTCTCTGGTATTGGAACAAAGCCTTGACATAATTTGGCTGGCCTTACCATAATGACTCACTTTGATTATAAATTGAACAGCAACTAGATAACATTTAGAGGTTAAAGATAACATCATGGGGCCATACTGCTACACTAAAATACACAAATGGGAAGCTGTGGGTACATTTTCTTAGATAACACAAGTATCTGGTTTTATAGGTATTTCCATCAATTTGTAATCAATTGCATCAAACTCCGGAAAGGAATCGAACGGTTGGGAATCAATCACACAATCACATCGATCGATGTTCAAGTTGAGATCAGCCAGGTACTGAATAATTTAAACGGTTTAAGACAACTTATGAAATGACATCACCATCACTTAATCGAAAGCAGGGTACACACATGAAGATATAGGCAAGATCGATGGCAGCTTTGAACGCCGTGTGTGCTCACGGCCATCTATCTGGCTCATATCATATGCGCCCATCTCAGTTTTTGAACGGAACTAATCAACCCCGCTTGAAAACAGGGATATCGGACATGATATGTTAAATACGGCTGATGTCCATTAGTTTGCATGGAGACCGTGGATGTCATCACGCTTCTGCAGGGAACATCGGACGGCTCAAATATCGAGCCGTCTGTACCCTGCTTTAGATTAATATTTAGTAAATTTTCACAAAAGCATCCAAATGTGAATCCCTGTCTATTTAAGTTAATTGGGGATCAACTTTGACAACCACACACAAGTGCAGTCTGCTTTTGCCTTTGGGTGACATTAACTTAAATTGGTACCACAAATAAAAAAACTGCACAACCAGTGTGTTGTGATCTGATGTTGAAGCACAACCCAGTTACAGCATCAGAGCGCAGACAGTATAGTCCTTTGTGGCTGGAAGGGCAAAAAAAATGTGAGCTCAATAGATGTTAATGGTGAAGGGACCAGCCTTGTAACAAAAGACTGACGCAGAAGATGACTTAATACCCAGGTATCTTAATAATGACTCCTCAATTTGCCAAAAACATAGCCTAACTACAGCCTAACTGTTTTATTTAACAGCGTCAGAGTGTATGAGACATAAAAACGACCTCTGTGTCTCTGGGTGAAGGCCTGAATAGCAGAACATTTGTTTAACCGATGAATGAATGTTTATTAGCTATTTGCAAATGTAAAATAAAATTGTTGTGTGTATGCCAAGAGAGGTCATGTTCGCCCAGGTGTGTTGTCCACATGGATAGGGGGTTGGTGTGTGAATTGTCTCATCCTCTTTCATAGTGACAACTGTGCATCGCATTGCAGCCTCCTCGTTATTCACTTCACACTGAACTAATTGGATACAATTATGGTGATTGTCCTAATTAGAAGGAGCAAAAAGACTATGAGCGCCATCATTTGACCAATGATTTTATTCTTTGCAGCATGTGTGGCTTACAAAAAATCTAATTAGACTCTTGCTCCTCTGAGCTCTAAAGCAACAGAGTCCTCTTGTATAACCCAAGTAATCTGTAGTTAAACACTAATGCCTGCCATACACATGGCGATAAGCGGCCAATTTTTCACCTGACCGACGGGCGTGTGAGCTCGCGCCGTCGATCAGTGGAAAAAGCGGCCGCTTATCGGTATGTGCCCACATGGGGAGACAGATCCCTGTCGCCCCACAGCTCAGCCGGCCAGAGAACGGACATGTCCGATAATCTCTGGTCGATGGAAGCCGATGGCATTAGCTTCAATGAAGACCGCGTCTTCATTGAAGCTAATGCCGGCACACAAAGGGTGCCGGCCGACTGAAGGGGCCACATAATGCACCAGGGTGCCAACATGATGACTTCATCACGTTTGCATTCCGGTGATTATCGGGGAAGGTCTGTCTGCACCCGTTGGGGTGTGTATGGCAGCCTTAATATGTGATACCAAGGCCTTCCTGGACAATTTAATCTAGATGGAAGCCATGTCTGTTCCTTTTACAGTACATGTAGTCCAGGTCACTTGGAAGTATCTCCACCTTCAAAATAACTGCCGTACTAATTACACTAGTAATAATCCAACAGTTACCCCTAGACAAAAGCCAGCGGAGAAAACATAAATATACGAGTACATCCCACATTTGTAACAAGAGTACAGAGAGGTTATCAAACTTAAGAGAAAAGTCAGGTCACAAAGTTCACATAGTTCAGATTTGTCCACAAAGACTACAATGAGTTTTTGGTATATAATATCACTTTTTTTAGCACCCAGTACACTGTGTACATTTTAGGGTATGTTTCCATTATACGTCAGGACCCCCTCCGCTAAGCACATTGCTTGGCGGGGATCCTGATGTAGCATATAGACCTGCTCTGCGGATGTGGTGTCTTAACTGCGCCAAGCCATTGCACCAATGCAAGGCTGAACGTAGTCGAGTACGTTTAGCCTCTGCATAGGCGAATGTGTAAACAGAGCATCAGCTGATCAGGCAAAATCTATGTGCTATGTCGGGATCGCAGGAGCAATACGCTTAGCAGAGGGGGTCCCAAAATATGTGAAAACAAGCCCTAAAAGATATTAAAAATTTTCATAGTACAATATATATTATAACCAATATATTTACAAACCTAGCTACCTTCACCATAACAGGTAATTAAAGCTTGTATCCTACATAGCATGAAAGCTAGAACGCTAGAATTGAATCTAATAAATACTATTATTGGTATTAACATATATTGTAATGCTGCATGGGTTTTCAAATCTCATATTTCACATAGTTTTGTAACTGTGTCTTTATTGTATTGGTTTCAAATGATTTTGTTACTATTCAGTCCCTAATTGAAGGGCCTCCACCAGAACAATCATTTTGGAGAAACAAGAGAACATACATCATCCTAAACATTATCCTATTTTCTGTCCATAGCGACTTTTTCTCTTATCATTTAGTGAGAACTGACAAGCAAAATTGTCCTGGACGAGAATCATTTTGTCATTTCTTCTGTTGGATGACCTCAAGTTTTAGGGCACATCTTTTAATACTATTGGGATAGTTCTTTATAGCAATTCACTACATAGCTGAAATACTTCTTCCTCAAATATATAGTCTGATGCATTTCTTTGAATGTGAATGTAATTGCCCATAAGGGACCACCCTAAGAATGAGTGGAGAGTGGAAATAGTCACGGCACCATATATTATTGGTAGCTCCCGGTTTAAAAGTCAGCATAAGGGCCTTGTTGCCTGACAGGCATTCTTAAGACTGATCTCACTTTAACCATTTCATACTAGTGCATGCTATATATTCAGATATGCTAAAAGTTACGTTTATTAATTTTACATTCATGGACATGGGAGTGTTTTCATACATACAGTTTGGTTTTAGTAACTCAGCAGTATTATCTATTTCTTTTAATAATTAATTCTCTATTTTTCAAATAAACCCCTTACATGTTAATGTACTAGATCAGATGCATAGCCTGCCGGCTTTTGCTAGGTTCACAGGTATCTGTGAGGCTAAAACTGCACGTTTTGCTGAAATGCTGCAAAACCGTAGTGGTTGCATCTTTGGTTGCATGCCCCCTATTTGGTTGCATGCCCCCCATTCATTTTCAACTGGCACTTACCGATGTAGTGCATGTGTCCCATCGTGGTTTTCAGAGTGCAGGGCCCCACATTTTAAAAATCACATTGTGATAGGACTTGTGTATACCGTGGGTATGTACCCATTGAAAATTAATTAGAAGCATTACCACTTTTTGGTAAATCATAGTAGAGTTTTGGCCTTACCATCCACTAATTACCATGTATCATTAACCATGCATTATTATTTACTATGCATTATTATTTACCATGCATTATTTACATGCATTTTTATGTGTTGACATTGACAGCAATGGAACAAAAAATTTGCATGGGCATGTATAAATGAGTCTAGTGAATATGATGTGCATGGACTGGATATGCCTAAAGAAGTAAAATACCTAAACATGGAGACTGTAGTTGCCAGATCAGGAAAGATAAGTCAGAATTCCTAATCTGTATACGTTGGAGGTCAGCAGCTCAAACGTTCTAAAGCCATTGGATCATATTAAAATCCAGAGTAGTATTTTCAGACAATTCCAGCACCAGCAGCCTACAAATGTTTTCACTACAGGTTTCCTTTAAAAAAGGGGAAAGGGGAGAAAACACTTAAAGAGTTTTATATAGGTCAGTCTCATGGGGCATAATTCCATGACATAATGTAGAAATGAAGATGTGGTTTTAACTAAAACACAAACTGTGCTACCTTGTTTCCCCTAATATAAGACACTGTCTTATATTAATTTTAGGTGCGAAAAATGCACTAGGGCTTATTTCTCGGCTAAGAAGAAGTGACAAAACGCCTCCTGCCATGTCTTTTCTAAATATGGAAGCTTTCTCTGGGACATGGAAGGTCTTATTTTTGAGAAAGGGCTTATATTAGAAGCACAGGGGGGAATAGCAGCTAGGTCTTTCGGGGGAGGTCTTACTTTTGGGGTAGGTCTTATATTAGGGGAAACAGGGTATATTGTCACACCGTGAGGTCTCGTTAATAGACAAAAAAGTTTTTGGGGATCAAGCAGCATGCACTATGGGGGTTTTAACCAGGTAAATGTACTAGCACGTTGAAGACTGATATGGTTCAAGTATAGAGCATTTTTAAAATTTTGTCTTACATACATTTTGCCATAAATCTTTATTTTCACATAAATTGTATTTTCCCATTCTGGACTTATTCTAAAGTAAACTTTTTTTTTAGAATAGACAAGTTTTATTTTGGCAATGTCACATGAATATTGTAAAATAGCAGCTAAAGGCCAAAATTTTTGTACTTTTAGGTTAGTCCTAGTACCATGTTATTTATTCATCATCATTACTGGTTAAAACTGGAAGCAAGCGAAAGCAACAGGATTGAAATAAACCATGCATTATACTATGAACATGTTTGGTACAGGATTGAGATTCCTAAGAGACATGATATGATAATAAGGTACCAATGTGCGTTTCTATTGGTGTTGAGGATCCGAGACGAAGGATCAGACCCAGTATTTCTAGTTGGTTAAGATTACAGTTTATTACCTTTTCAATTGGCGTGGATATTATGTTGATCACTCGGGTATGAAAAGTTGTCCTGAATAAATACACCATACACACCATACACATGGCGATAAGTGGCCGATTTTCAACCTGACCGACGGGCGTGTGCGCTCGCGCCGTCAGTCAGGTTAAAAATCGGCCGCTAATCAGCATGTGCCCACATGGGGCGACAGATCCCTGTCGCCCCACTGCTCAGCCGGCCAGAGAACGGACATGTCCGATAATCTCTGGCCGATGGGAGCCGAGGGCAAGACCGGTGTCTGAAGGGGCCCCATAATGCACCGGGGTGCAAACGTGATGACGTAATGCACCCATCGGGGTGTGTATGGCACCCTGGCTTTTTTAGTCATGTATAGCAATCTACATCTTTTAGTCTATTTAATACTACCCACTCCACAAGACCTTTTCCCCCCACACTTTGTACCACTTTGTTCTTGTTGCAACAAGGGAATTCCTATTCATTTAAATAAGAAACAGTAGGGTGGGGTTTTCTATTAGAGTGAATAGGACATGTTATGGCCAATGTGGCAGTAATGTGCCCTAAACTGCGCAAATCAAGGGCAAAAGTGAGTGTTGGTTCAAAGTGGAAGCAAGACATTGCTTGCAAACCAATGATGGCCACTGGTTCGTTAAGGTATGTGCCCATGTACATTTACATGACCCAGCACAACTCTTCTGCAATATAATAAATATATTGGTAAAAACTCTATTATAAATCTCATAACTTGGTACTCTTTTTACTGCCTAGTGCAGTATATTGCTTTGCAGCTGTTGATCACCTGTCATTCTTGCTTAATTGTCAGGAGAATTATTCATCATTGATTGGTCGAATATTAGTTGAGAGTGTTCATTTTAAATAGAGTGGTACTAGAATCTAATGTCTAATCTATTAAAACTATCTAATGATATATGGCTGGGTGGATATTGAATTATTCCAGCAATCAGAAGTCCTCATCAGACAGTCTTCCATCTTGTTTTAAAAATTAGTTTATTTTAGTATTTCGCAAAATCTCTAAATAATATCAATAATTCAACATAATAAAAAGAGATAGACCCCCAAAGTCTCCTGAAAAGTTAATTGTTAATGCACATGATCTCTTTGTTATTGAAAATGTAAACAAGACAAGTCTCAAGTCATCACCAGAAGATCAGGTATGATGAGCACACACCTCACCAGCTATCATTCACAGTGATACATTCACCTGTCTATAGACTATCTAATGCTTAATGACTTTTGAACAAGCCATAGACTTGCACATATTTACATTAACACATTTCTTTCCAATTTTCCTACTTATAGGGACCCCAGAGTTTTTATTATGTGTGCATATTTTAAGTGTTATTGTTCTCATACCTTGCTATGACTCACTTATAAGAAAAATATTCATTAATAACTCCCAACAGCTTTCTGCTGAAACTTGGCACTGTAACAGATCCCCTGGATTCAAGCCATGATGAGGAGTTAGTGATTTCCTTACAAAGGTTACCCTTTGGGTTAACTTTAAAAAGCCTAGCTATACATGTGAAGGATACAGATTACAGGCCAGAGAAGATCATCAAGTCACAGTGGTGTTCCAAAAAGAGTGTCCAAAACAGAGTACTCTGCCCAACCCTCTTCTGTCTTATATTCCCTGTACTCATGGATCTACATGTTACCTTGACAGGATAATTGAACAAGGACCCAGTTGGTAAAGAATCTCCATATGATGGATGATGTAACTCTGTTCCTACAATAAATGAAGAGAATGGGCAACAGCAAGGCAAGGCAATACCACCCTTGATAATACAGGATATCAATACAAGTTTACATTGATGACCTTGGTAACATAGGATTTAAAAAAGCAACTGAAATCAATGAATAGTGTTCTTCATTTGGCCCCATTTTAGCTTGCCATTTTCAATTTTGTTTTTCCAAAAAAATTTTGTAAGATGGGTTTAGTAAAATCCTAAGTAATTCTACAGTATTTGTTCAGTTCTCCAACAACTCATGTTGTTTATGCTAAAAGTAAAATCACAAACCAGTTTTTTGCGGTCATAAAAAGCTGATAAAAAATATAGAAGGTAGAGATTAGGGAGTTTGTATAATGAAAGTATACCTTTAAAATTTTTTTTACAGTGGAACTCCCCTAATGAAGTGGCATATAGTAGTGATCTATAAATACTACCGTAAATCACAATAAATCATTGAAAAACCCTTTCCCATGTTAAATGTTCCCTATTAACATGGAGACACATTTCAGTATTTTGATCAATGAGAAGCTTTCAAGTATTTTAACAGACCCCCCCCGATCTGGGACCCCTGGATCAAATCTACCCATTCCACACTACCCCAAAGTTCTGTCTTCTGTATTTCTTTCTTTTTCTCGTGTCATGTCTTTTTTCTTTCTCAGGTAGCTTACACCATTACTTACTCGTATTTTGAAAGTTATCCAACACCTAGTGGCATAACTGCATAACCTACTTCTGGTTCGACACCTTTCTCCAGTTTTACTGTTATTTTATTTTTGTTTTTTTGTAAAATATTTGGCTTTTCTAGTCTTCTGCCTCATAGCATTTGAAGTCTCAAGCTCTGTAACTGCGTAACACTTTCTACTCAAATGAGAATGAGAGCCTCCTGGGTGCATCTCATCCCTCAGCACGAGGGAGGAGGGCATACCACATTGTACACTGCAATCACTATTGATACACACGCATAAAATACCTTAGGCCAGTGTGGCCTCTGTGATGGCCTCCGTTCCTTGTGCAGTCACTGCATGGCAATGAGACGATGTTCTAGATCCTTGATCCAAACCCGATAAAATGGACCTTAAGTAATCTATGTGGACCCCCTGAGGAAGATTACAGAAACGTACGTTGGGGTCTTTATTTCCACCTGAAATAATGCAGTCACCTCCACCTCCTGTAGACAGTTCCATTGCCAGCGGCATTAGGGATCACATCATCCTGAATTTTTATGGACTGTTAATATGATTTTGGACTTTGGACTATTAAATAACTGTTTATACTTTGTTCTTACAACTGCATTTGTTTTATTGGCCATTAAAGTCCCCATGCCCCTATGTCAGTAGGGGAAATTTACAGGGAACACTAAGGAGGCAGAGTTTTGAAATTCTCCTCAGATTGTTGTTGTTGTTTTGTACATATACATGCTTGTCTTTTGTAACAATTGAATGACACACATAGACTTTGCTTGACTTTCTACATTAACAGTTTTATATATATACAGTGGAGGAAATAATTATTTGACCCCTCACTGATTTTGTAAGCAATGACAAAGAAATGACAAAGTCCTCAGAACAGTATCCATCCCTCAATGGTCGGTTTATGTAACAGTGCAGATAGCACCTCAAAAGGAAAATCGAAAAATAAACTTTAAAATAAAAGCAATAGAAACTGATTTGGCCATTCATTGAGGAAATAAGTATTGAACCCCTACACCATTAGAGTTCTGGCTCCCACAGCAGTGGTTAGACCCTTCTACTCCAGTTAGTCACCCTCATTAGGACAAACCTGTCTAAACTAGTCACCTGTGTAAAAAGAACACCTGTCCCACAGAATCAAAGCAATCAACAGACTCCAAACTCTCCAACATGGGAAAGACCAAAGAGCTGTCCAAGGATGTCAGAGACAAATTGTAGACCCACAAGGCGAATGGGCTACAAACCCATTACAAGAAGCTGGGAGAAAGGTGACAACTGTTGGGCGAGTGTTCGAAAATGGAAGGAGCACAAAGACCATCACTCGACCTCGCTCTGGGGCTCCACGCAAGATCTCACCTCGTGGGGTGCAATGGTTCTGAAAAGGTGAAAAAGCATCCCCTGAACTACATGGAGGAGTTAGTTAATGACCTCAAATTAGCAGGGACACAGTACACCAGAAAACCATTGGAAACACATTACACGGCAATGGATTAAATCCTGCAGGGCTCGCAAGGTCCCCCTGCTCAGGAAGGCACATGTGCAGGCCCGTCTGAAGTTTGCCAATGAACAACTGCATGATTCAGAGAGTGACGGGGAGAAGGTGCTGTGGTCTGATGCGACCAAATAGAGCTCTTGGCATTAACTCAACTCGCTGTGTTGGAGGAAGAAAAATGCTGCCTATGACCCCCAAAACACCACCCCCACCGTCAAGCAGGGGGTGGAAACTTTGCTTTGGGGGTGTTTTTCCGCTAAGGGCACGGACAACTTAATCACAATTACGGGAAAATGGACGGAGCCAGTATCATGACATCCTGAGCGACACCCTCCTTCCCTCTGCCAGGAAACGGAAAATGGTCGTGGATGGGTGTTCCCGCAGGACATGACCCAGAAACATACAGCAAAGGCAACAAGGAGTGGCTCCAAGAAGAAGCACTTAAGGTCATGGGAGTGGGCCTATTCAGTCTCCGGACCAATCCAATAGAAACCTCGGGAGGAGCTCAATCCAAGAGTGCACAGACGACAGCCTCGAACCTTAGAGATAGAGATGATCTGCAAAGAGGAGTGGACCAACATCCTCCTAAAATGTGTGCCAAACCTGGTCTCAATTACAAGAAACATTTTACCTCTGTGCTTCAACCAGGGTTTTTCCACCAAGTATTAAGTCTTTTTTGTTAGAGGGTTCCAAAAACGTATTTCACTCATGAAATCAAATCAGTTTCTAGCTTTTATTTTAAGTTATTTTTCGATTTTCCTTTGATGTTTATCTTGCCACTGTTTAACAACAAATAAACCTACCCTTGAAATATACTGTTCTGAGACTTTTCATTTCTTTGTCATTGGACAAACTTACAAAATCAGTGAGGGGTCAAATAATTATTCCTCACTGTATATATATATATATAATATAGGCCACCATATGCACTACAATCTACATGTTCCCTAATGTTTGAAACTGTGTTTGTAGTGTTTGGAAGCCTTCAAGACCCAGCTAAAATACACAGTATGTTATACCACATCACGTTTTGACCCAAACATTCCCGACATCTCTATGAAAATAAAAAGATTTCACACCATTACACATGAAATACTCCACTGATACATTAACATTTTTAAAAAGAATGGCTTCAGCAAAGGAAATTTAACTGCCGCACTCTTAAATGCAAACTCTGACAAGCGTTGATCATTCGAACAATCAGCGTTTCCTTCAAAATAGTCAACAGGGTCGCAAGAAGCGGTAGTTGGAACAACAAGGCGCAAATAACTTGCCCCATGAACTGAGAAAAGTCAAGCGTGCAGCTGCCAAGATGCCACTTGCCACCAGTTTTGGCCCATATTTCAGAGCTGCAACATCACTGGATGCCCAAAGCCACAAGGTTGTGCAATTCTCCGAGACAGAAAGGCTGAAAGACAGCCCACCCTGAACAGCACACAGAGCTGACACGTCAGACTGGGGCCAAGAATATCTCAAGACGAGACTACGGTTTTATGGAGCCGATGAACTGGAGAGTGAGTCTTGATGGGCCAGATTGATGGGCACGTGGCTGGATTGGTAAAGTGCAGAAAAGCCTCCAGTCCGACGCAGACGACCACAAGGGTGAGTACGGTTTGGGCTGGGTATACAGATGAGCTTGTGGGGCCTTTTTCGGGTTGAGATGAAGTAAGTTTCAACATCCCAGTCCTACTGCCAGTTTTCTGGAAGACACCTTCTTCAAGCAGTGGTACAGGAAGAAGTCTGGCATCCTTCACGAAAACATGATTTCATGCAGGCAATGCTCCATCACACGCGTCCAAGTACTCCACAGCGTGGCTGGCACGAAAGGGTATAAAGAAGAAAACCTAATGAATGGCATCCTTGGTCACCTGATCTGACCCCATTGAGACCTGTGGTGTCTCATCAATGTGTGATTTACAAGGAGGGAAAACTACACCCTCTGAACATTGTCCTGGGAGGCTGTGGGTGGTTTTCTGCTGCACGCAATGTTGATGGTGAACAGATCAAAACACTGACATAATCATGGATGTCAGCTTTTGAGGTCCTTTCAAAGAAAGGTGGCTATCTTGGTCACTGATTTGTTTTGTGTTTTTTTTGGAATGTAGATGTATATTTTGTGAATGTTGAGATGTTATATTGTTGCACGGTAAAATAAAATAATTGAACGGGGTCTAAATTGTTTTTTTTGTTAATTTGCCTAATAATTATGCACAGTAATAGTCACCTTCACACACAGATATCCCCCTACAAATAGCTAAAACTAAAAACAACTAAAAACTACTATAACAAGATTCATCTTTGATATTAATGAGTTTTTTTTGGGGTTCCTTGAGAACATGGTTGTTGTTTCAATAATAAAATTATTCCTCAAAAACACCACTTGCCTAATAATTCTGCACTCCCTGTATTGAATTTTAACTTTTCATAGATATTTAAAAGAACTTCCTAACTGCACCTGACAATGACATGAAAATGTTGACCACTCCTGGATGTAAAATGACTTTAGCTACAATAAATCATGTCAATGGACACCGT
Source organism: Ptychadena robeensis (assembly GCA_036250615.1). Taxonomy (NCBI): domain Eukaryota; kingdom Metazoa; phylum Chordata; class Amphibia; order Anura; family Ptychadenidae; genus Ptychadena; species Ptychadena robeensis. The sequence goes on along the minus strand of CM070035.1, from coordinate 67,924,290 downwards.
TTGAAAAAATTAATTAATCCAATTAAAAAATGCACAAGTACCATGGCATAAGTAAAGTTAAATGTAATATAAGCAACATATATATTTTAACACCTGAGAGTGTTGATAGAAAAGCCTCTTAAAATTAAATGCTGGATACAATAACCATCAAAATGACCAATTTATAAAAATGACTATGATTGCTATGGGCAACCATAAATCTCTACTTTATGCGCTGTTTGGAATTCCCTTTCTGAAGGATGAGTAGCAGGGCTAGTGGACCTGGCTTGCAACACCTACATATATAAACTAATATATTTATTTATTCTCAAGTAACACCTATAACTCCTGTTCTCTACCTGGGACAAGCACCAACAAAATTGGAATTTGAACAATTTTGTACAAACCTTATGTGTATTGTATTGTATTAGCATTTCAGATCCCCAACAATTGATATTATAATGAAATGTTCATATATGTTCTTTTAAACTAGTATGATCTTGTTTGTTGTGCCGCAAAGATAAAGAGAACTAAGAATCTATGTTCTGAATTAACATTGGATTCAATTGGGAAAATGTACAGTATGAATCCTAGGTGAAAGGTGTGTAAATATTTTATGACAACAACATTTATAAATTGACTGCTCAGACACTTATGACATTATTTCCTTTACCGAATGACTCCCAAGTCCCATTCAGCTCTGTTGGCTACTATGGCTATAATTATGAACAATTTGGAAATGCACATTGGACCAGAGAGTGTGCTGCTGCTATAAAAAATAAATTAATTTAGTTTGCATTTTATAGGTCTATAAATGTTGTGCTAAGCTATTTATGTCTAGATAAAAGATCTAATGTGCAAAGGTTGAGGTTTGTTCATTGCAATTCAACAGCATAATCTAAACCTTTTTAAATTCATGATTATCAATGTTGTATTTCATAGTTCCCAGCTGCCCTCCATACTCATGAATCTGAAGGTATTCCACTCACCTCTACCGCTGCCATTGTATATAAAGGAACACACCCAGGACACACCTTTTTATTTGACTTTTTGTTTTCTGGTTGTTATTTCTTTTTTCAGAAGACCATATGGAGATCAGCTGATCTGTTTCTTAAATACGCAAGAAAAAAAGTGTGCAAATCTAAAGAGATTATTATTTCATCCTTTCTAAAGCTAGCCACACATCGATCGATTTTAGCATTCAATCGACGTTTTTCTATAAAAAAAACGATCAATTGTAAAAAAAAAAATTATGTGCTGCCCACATAGTACAATCGACGATCATTGATAGATTTTTGTCAAATCGGTGATTGAAAAGTAATCGGACAGGTTGGAAAATTTTGCTTGATTGGTCGATTTTTTTGGCTCTATTTTTTTGGCTACTTACCTTAAACTTCCAATTGAAACGAAATCGTAAGAGGAATTCAATCGACGATTTTGGATTACTTCAATTAAAGCAAGGTACAGACGTGGAGATATGGGTCAAATTGATGGGCGTTTCTAGCGCCGTGGGCGCTCACGGCCATCTATCTGACCCATATAATCTGACCCTTGCGCTGTTTTCGAACGGAACAAATTAATCCGAAAACAGACTTATCGGACATGACTGTTAATACGGCGATGTCCAATGCTTTGCCTGGGTCTCCAGGCAAAGCTCGGCTGAGGAGGAGGAGCCGGGGAGAGGCAGTTCTGCCTCTCCCCGGCTTCTCCGATATCTGACAGCAGCGTGTCTGTACCCTGTCTGTACCCCGTCTGTACCCTGCTTTACTTTTCAGTCAAAACTGAATAATCGTACTCCCCATGTGGTGTACACCGATTAAATGAAAATCGATTTTCGTGATCGAACTAAAAAATCGAATCAAACCTCAATTGAACGCTAAATTGAACCATGTGTGGCTAGCTTTAGAAGACTAAGCAGATGCAAGCTGTGGCAACAAGCTATTCTAGGAGAAGGAAGAAATGTAACCAGGGAAGGCCATGTAAAGGAAGAAGGAATTTAAAGGGTCTTGTAAACGCCAAATCCTTATATAACAGATTTCTTTATCAAATTGTTGTTATGGTATCTGATTAGAAGTTTTTTTTCTGGAACATTTTCTCGTTCCAGAGCAACAATTGTGCCATTTCAGGGCTACCGAAAGTGCTGCTACTGGAGGCATCTTCAGACAAAAAGGTTTTCATTCATTTGGAAAACATATTTAAACTCAGATGTGACTCAAAAAGAAATATGGCAAACTATGCCTTGCCTAAGAGTTACATGTGCCATAAATACAGTTATGACCCTATATGGTTCTAAGATTGGTTGAGAGATCTACTTGAAAAAAAATAGAGTTTTCTACACAATCCTGTAAAAGTAAAGTCTAAAGTTTGGAAACCTTATGGTAATATACAGTGGAGGAAATAATTATTTGACCCCTCACTGATTTTGTAAGTTTGTCC
>CM070035.1:67881116-67904081 GCA_036250615.1 Ptychadena robeensis | reverse complement strand
TCTTTCAAGTTTTTTGGGATGTTGGCTCAACTAGCTTTAGAATAGTCATTTTTTTGCTCTCATGTTGCTGAAGTAATTTATACCACTTTAGGGGACTGCTGGGCACATTTAAGGAATTTTACAGTGAATTTATTGCAGGCTTTTTTCCTCCTTCCGTCCTCCCCTCGTGTCTTGACAGCAGGAATGTGTCTGAGATAAGTGCTCTGTCACACATAGGACCATATTCTCATTTATAGTACCCTGACATCTCTCAGAACAACAGGATGTGGATGTTTCTGGTCCTTGGCAAGGAGTAGAGATCACGTTTGCTCATTTTCTTTTTCCTACGTTAAACGCAGATGCTGAAATGACAGTATTTTTGTAATATTCTTCGGCTTCTTTGCAATTGTGTGAACTAGCAATTGGGCAACGTTAGTCTAATATCCTTGGAACACTTGCAATCAAGCTTCTTCAATGTCTCGATCTTGACCATAATTCCCATCTCTCACCCTATCTTTTTCTAAACCAATTCATTCCTTGCTGTATAAATGGACCTGGAACATGGATATATGTACGTCCAGCAACATCACAATGCAGACCATATAGGATCTGGCTTGGAATGGATATAAATAGTAAGTACTTTACATATAATGCTAGTCTTATGATTTTACTATTATAATTATTATTATTGTGCCACCTGCTTTTAAATACTCAGTTGCATAGAATAGCAAAATTGTCTGAAATGCTCTTGTTTTGATTGCAATATATGATCCTTGTGTTGGTAATCAATATGAAGCAGATAAATATAGATGTGTGCTCTTCATGGAATTAACATGAATATGGATTGCATTTAAGTCTGTGACTGAGGTCCCAATCTTCATTCGATTATACTCCCCCCTCACCAGACCTTGAAGCCCCTTATGCCAAACTCCTGGGGGTACTGAACCTCAACACAACCATTGGCAAACCAAATGTGGCACATTACAAAAGTAAAGTGAATACAGTAAATTGATTAAACTAATTTTTACCCTCTATATTCATTGACTACACATTTATTTCCATCATAATGACAGTTATAGTTGCTCATATCTACACTGTGCAAATATTGTAAAATGAGTATAAAGCCATAAAACAAGAAAATGTTTTGTGATCCTGACACAGTTCTATTGCTTTGGGCACACAAGTTTGAATATCTACAGGCTCCAATAATGGAAATTTAGCCCTGACACACACAGGGCTAAAGGTCACACACACAATATTTCAACTGTATGTGACAAAGTAACTGGAAAAAGGAAGTAGATCTGTTTTCCACTAGTCAGGTTCTCATCCCATTCACATTCCTTAAGTCTATTGCTATGTCTAATATGATTAAAACCTCACAATGATTTTTGTCTCTAATCTGTAGATATTAGACTTTTTTTTACAAAAATTACTTTTTATTTAACATCCAAAACAAATAAATGCTAAAATCCCACAGTGGCACAAGGTGGCAAGCATGTTAGCCTGCCAAAGGAACCCTAAGGCTGAGCCATGTCATCATGAGGTCCGGTGCTTTGGGCAGAGGACTCAAAAGACGAGCATGATGGCTATATGTTGAAACTTACACAAAAAATTCTATCCAAAACCCAGTAGAAACTTGGAACTTGCCAATATTGCATAAGATGATAATGTAATCATACAATAAAAAAATAGTAAGTAGGGAATAAATAAAAAAATAGTGATTCTACCGGAAGTCATTAAATATGACTCTTTTAGGTGACCTTTATAAAGTAGAGTAGATAAGGCTATCTGCAGGATACTGCAGTCAACTTTATGCCAAGCATGAAATGAGAGACGCAGTGTGGTGCCTACAGCACTGCAACACTCAATAACAGGTGGAATAGGCTGCCATTATTTTGGCCTTTTAAAATGTCACTATTAAAAGAAAAAAAAGGTAATAAGGGGTCGTAATTATAGTGCAATCACAAATTACTTTATTGTAAAAAAAAAATTAAATAACAGTAAGTTACCACCTTCACATTTCTAAATACCCTTAAAGGTACTTTTAAAATATTGCGATTCATACAAACTTGGTTTTGAGCTGAAAATGTATTGAATTAGGAGAACCTATACAGTTATTTTATACTGAAGTTCTCTATAAATGTGTCTCTGTTTTATACTTAACAGTATGGCAACTATAGAGTCATACCGCTGCATTAATACTGGGTCCATTTGTGTGTATTAAATAACAGACTATTATATACCTTAAATTATCTACAGATATTTGTACTACTTGGAATTGATCCCCTTTAAGTGAAGCAGGATGTGCCGCTCATAGAAAAACTTCCAGTGGAGGTCAATGGAAAGATAAACAGCTTCCGCTCATAGGAAAGACAAAAGTTAGAAAACGTAACATTAAGAAATTCTTTCACTTCACAAATAGAGATGAGCAGCACAGGCAATATTCATATTCGCAAAATATCGCAAAATTTTCACTTAATATTCGCAACAAATTTGTAAATCGGAGAATCTGTGATCTCCGGTCATTATAACTTTCATTGTGAAAAAGATTTTTACAATAAAAAGTGCTGATATTCGCATATTTTCGCGATCAACACTACTGATGTAAAATATAATAAAATATACGTTTTCTAAAGTGTGCTAAAAAATGTTGATCATATATACATTATTTTATATGACAATTGAGTTGTTGACTATTGAGATGAGTTGAAACTGTTGATTTTTGGGGCACACACAGTTTAGGTTTAATAAATAATAAGCATTTAATTGTGTCTGCTAGGAGGTGAGAGGTATTGGTGTGGGTAGGTCAGTAGGAGATTTTATTGTAAACGCATGCCAAAACAAGGTTCACATCTCATTCCAACCAGAAAGATACTCGTATGACATTTTAGTAATCTTTAATAATGTTGATAATACCAAGCACACTTGCTTGGTATTTAAGAGATTTTTCTAATGGGATTCTAATGGGTCCAAGCAGCTTTATGGAGTGTTTATTAGAGACTTTAAGCAGATTCTAGTGGTTCCAAGTAGCTTTATGGATCTTGTGTTTATTAGAGATTTTAAACAGATTGTAATGGGTCCAATTAGCTTTATAGACCTTGTGTAAGTTTTCTAAGGACAGCACATGCATCCCGACTCATTTACTTTTTTTGCAACTCATTTGCTTTTTGAAATCCATAATGAGATGGCATTAGCTCCTCTCTCCACCTCAGAGGGATACAGAATGTAGCTGCATTTGCCATGTCGATGAGAATAGCTCTTTTTCATATTAAAGAATAGAAATTGTGTTGTTGTGCAATAAAAAGGATAGATCTTTGGGTATGAGATGATCTGTCTCTAAAGTTATGAGAGATCCTCCTAACTCCCCTCTCATATTCCTGCAGAACATGGCATGACTAAAATATATGTAAAAATAAGTGAGCAGTTAATCCAGGTTGCGGAAGTTGGAACAGTGGAGAACTATCAGGGGCAAGGTTAAAGCTATGAAAAGCAGCATTTAACTGTGGTGGCTATTATAGAATGGATGTGCAATGGAGAGACTACTCCAGTGCCACCCAAAGTTTGTGGGCAGCATGTTGGAATTAGTCCAGCAGTTTAGTAAAATGGGAGGCCCAATGATGATTAAATTTATTCATCTCTGTCTTTTGGGCAAGGGAGTAGCTTATATGAGAAGTGGAGAGTCTTACCAGCCAGGGGATTTTTAAATGTTAAGCATTAAGATAGGATCTGGTAAATTTTTCCCATGTGCTTCAATGTTCTTTTATTTATCATGAAATACACATGGCACAATATAGAATAAAACATGCTTTACTAAAATACATCTAGTCATTTTAATACAATCTTTGGTCATTCTAGACCTTTTTAGATCGGCAACCCAGGAAGTGATTTCACAAAGTGTCACTTTCTGTATTTGGAGCACGGAAGTGCCAGTGTGAAGTGTAACTTTTGCATTCTAAATACCGGAAGTGACTCTTTGTGGTTGAATAAGAGGTGGACCGGTAACCTGCATATTGTACAAACGCTGAGGGATTGGAGTATAGTGTAGAGAACCATTGCAGAAAGTTATGGCCAAAGCCCTAAGTGCGCAAAAAAAAAAGAAAGGCCATGAGACCAAATCAAATGCCTTATCAATATCCAGTGATAACAACATGACTGGAATATGTTTTTGCTTGGACATATGGAGGAGATGAAAAATATGTCTATTATTATCGGCAGCTTGATGTTGTGGTTTAAAGCCAGTCTGCTCTTTACCAACCAAGGTAATGATGACTCCATTTTATCGGGAAGATAGAACTTAATCTAACAATTTAATATCTAGATTAACCAAAGAGATTGGGCGGAAATTGGACTAGGAGGTATGATCAGTGTTAGGTTTAGGAATTATAGATACATGGTCACTGTATCAGTGCCAAAATCCGCAGAAGGAGGAGGTGGGGAAAAAAGCCTGGCCGAATGAGGTGACAGCATAGTAGAAAATGTTTTGCTATTTTAATTAATAGTAGTGTTTTGATAGCAGCCTGAATTTGTGTGTATATTATCATACTTCTTTTCCACTGTTTTCTTTCTGTACAGATGAAATACTCACTTGAGGTTGCCAGTAACTAGGATTGAACATATGTGGTTATATGTAAAAAATATGTCTAGCATCACACTACCCAAGACAATAAACCAATTAAGCCTGGCTGGAAAAAGTTTTAGTTTCCAAAACATGTCATGCTTGGCTGATCACAATATTTGAGTCAGGCATTCTAAGTATTTTTAACCATACTTTGCAGTTGTCCTGGCCTTGGGGTAGAGACTAGCATAATGAAACAATCCTAAAAGCTGTGTCATATTTGGCGTGTCATTTTTGTGTGCGACTGCCAGGGTAATGTTTCCATATAGTGCAACCTAGACTTATTTTCGTGGGTTTAAAACTACAGTACAATAAGTAAGTTTATAAAGTGGCTATCGTGATCATGAAACTTCCTCCATCCCGCTTCATTAACATTAATATACTTAATTACTATTAAATATTTAATAAGTTATAATTTTGTACCCAGTGACAACTACCTTACTACTTCAACCAAATCTTCCCCAAACATTTTTTCTTTAGTTATAACTTTGATGGTGGGCAGTGCTCAACTCATGAGCCATGGAACGGTGTGAACGTGTGCGACAATTAATAATTTGCAAAAAATGTATTCGTGTATGGGTACCTTATGGGCACCATATGGGTGGGAAAGAGCTAAAACTGACAAACTATGCATTTTCATTTAAAATAATTGTAAACACAAAATGGATACAGAAGGGTATTTTAAAGGGTAAAATCCACTGTATGAGTGTGAATGTTACATTTGCATTGTGTTTGTGGATCATGGTCTGCTTGTGTAACTGAAAGTGAAAAAGAGCCCATATTTGTGATGCTGCAAGGGAAATGGAAACGTGGGCATTGACCAACACTACATTTGATAAGAATTCCAAATCTCCTTATTTCAGATCAGCATATAACACATTATAGTAGACTAGACTATATATCGTAGACCTATATATCGATTACAGTACTTACTATTTTACTGAAACATACAGTTTGCTGTAATTTTTATATCTACAATATAAGGAAATGAATTCTTTCTACAGCTTGTTGAACAACATTAGAGTATGTACTGTATATGATACCATTGAAATTCTGTAGAAGGAGAAAAGTGAAATGAATGCCAAAAGTCATTTCCGCTAATGACAGCTGTGAAAATCCTACACAGTAGCGTCTAGTGGACATGCACGTTGTCTATACTGCTATCAAATCTCTGCCTGACTACTGAGGTGAAGAATGTGACACTCCAGGCAAATGTAACAAACATTACTGGAAGCCTGCTCTTCCCCACCCCTTCTACTTCCTGTCCATATCTCGTCCAGGAAACAATGACCAAGACCAGATAGTTTCCTTTCAATCATTTAACTTTTCCCTAATTGAAAGTGATTTTATTCATATGCTTTGAAACAAGAGTTATGTAAACAAAGCTTAGTGGATGACTTTGTCATAGGAGTACAAGTAATTTTCAAAAATGATTCAGGCCAAGAAGAGACACATGCTCTCATAAGCTGTGTGATGTCATACTATGCCTGGAATGGCACCAGGATTTACCACATTTATGAGCATATCTAGTCTTCTCCTTAGGTCTTCATATCAGGCATTGTAATAATTTCAGCTTATTTTTAATCTCTACCCTACAATAGATTTTGTGTTAAGTAATCAGTAAGTTGGTCATACATATAAGTCAATGGGTGCAGAACAATATTTCTATGATGTTGATCTTTTAGCTGGATTACCACCATTCACCAATACATTCAACGTTCAGACAGACATAAAGATGTCTGTGGACAAGGAAGATATTATAGATTATAGAAATAAAAAGAACTAAGTTGTTGCACCACAGCTTTCCAACAGCCACTGATAGGATGGAGAAGAAAGGAAATTTTAGGCAGGCATATATGTAATAAACAAGGTCAATAAAAAATCTAATACATTTCTTTTAGTGTCAGTAAAGGTGGTATGCAAATGATGCACCAAGTCATATGATAATTATTAATGCATAATTATAGTTTGTTGCACATAAACATTGTATTCATGCTATTTTCAGTAGATGCGTCATCAGGACACATATGCATGAAATTTTGAAGATAGTCACTGCAAGGAAACATACAATGAACATAAGTACAGGGGATTGGGGCCCATGAAGAGGACATTGGTCCTCAGTGTATTGGTCCCAACAGATGTAGTTTTCATACCATTATATAGTAAATATCATGATACCAACATATTGCTGCCATGGTTTACTACACAATGTCCATGTATAGGTAACATACCTGTCAACCTTTAACTTTTTCAAAAAGGAAAAACTGACAAGGAGTGGTGTCACCACTTTCCATCATGCTCCAAATAAAGAATGTGATGTCATGGCCATCACTTCTGGTATCAGGAGATATACCACATTTTTCGGACTATGAGACACGCCTGACCATAAGACTAACCCAGTTTTCAGAGCAAAAAAAAAACAGAAAAAAAATTTGAAGTGTTCAAATCGATTGGTAATGGATCCAAATCGTTGCAATACTAAATTCAGCCCCCTTGATGTCAATAGCAGCACTTCAAGGCCCACACATCATCTTACACATTGGGAACATCTCATGGTCTCCCTCTATGGCTGTGTCTGTGTGTGCGGAAGCTGCAGCATGAGTGCAGCTCCCACACACAGGGAGAGATAGATGGAAGAGATACCAGCTGGGATCTCTTTCATCTATCTGTCTCTGATCTCCATTGCTTATTTCAGGAGGGCTCTGCTGATATAAACAATACAATACAGATGGTCAGCTGTGGGTGGATATATCATCTGACAGATTCTGCACTACCCCGGGGAGCCAAGACACGACCACCTGCAGCTAAGTGGCCATGGGTGGTCGCGTATTCGGACCATAAGACGCAGACATTTTTTCTCCCCAATTTTTTGGGGAAACAAGTGCATCTTATGGTTTGAAAAATACAGCACTTCTCCTCCCTTCTATTTAGCAGCCAGCTAACTTAGGAGGAAGGGGGCGTTACACTCCATACTAACTTTCTACCCTGCACATCATCTGTACAAGCGGAGTGTTCTCTGAAAATCTCTCTGAAAATGTTCTCTGAACATGTTGGTTCTCTGTCAGATCCAATTCTGAGCCCCCGATCAATTGGACGCGATCACTCGGACAAGGTGGTATGCAGTGATCGGATCCTCTTAATTGGCTGATGGATTGCAGCTCCCATTCCCTCTGAGATCGCCGGAATCAATTGGGTGAGTGATCAATTGGCCATGGAATCCGACACGTGTATGGCCAGCTTTAAGAGCTTACAACATATCATACACTAAAATAAAAGCTTCACGTATCCACTAGTGATCCATTTCTTATGTGAAATATTGTATTATCCTTTAAAAAAATTGAAAAACTGGAATATGTGTTTATTGTGCCCTTATGAACTGCCACTTCCATGGAGGCATTCCGTATTTCCATTCTCCTGTCTGGCTAATATTTGGTTTAAAATAAAAAAAATCTATAAAAATTAAGATAATAAACACACAAAGTTGGATAACATGTCCAATTGATACTGCAAAATGTATGATGTAAACTGATGTATGAATGATAAAAAGACCTACGACAATAATACCATGCTTTAGTAATTAAAAGTTTATGGCTCCAGATAGTACAGTGTGCCTATATCATATGTATCATGTGAATGTAAAACATATATGTATTGCAGCTTCCCCAAAAAATTCAATAAAAATGCCACAAAGAGACAGCAGAGGGCAGAAGTATACAGGTTATGTAGTTAAAGCATAGTAGAAGTATACAAATGTGGTTAACACTGCATTTTGATGCAGTCTAACGTTAAGGCTCCACTGAGGCTTTTTGTGAGCGGATGCGGCTTAGTATTTCAGCCGTGGCGGAACTGCTCCAAAAACATCAGTGATCCGGACTCCACTGCCATGGATTGGGAAAAAACACGTGTGGGGAAACCGCGAGTGCACGGGTGGGAAACCGGACAGAAAAACACATGCTTTTTGCATGTGTTTTTCTGTCCTCCCATGTGGAGCCTTACCCTAAAGGTAGCCATACATGTAGAGATTCACACTGCAGCCACCCCCTCAGAGGATTGGCCCGCACCCTCTGGGATCTGCCCTTGTATGGCTACCTTTACACAGTGGTAGCAGAACATGCTGCAATTTTTCTCCTAGAGATCCCATCATTTGTAATTTCTCATTAAGGAGTCTCTACTTTGTTACGGACCTGCTACTGCAGTTGTTAAATAAGAAGAGATTCCCTCAGTGTGTGGGTTTAAAGCCGGCATCCCAAATTTAGATCAACAATACAAAACAAGGAATTTCCCCTGTAAGAAATCACAGGGGCAAGGGGACTTTAAAGGCTTAAACAATAAGAAGGTATCAAAACCTAGAATAGGTAAAAAATTTTATAAATTTAGCAGATAAAAATTCGAAACATACAAAAGTTCAAGGAAGAGTTTGTATAGTCATCATATATGGATGTAGCAATCCGATGACATTCAAGTAGCCAGTAGCATATGCCTGGTATTACAAACTCAACCGACTGAGATGTGTGATTTGTAGGCCAGCAAAAAAGACTAATATTGTGGGTATGGGGCTTAGTTTCTCCCAAAAGAACGGAGAGTCCCAGTATGCACTCCGCGTCAGAGCCAAAAACCAATAACCATTGGTTACAGGTAAAATGTTGAAATTCAGCATGCAATAGGTCCAGAAAGGTTTGAATGGTCATAGGTAGGTCGTCAGATGGCTGGTTCAGGTCCTGGGCGGCACGCAGTCACCACACCGCACAAATCACACATCTCAGTCGGTTGGACTTACATCTACCCCCTGAGGAAGTCGCCTTCGCGACGAAACGCGCGTCGGGGTCTCGTCTTATAACTGAGGACCATGTTGTGTGGTCTCTTCATACGAACTGCGACCAATCCATTGGGCTAATTGAGATTGTGATACCTGGCATATGCTACTGGCTACTTGAATGTCATCGGATTGCTACATCCATATATGATGACTATACAAACTCTTCCTTGAACTTTTGTATGTTTCGAATTTTTATCTGCTAAATTTATTAAAAATTTTACCTATTCTAGGTTTTGATACCTTCTTATTGTTTTAGCCTTTAAAGTCCCCTTGCCCCTGTGATTTCTTACAGGGGAAATTCCTTGTTTTGTATTGTTGATACTGCAGTTGTTAACCCTGGGCCATAGCAATGCAATGTGGGTTGTTGTGGTTGCCTTCATTAATGACAAATAAGACAGGGTAACAAGGCAGGAGCAAATATATGGAGATAGCTGTATTTTTTTACCAGCAATTGTATGTGTGTGTGATTTCGATATCTTTTTTTGTATTTAAATTTTAATTCTTGTTATGATTCTTCTACAAATATCCATGGTAATACAAATTCCAACTTTTGAAATGTAAAAACATAATAAAAAAATAGAATAAATGACAAATGTTTATAATATATTGTGCTTTATTAAACTTCAAAAAGATATTTAAGTAGGGTTATACACATATTTAGCGTTTAGATATACATACATTTTATCTGATATTTTTGTATCATATTTAAGTACAGGATGCATTTAAAAAAATATGTTCCTGCAAATATCCAAATTGGATAAGGATGTAGTGATAGCTCTTTACTAGTTAAATATATGTATTGTGTATTACATAATAAAAGGAAAGGAAGGTCAGTAACTTTTCTGATCAGTAAGCATATTAACTTTCACCCATGAAACTCAGAACTAGATATTCTGGAAGCTTAGTCTATGAAGATTGGCAGTGGTTCGGATGATTTGGGGTGTTCCATAATTTACAGTAATTAAATAAATGAATACTAATTTATTTTCAAAAAAGAGCTGAAGAGTTTATGATAATCTCCATGGGAGTAGCCAGACTCCAGCTTTGTATATTGTTGTTGTTCTGCAAGTAGATTACCTTTGCTGATAGGGCCATAATCAATGCAGGTCCAGTAAGCTTGTATAAACATGCATTTCAATCAGGGCCGGTCCTAGCCACTTTGGTGCCCTGGGCGAGCACCCCTTCTGGCACCTAATACCCCTCTCGGGTTCCCCCGAGGACATCTCTGCTCTCTTCAAAGAGGAACACACAGCCAAGATATCGAAGGAGTGGCTTCAGGGTATCTCTGTGAATGTCTTTGAGTGGCCCAGCCAGAGCCCAGACTTGAATACGATTGAGTATCTCTGGAGAGATCCTATAATGGCTGTGCACCAACGTTTCTGATCCAGCCTGATGATAAATAGGCAAACTGGACAAGAACAGGTGTACCAAGCTTGTGGCATCATAGTCAAAAAGAGTTGAGGCTGTAATTGCTGCTAAAGGTGCATTGATAAAGTATTGCGCAAAGGCTGTGCATACTTATAAATAGGTAATTTCTCCATACTCAAGTAAATTTTTTTCAGGTTGTCATTATGTTGTGTGTAGAATTCTAAGGAAAAAAATGTATCCATTATGGAATAAGGCTGTAGCCAGGGCCGGGCCAACACAGAGCCTGAAGAGGCTCCAGCCTCTGTGCGCTGGTCAGGTCTGGACGCTGCTCAGGGGATTAAACTTCTGACGGCTCCGTCTCTTCCTGCACTTTCTTCTCAGTATTGCAGTTGACGAGATGGAGCTGTCCAGCTAAGCTCAGATCAGCTCTAAGCTGGCCGATGTCATCCCTCTCCCAGCCCAATTTGCATATGAATGTCCCGCGGGGGGGGCACAGGACATTCATATGCAAATTGGGCGGGGAGAGGGCCTTGGGTAGCTCAGCCTCTGTTGTTGGTGGACCTTGTCCCGGTCCTGTCTGTAGCATAACAAAATGTAGAAAAAGTGATGCGCTTTCCAGATCAATCATTTTTAAATAGCACAATCCACCCACTGTCCCAAAACGAGGGCTTCCACCTAAAGTTTTGAGATTTGTGCTGGATTGGGCTGTGTAAATACCTTCTGTTTTAAGAAGGCTTGATTGTACTATGCACTGCTCGAGTTGAGGGCTTTTTGATTCCTTTCATCCCTTCTCACCATAACCTTCACGGGTACTTCTCTTTCTATTGCTTACAAGAAAGTGTACTGGTATAGAGTAGAAGTGGTTTTAAACACTGTTGACATGCTATACTGGTAACAATATGTATGACAGAACAATATATATATATATAATTGCATATATATTTTTTCCTTTCTTTAGGAGTTTATCTTCTGATTATTCTCATTCTGAGCCCTGACGTGAGCAGGATGACTTCAAGGATAATGTGTGACCATCGGGTCATACTTGTTTATGTGAACCGTACCAAAACTATGGAGAGTATGGTGGTGAGGAAAGACTTGTATGAAGAGTGAAAGATTATTATTATTATTATCATTTATTTATATAGCGTCAGCATATTACGCAGCGCTGTACAATAGTGGAGATACAACACAATATAACACACAGGTACAGGTAATGACACAGAAGGAATAGAGGACCCTGCCCTGTCGGCCTTACAATCTAAAAGATCTGAGTGATAAGAGAAAATGGGGTGGTGATCCAAGCAATGCATTTAGGGGTATGAGTGACAGAAGTAGCAGTGACTCAAACACTTTCTGATGGGGTACAACAATATCAAATTGTTGTATCAAATTGTTGTATTTTCCCTTACAACATTAGTGCAATTGTTACCAGAGCAGACATATTGCTTACCTCCTCGCGACCTAAAAACTCGGCTCACCGCGTCTTTGATCCCGGGTGCTGTCCGCCGGCGGCCAATCGTCCCTGACCGCAGCATTCAATCACACATGTGGGAACATAGCCTTACCCAAAACACTGAGACACACAGGCACCTGCTCTACCCAGCAACAAGATCATATTTCAGTGTCTCACAGTATCCTAGCACAGCACACTTGGTCACAGGTTTCTCCTACCCTGCACTTCCCACTCCACTTAACTTTTATTAAAGGACTATAAAAGCTACAGCTAGCCAGATACCTTGAAATCCAGTGAGACAATCAAGGGCCTCATGTGTTGCTGGGAGCAGTTCTGCTCAACTCTCATCTTTGGGGGACAGTACATTTCTGACTATTTCAAAACTGTTGTCAGTTAGATAATAGAAACAATAATGTTTAAATTTGGCCCTTGATGTCTTAAATTGGGAGCATAGAGTGGTCTGCAATATTTACAACTTTAGGTATGCATTAATTCTCTACATAGTAGCACTAGCAATAGTCTGAGCTACTGGTGAAACCTATATAAATAGAACAAAAAGTGAGAGGAGAACCATATAGTAGTTAAACTTGATTGTTCTCTATGTGACACCTGTCACATACATACACGTGAGAACAATTTAGTCTCTTGTAAAAATTATTATGATAAAAAAAAAATACTGTAGGTGAAGTAAGTGAAAATGTAGCCATCTAAAAATAAAAAAAACCCACAAACACAAATAACATTTTCTTAAAAAAGGCATGTTGTGACTAAGTGTTTATGGTCTTGTATCACAAATATAGTCTGTTCTTATTGAATAGGATTTGAACATCTGTTAAAACATAGACTGCCAAACACTGCATTGTCTAGGACGGGGGGGGGGGGGGGGGGGGGGGGGGGGGGGGGGGGGGGGTAAACTTTTTGACATGTGGGCCACAATGGGTTTTTAAATTTGACAGAGGGGACGGAAGAAGACCCTATAAGGACCGCCTGATCCCAAGTCCTTCCAGCCTCGGAGGGAGATAACATTGATTACTGTAATTGATACATTTGATAATACCGCTTGTTAAGGTATGTACTTCTGGACACCAACCTATAAAGGTAGACAAAATGGAGGTGGTGGGTATACACTGATCCCAGCACCTAGATTTCCCTGGGGGTATGAGCCTGAGGGCGAGGGGACTTTTTAGGCCACAGAGTAGTTAGTATATGTTCTGTTAATATACTGTAGGAGTAAGAAAGTGCATGGGTAATAAGCAGTAGTGCAAAAATGCAGTTTTTAATTAAAAAAAAATAATAATAGTTAATCTGCACAAGGTGGGATACATTGTGTCATGGAAAACCGCTGATAGAGTTATACAGTCGCATATAGTTATACATTCAATGAATTACAATGGTATTACATAGGTTATTTACATAGAGTATAATTTGCGATACAGGTATTGTAGAATCAGGATTCAGCAGTGTACTATTACAGGTAAATAGTACACCTCTACTTGTGAATCCCTTGACAACTTCTTATCTAACTCAAAGACTGAGACGTTACCCCACACACGACGGGCTGGTCTGGCCACTCGTTCCCCTCAAAGGGTAATCCCTGCGGGACTTGGCTGATACCATCCCACCTAAGCTATCGCAAGTTAATACATACTATCGAATGTACCCCCTGAAGAAGTATATCATGAAACGCGCGTCGGGGTAGATTCCCGAGCTGAATCCTGATTCTACAATACCTGTATCGCAAATTATACTCTATGTAAATAACATACCATACCATGCACTTTATTACTCCTACAGTATATTAACAGAACATATACTAACTACTCTGTGGCCTAAAAAGTCCCCTCGCCCTCTGGCTCATACCCCCAGGGAAATCCAGGTGCTGGGGTCAGTTTATACCCACCACCTCCATTTTGTCTATAATTTTGGGATGTGGCCACCCCTGTAGGAAATGCCCTCTTGATACATTAACCTGTAAAGTTATTACTTCTGACACCAAATATTTAAAAAATAATAATAAAATAAATAAAAATAATTGATATAAAAATAAATGAAATTAATAATCATATTGCCAGGGGGTTTCAAAAGTAAACAATATTTGTATAATATTAATAATTACATTTGAAAAAGAGACTTTGGATAGTAAACCTAAACAACTAAGATATAGGGAAGGATGGCCTCTAGAAGCAGACCATAACAATCATCCTTTAGGCATTTTTTCCACTTATTGCAGGGAACTTGCAGAGGAGAGCCAGAACATCTTAACACCAAAGTGACAAAGGGCCAGACTAAAAGACTAAACAGGCCAGATATGGCCCTTGGGCCACAGCTTGACTATGTCTGGTCTAGGATATAACAGATAGACATTAAGTAAAACATCAATTCAAAAGTCTGTACAAGGTAAATACTAGACACGTTCACCCAGAAGTAGAATAAACATTATGATCATCATGTTCATGTCACAAAATGCATTATGCAATTAGATCATATCACAATGTCACATAATTTTATATGTATTTAGATCTTACTGCTTTATTCATCACATACTGTAAATATAATTAATTACAATACATTTTAAGACTATGTAGCAGAGGTGAGAAAACTTACATTACCTATCAATTACAGCAAATAATCACAGATTTATAAGCATTTGTAAAATAGTTATGTGCCTTTATACTTTTAGTTTTAAAAAAGAGTGGCTTTTAACGGATGTCCCAGTTTGCACTGGTGACCATTGTCTCTGGTTTTCAGTCAACTGTCTAGCAGAGAAATGTATCCTACTTGAGAGATTTCTGCTTATTTTTGTTGTATCTCTCCTGCTAAAAGTGAAGGACAGAGAAGAAATAAATGAGAAAAGGGTTTTATCCTTTCCCAATTTTAAATTAGAAAAAAAAATCTTTACGCTTTACATACAAAAAACATGTTTAAGCTGATGATATACAGGTTATTTAAAAGGCTTATTAGATGCTTATTTGTGTATTGTTTCTATTCTACACAGTAGAAATGTCGTAGGGGCTCTTTATGCACTCATAGTGATGTACAATCCACTTCCAGAACATCTACATGCATCTTTTTTTTTGAATTAGGAAGCTCATTCAAATCAGTGAGTCGTCTTAATGCAAAGCATGGCAAAGCACAGCAGCAAGCTCATCACTGCATCTTTACTACTGCTGATCACATCTAACAATAATATTACCAAGAAACAAAAGAATTATCATAAATAAGGCTTTGTACATGAATATTACCTTCCTAAGATGTGTTTAAATAAATCTGTGTTGATATACTGGGCAATAATTTCCCTTTCCCCCTAGGCTCAGTGTATAGAACAAACCACATTACTTGTTCCAATTACTCTTCCAAGTGTTGAAGTCAGAGTTACAGAGTGGCAGAACATGACGGTGAGTAACATCAATGACTTAGATCATTTTTTGGGGGCTTTTTTTTCTGTATTGACACCATTACACAATTAGCTTAGAATATTTTATATTGTTCAAAAATAAAACAGAAACAAATAAGGGCCCAGTGTACTGGTAAATGATCAAGCTGTTTACAACCCGGGTATATATTGTTTAAAGGGTTTGGAATTTATTTCCAATAAATTTTAGCACTGAGTCTTAACTATATTATCACTCCCCATCACTATGCATAATATGTTTTGTGATCGCAGCCCTTTCTTTAACTTCTAGTGTTTGCACTTCTACACATGCAAAAAAATTGATGCTCTGTGCTTTTTACCCATGGGTTTTCACTGCTTTTTCTTTTCACTTTTACTTTAAAAACCGTGCCACATCCGATCAATGGACATTTTCCACTGCCGCACCCTGTGGGATAATGGGAGTGCAGCCACCTAGCCGCATAAAGAGGGCAGCAGGGTATACGCAATGGATTCCCAACATACAGCCGGGCATAGACCCTCTGAAACAGCTCCCAATTAGCAGACGGCCGCTATGGACACATCATATTGATGTGCCTGTAATGCCACCCGCGATTACTGGGGCTGCCTAGTGTTGACCCACAGAGATGACAAAAACCTAAAAAAATACATTTAATAAACCTTAGTGTTCATTAAGCTAGGATTGGTCTCAAGATTTCTATGAGCTATCCATGTAATTGTATTTAGATTTTGATTTGTAAACAGGCACTTATTATTAAATATGTTCATGGTAACTGGCTGTTCTAAACATTGCCATTCTGTTGTTTATAGGCAGCTCAACAGGGGACCGAAGTCTTCTCAAACCTGAAACATATTCTGAATATCACACAAAATATGCAGACAACAGAATGTTTTTCTAAGCAGCTTAAGAAACTGAGGCACAGTGTAAGAGAGATTCAGGGTCTTGTACGTAAAGCATGGAGATATGCAAGCAACAAAACTGATCTCACTTTAGAAGCAGATATTGGATCACATCACTTGGCATCCATCAACTCTTCAGACATAACGGACATTTTTCAAAGATTTTCTAAACTTCTTCAGGGTAAAGTGACTTTTCTTATGCAGAACCTAAGAGAAGGCAACTGCTGATGATTCCTTGTGAACTAAATATCAAATAATGTACTGCAATCTGGATCAATTCCTATGAAGTCTGCAGATTGGAGATAACGTAAGGACACTAAAGTTCATCTGATCATAAACACGCAACTGTAAAAAAAAATATTGACTTAATCCAGGCATGCAGTTGAGACTAAGAAATTGCATATGTACCGGCTAAAAAAAAAAAAAAATACATATTTTTTATATCTGAATGGTCTAGACCTATACCAACAAACATTGGGATTTAAACAGTCTCTGCTTAAAAAATAGGTTGGTTCAGATAACCAGAAGTTTCTAGTTCTAAGTTTAACTATATCAAATGGATTCCATTGACAATCACAAGAACCCTTGTATGAAGACATTGCACTTGTAATAACACTAACATGTTCTAGTGATGATAACTAGATATTCTGCACGGGCATAAATGGCGGACACAAGGACCATAATTTTACACAGTGCAGCCAATTGTTCAGAAAGACTGCAATGGAGTGAAACAAGTAAAACTGAAATGTATTTAATAAGAAAACTTAAGTTATTATTACAAAAAGTTATTTTTGCTGAGTTTTTAATGTTGTTTTGGTATGGGGTAATCTTTTTGTTTTAGTGCAAAAGGAACATGTCTGTCCGAACCGAAATTCATTTCAACCCTTGAATGTGAAGGCACAAATAAAAGTATTAATAAAAGCAATCAATACTATTAATAAAATGGGTTCACAGGTCCACATGTTCCCCTTCATGGTTTCAGTAGGATTTAATGCATGTGTTTTTGTTGGACTTTTGGCGGACTTTGGTCATCTCATGAACACCAGATAGGGATTGATGAGAGATACTATTTAGAACAGCGATGAAATAATTTAAAGGTGGGTGAGGTACATTATGAATGCAAAAAGAAAAAATATTAGTAAGTTATGCATTTTATAGGGAACACTTAGAATAGGGTACACTGGAATGTGGACCTGCTTGACAGTGTAGGATATATTGTTTGTAAATGTAAAAAAATGTTCGGTGATACCAGTACTGATGCATCTTGACAACACCTGAGTATTAAGGCCATTTCACATTAGCAGAGTATGGGAGACATATGTGCGCCCAGGGCATTTATGGTAAGGCATAGCATTGTTACCGTTAATGCAAACGGGGCCAGTTTTAAAGTTACACAAGTTTTCTTGCATTAAGTTTTCGTGTACCTTGCATTAGCGCTAGCCGGGCTGCATTGCGGCACTGTACCATACTACAGCTGCAGTGCTGCTAGTGTGAAATGGCCCTAACTGAAATTGTGGCTAATGTTTAGAATATCTGAGTTTTGGAGTGCGATCTGGTGTTGTCACTACTCCACTGCTGACTCTTGTTTCAAAGTTTAGATCCTCTTAATAACCTCTGCTGCTGTATATGTACAGTTCTCACAGACCTTAATTAAACCCTGTCAATACTGTAGATTAAGGGCATGACAGAAATTGAATTGTGGAAGCTGTGACCAAAACCGCAAATAGTAGACTAAGAACAATTCACCAATATTGCCTGTGGTCTCTGAGCAGCCAGTCTCTCACATTAACTGACATCACCTCATTAGCATTCAGCAAAATTGCAAAAAATAAGTATATTTACTTATTTATATTCACTTAAATACATACACTTATATGTTTCTGCTGCAGTTTTATACATAAAAAACTTCTTCCTGCTGACCTTCATGTCCCCTATGTTTCCTGTGACAAGTAGATCAACTTACAAGTGTCACCATTAGTAAAGACTTCAGTGGAAGTTTCCTCAGAGTTGGAGCAACATTCAGAAAGTATGTGAACATTTTTTTTCAGGTGAAGCTTGAAGCTGTGGGTGGAAAATGCAGCAGGTAAGGCAAAAAAAAAACATGCAGTAACTGCTTTCGTGTCAGGATTACATGTTATGGTAATGCAACATCAAACTCATATTCAAAATTTACAGCAGTGCACAGTAACCCAGTACAATATTTTTTTGTAGAAATGCAGCATGCTGTCCATTGTAGTCCACTTCAGGATGATGGGTGGTAAAAATGCATAAGACAACAATGCATACACTGCAAGGGGCACACACCTTCAGGGTGGATCAGCCCCAAATGATAACATAAGTGTCCTCCTAAGACATAAAGCCTGCCCTTAGGGTGGGGGCGAACTTGTTAGTGCTTAGACCAGGAGTGGGCAAACTTTTTGACTTGTAGGCCACATGGGGCCAGACAAAGGGCCTGCAAGAGCTGTCTGGGATACGGGTCCTAAGTCCTCGTAGAAGCTTTTGCTTGAGAAGCTTAAAAATTCTATTGCAGACAAACTATGGCCTCTAGGAAACAAGCCAAACAATTTTCCTCTAGGTGTTATCTTCACTTATTGCAGGGAATGAGGGTAACCAGAGTGTCTTGACACCAAGATGACAAAGGGACAGTTTTGGCCCCCAGGTAGCCCATGTCTGGCTTAGACCATACACCACACACTGCATTAAATTGGTCTGCATGGCTGTCATTCCAGAATTAAGTCTCTTCTAAAGATGATGCACAAGAAAAAAAATTGGTTACTGGAACCATGTACTGTGGTCTGATGAGACCAAAATAAACATATTTGGATCCAAATCAGCTTATTTTTGTCATGTGTGAAGGCAACCAGGTGAGGAGTCCAAAGAGTATTCCATGGTACAAATTAGTACAGTCAAGAAATTAGTACAGGTGATATGGGAAAAAAAATATTGTTCAAAAGTTCCTGTATTTCTGTAAACTAACTTCAATTACATGCAAAGCAAGATATCGTAAGCCTTTATTTGTTATAAGTTTAATGATATTGGCTTACAGCTTATGAAAACCTCAAAATCTTAGAAAATTTTAATATAACATGAAATCAATAAAACAAAGATTTACATTTTTAAACATGGCATGGATGCTATTAGTATGTGGCACTGCTGAGGTGTTATGGAAGACCAGGATGCTATAACAGACGATAGTCTAATTTGTGGAAATCACCTGGACAGTGAGTTTAGCAAAGGCAGATTTGATATTATATCAGATTAGGTTCATTTTACGTGGTTGGTAGAGCAGAAGATTTAAATTACTGAAAAATACAACTACCAAACCAATATTCTGAATGCCTCCTTATCTGAGCTTTCAACTTCCCTTCTTGGCTAACCACTGTTCACCTTACAACAACATAGACCAAGCCAAGGTAAGCTTACCAAAAGAACTACAATCCGTCATGACTGTCATTGTCATTGTCTAGGCTTCTACTGACCCCAGTACACAGTGATTGAATCTATCAGAGGTCACTAATGTGAAGGGAAAAAAGCCAAGTGAAATGGCAAGTGCATGGGAACCACATAACAAAAGAACAAAATAACAAAGTGAAAGCCAAGAGAAATCAACAGCAAAGTGTGAAAAACTGATAACTGATATCAGGAAGACACTCTTGAAGGGAAGAGCTAATGTTATAATTCCAAGAACAGATCTACACTAAATTAAAGAACCACTCTGATTCAAACATTTTTTTTTATTGGTTACAGAAGTTAAACCTATCTCCGTAATTTTTATATTGATATTAGCCCCTACAGTTTTTAGAACCAGATTGTAAATGAGAGACTTACAGAGGTTTGAATTTTCTAGCATACAATAAATGTTTTTTTTAAGATGTTTGTAAAAGTCTTTATTTTAAGATGTATTTTTCTGTACCAGCCATAAGGCCCCCACATTTTTTTTATTTGGTGCCACTACATTCCTGGGCAAAAGTTTTGAGAATTACATAAATATTTAAAAGTTTAAGTTTTTATAATAGCAATTTTCATATACTCCAAAATGTTATGAAGAGTGTTCAGATGAATTGCATAATCCTTCTTTGCCATGAAAATTGACAAAATCCCCAAAAACTTTGCACTGCATTTCATTGTTGTCATTAAACAACCTGCTGAGATCATTTAAGTAATCGTCTTGTTAATTCAGGTGAGGATGTTGACGAGCACAAGGCTGGAGATCATTATGTCAGGCTGATTGGGTTAGAATGGCAGACTTGACATGTTAAAAGGAGTGTGAAGCTTAAAATCATTGTTCTTTCATTGTTAACCATGGTGACCTGCAAAGAAAGTGTGCAGCCATCATTGCGTTGCATAAAAATGGATTCACAGGCAAGGATATTGTGGCTACTAAGATTGCACATAAATCAACAATTTATAGGATCATGAAGAACTTCACGGAAAGAGGTTCAATTCTTGTTAAGAAGGCTTCAGGGCATCCAAGAAAGTCCAGAAAGTGCCAGGATTGTCTCCTAAAGAGGATTCAGCTGTGGGATCGGAGTGCCACCAGTGCAGAGGCAAAGCCATACGGCAAAAGTGATCACCAAGTGGCTCGGGGACCAAAACGTTGACATTTTGGGTCCATGGCCTGGAAACTCCCCAAATCTTAATCCCATTGAGAACTTGTGGTCATTCTTTAAGAGGCGGGTGCACAAACAAAAACCAACTAATTCTGACAAACTCAAAGAAGTGATTATGAAAGAATGGGTTGCTATCAGTCAGGATTTGGCCCAAAAGTTGATTGAGAGCATGCCCAGTTGAATAGCAGAGGTCCTGAAAAAGAAGGGCCAACACTGCAAATACTGACTCTTTGCTTAAATATCATGTAATTGTCAATAAAAGCCTTTGTACTTCAGTACATCAGAGAAACAACTGCAACAAAGATCTAAAAGCAGCGAAGCAGCAAACTTTGTGAAAACTTTTGGCCAGGACTGTACTTACATTGCCACATGGGTCAATTGTAAATTATCCAAAGTGAGCTAGCATGCTTGAGATTATTCAGTTTATAAAAAAAGCTTTTTACAGTTTGGAAAATTAATTTATCATTGGATCATGGGGCTTAGTTAAATTATTTTTTATTATTTTACATTACTTTTATTAGTGTCACTGGAAACCAAACACCAGCTAAGTAATATCAAATGAGGTATTGTTCATTAAATAACATTTATAATTCATTAAAGTATATGATTATTTGATAGAGAAGCTTAAACATTCTATTGCATGCAAACTAGGGCCTCTGGAATACAATCCAAACAATTATCCTCTAGGTGTTCTCTCCACTTATTGCAGGGAATAAAACATGCATGTTTGATCAACTCATCTCTACACACATTTCTGTATTGCATATAGTTCATGAATCCCAATAGATTTTTCAGTTATGTATTTTTCCATTAGAATCTGAAATATTTAAGTAATTTTTTTTACCTGATGCACATAGCGGGACACACTGCTCAGTGGAATAGGTTGACGCTATAGATATAAAAATGATAAGTCTTCCCGAAACATTGGTCATCTTGAGGAGGTGAATGCTGACATGGATGAAAAAAAAAACCCTTCTGCATGAGTACCTGAAGTGGTTGTAAACTCAAAAAATCCCCCACATGCATTACATGGACATAATACACACGTGTCAGCAGTACACATCTGTGAAAACTGCTACACAGAGAAAAAAAAGGTACTTACAATCTTCACTTCCTCATTTCCTAAGGCACCATCTTAAGTACTGGCACCTGAAGCCACTTCCGCCCATTCTGTTGGACATTACTAAGGTGCCCCTCCCCTGCAAACATATTGTCAGGACCCTGGGCCGTCCAGGCTTGCGGGGTCTGCCCCACCAGCGCCTGTCCCCCCTGGGCCGGTACCTCTGGCTGTTGCTGGTGACGTTACCTCTAGGGTTGGTTCTGGGGACACTCAGGGTCCATAAGGGGCCTCTCCTGGTTCTTCCACAGTGGAGCCGCCGGCGGACGCCGTGCGCGCGCACCATCACCAGAGTTTTAAAGGACTGGCAGGGGGAGTGTTCTTCGGTGTCCGTCCCTCCTTCCTGGGCGGACCTGGGGAGGGCGCTCCCTATATAAACCTGCCAGTCCTTACACCCAGTGCTGATGTATTGCAGCTTCCTGTTTCCTGGTTAATGGTAGCAAGTGTTTCTCTCGGCTTGACTTCCCGGTATTTGACCCTGCTTCGTTCCCGAGTACTCCTTGATTGCTGGCTCCCTGACCTCCGCTCGTTCCTGACTATCCGATCTGCTTGCCGCCTGCCTCGACCCTCGCCTGTACCTCGACTATTCTTTGAACGCCGCCAGCCTCGACCCACGCTTAGGACTCTGACCATTCTCTGTGATTATTGCCTACCTACTCCTGCATCCTCACAGACCTTCCCCCTGAAGGGGACTACCTCTGGGACACCTGTCCGCA
>CM070035.1:67851282-67873797 GCA_036250615.1 Ptychadena robeensis | reverse complement strand
ATTCTAAATCTTGGAGGTGTGGTACCAAATATTGCTACAAGCAAAAGGCAGATGATCATGGCCCTCTTTCTTCCCTACTTAGTACAGTGTTGGCATAGGCTATTCACTGCCTCTATAAGTGCACAGCTAGCTCTGCTCCATAACACGTCTTATAAAGATGTTTAACCTCCCTAGCGGTCATGACGAGCCCAGCTTGTCCACAGTTAGTGTGAGGAACAAACTCCCGATGCTGCTTCCAGCCGCAGCATTTCCGGGGTTGTACGGCGTCACCAATCGCGTCACAGTGACCCGAAAGGGGGCAAGGTGGACGTCGTGATAGACCTCCATGTTAATGGAGGGGCTTCGGCTTTCCAGCCCTCACAGCCGGCGTCATTAATGACACCGGCTGTGTGGAGAGGGTGGGAGGAAATGGCAGACAGTGTACCTTGTACGCTGCCGCGATTGCCCGTACCACAAAACGGTTAAAAACGGTACGGGCGGTGCACTAGGGAGGTTTATTTTGACATAAATATGCAAATTGAAACTGAGCTTCAATCAAACTCTACTGACTTCATTTAATTAGAATAATGATGCCAAAAGTTGTCTTCTCTTTAAGCATCTATAGTTTAGCATTCATTAGATTCCATAAATTACATTCTAGCATTGATAAGCTGCCATGACAATATGGACAATATTCCATAGAAGGGTTTACATTCTGGGAACTGCTTCTAATAGAAAACATATACTAACTTAATGCAAACCTTAAATATGTAATGTGTATGTATATATATATATATATACACACACATAACATATATATATAACATATATATCTGTTCTTTTTTATCGTCAGTTTCCAGGTTGCATTGTGAAAGTGAGTCTTTTAAAATGGACCTTATCCTAGATGTGAACATCCAGGTATATCCTGTGGATCTTGGTTAGTTTTTTTATATATTTAAATACTGCTCTACTCTAAGCACACTTGGCTCTCCTCCCTTGTAACATATGTCCTGTGATCATGTCACTACTGCATTCTTCCACATTTTCTTTCCTTTTTATTTGCAATGCAATGTTTATTTTTATATCGCAGTGTTAGTTCTAACATGCTTTTCTTCTTTGTCATTTCCATCCATTGACCCTTTGGTCCAATTTATCTCGCTCTAGTTCTTTTTCTCTTCTTACTGTGATTGAGCTTTATTTCCCATTATTTATTGTTAGCTTTCACTGTTTATTCCTATATGAAAACTGTAACCTGCACTCTCCATTTTGTGGAAGAAGCTGCTGCTCAATTATTTTTGCAGTTGACAAATATTATATTTCCTAACGCTGACTAAAACCTTAATTAACCTCCATAGTGGTCACCCCCAGTGTAGCTCAGGTAAGTTTGTTTACAAATATTACTCGCCAGAGCTACACTCATGGTTCCTTACCTGTCCCTGGCAAGCCCGAAACATCTTTCTATGTCGGCATCCTTGCCGATCCTTTTGGGTTTCACCTACTCACCATCATCAGGCAGACCCCTAGGGGAGTTAAAATGGATCTAAAGAACTCATAGTACATTATTCACATAATTAAGTACAACAATATATTCAATATATATATTACAATGCTGTGTGAGAGGGATATGCCTTGTTCCATATGTGTACAGTACTGTACCTTAGCTTCCTGCTTATCCCACAAACTCCCACAAAACCTGAGCTACACTCAGGGATAATCTCCTATCCCTGGTGAGTCCACAACGATTGTGATTGTCAGTGGTGCCGGTTATATTTTTGCATTTGATTCCTTTCTTCAGCATCATCGCAGGTTTTTTTAGCAATAGGAATGTTCTGGAAGCTGACCATATTCCCAGCATTGATTTCTCACTTATGTCTAAACTGATATAATTGCACCACAACCAAAGCTTGTTGACGTAGCACATATTTTCTGTAATGTATAACAGTAATTCTCATGGTAATATTTTTGTCAGGTGATAAATTTCGCTTGGTAATTGCCAACACACTATATGAAGATGGAACCTTAGATGATGGAGAGTACAACCCCAATGATGACCGACCTTCCAGGTGCATTAACAGTTATAATTTATTTTAATATATATAAACTTGAGATACCGTATATACTTGTGTATTAGCCAACTTTTTCAGCCCTCGGCTTATACTCGAGTCCGGGTCGCTGGTCACTAAAGCCAAGACATCGGTTGCCTCTGTGAAGCGCCATTGTGTTTCACACAACAGCTGATGTAATGTAAACAAACAGCACCACACTGCTATCTGGTGGTTGGTTACTGTTACTGGTGGCCGGTTTATAAATTGTTATCTTTATTGAGTTGGTTGTGGCACTAAGATTAATCCTGTTTGATTCATATTTTTCTCTTTTAGAAAACTCCACTATCTGACTTTGCATTTCCCACCCTTGGCTTATACTCCATAAGTCAATATGTTTTTCCAGTTTTTGTAGATAAAATTAGGTACCTCGGCATCTTAAATATTCGACTTTCGATTTTGAACCAATTCACTTTGCAATTCACTTATAATTTCACAACCATCTCTAATACCATGCTAAGAGCAAATCACATTGGCTGTGTGTTTCTGTCTTAGTTGCTGCATTTCCCACCCTAGGCTTATACTTATCATTCAGTTTTTTTGTAGTAATATTGGGTATCTCAGCTTATATTCGGGTTGGCTAATACTCAAGTATATGCTGTAATTCTGATTAGTAAAGCAGGTATTCAGTAAAGCAGCATTGTTAGCTTGGAAAAGGAATCTGTCAAAATAATATATTAATATAATCGTTCAAATATTATGGAACAGAGAATAGTTCAGAGAATAGTTCAGTAGACTTTTTTTTGAGAGCAGCAAACACTGTTTGTCAGGACAGCCACATGTACATATAAGCCTAATGTTATCGCTTCTGGTGCCCATTTGAATTAGATCTGAAACACCTTTTATGGGGTTTCAAGTGAAGTGAAGAATCTTGTTTTTGTGGTCTTCATTTTTGTAAAGAGCCACAACTCTTTTAACTTATGTTAAAGCAGTGGTTTCCAAACTGTTCCTGCTAAATAATTGGTGACTAGTATGGCTATTGGGTAATTTTCCGTTTCTTTCTTTTCAGAGCTGACCAGTTTGAGTATGTCATGTATGGAAAAGTCTACAGAATAGAAGGGGATGAAACATCCACAGAAGCTGCTACTCGTCTGTAAGCACAAAATCCCTAACATCTTTTTACAATTTCCATCAATCATTCAACCATCTCATTGGTACCTTGTTCTGCTTTCCTTAAGGTCTGCATATGTGTCGTATGGTGGTCTGTTGATGAGACTACAGGGAGATGCAAATAATCTTCATGGTTTTGAAGTGGATTCCC
This sequence comes from Ptychadena robeensis, assembly GCA_036250615.1. NCBI lineage: Eukaryota > Metazoa > Chordata > Amphibia > Anura > Ptychadenidae > Ptychadena > Ptychadena robeensis. The sequence goes on along the minus strand of CM070035.1, from coordinate 67,870,455 downwards.
GTATTTACCTCATGATGAAGAAACTTGCCTTCTAAACATCAATATTTGGATGAAGTGGAGTTCTTGTGTATTGAAAGTTCTTGTCATTAGTTACACAAGTTCTTTGACTTCTTGTTTGTTTTTTGTATTTAATTAAACTATATTTTTGTATATATTTTTTTTAGGGGAATGCATAATGGACGTTTTCTTAAAAACTGTTAAATATAGTAATTAAAGCGATAACAAAGTTCTAGAAAACCTAAAATTACACTCTCACTCTTCCTGACATGCATATATGAAACTTACATGACCACTACATGTATGAAACTGTAGAACTAGGCATCAGCTGGGGCATGTTAATGAATGGGATCAGTTTTTTTATAATGGAAAAGTACTCCTTTCCTCCAGTGATATACAGACCATATTGGTAAAATGTCTTAGGGCCTCCATACACCTTTTAGATTTCTCTGTCAGATCTCCTTTTGTTTTACCAAAACCATGTAATATGAGGGACTTTCTAAACAATCAAGTCTACCTGTGTTCAATCACAGAGGACCCTATACTACATAGTTGTTGGTAGATCTAAAAGATATCTGACTGAGATCTAAAGGTGTATGGCCAGCTTTATTGTTCACGTGAGCACAAGTTTTTTTATTTGAGTTTAAAGGTGGGTTTACACGTCAAGATTTTTTCGGCCGACAGATGGACGATGAACGTTTTTTTTGGTTCGTTGTACAAAAATCTGAAACGGGCATTTGCTCCGATGGATTTTTTTTTCAGATATCTGACAAAAAATCGTCCACAAGATGATCGGACATGTTGGTAAACTTTCATCTGTCGTTTATTTTTCGTGTAAAAAACGAACGTCCTTATTTCACTCGATATTTTTTTCCTATCACTTCCTAAAAAAAAAAATCTGAAAGATTTTTCATTCGTGTTTCCAACGATTATTTTCATTCGATATTTGCGTCGGTTGTACAAAAATCGAAAGAAAATCTACCTTCGATAAATGGACGAACGAAATCCGATAAAAAAAAATCGAATCTGAAGTTGAACGAAACAAAAATCTTGACGTGTAAACCCACCTTTAGTCATCGAGTATTTTGCAAAATGGTAAAAAGCAATATCTTTTAATATGCATATGCAGCATGTATAACATGGGATGTAATGCAGCAGTGGACTACCTTTAGTAGACGGCAATAAATACCAGGTCATGAGTACTTCACCCAGGGTGGATTTAAATCAAACTGTTTTAAAACACTATTTACTATTATTTATTATTTAGTTGTGTTCAAAATTATTCAACCCCCACTGAAATTGAGTGTTTTGGCCATTTTGACATTGCTTTTGATCATTTCAGTCATCTTGTTTACAATTAAATGAAAGAGGTGCTTGTAAAGCCCCCCATACACCTTGAGATTCCTCCATACAATTTCCGTCAGATCTACCAACAACTATGTAGTATAGTGACCTCCCTGATAGAATACATAGTGATTGGAAGGTGTAGAAATGTCCTCATATTACATGGTTTTGGTAATAGAAAAGTTGATTGTACAGAAATTGCATGGTAATTGTATGGGGGGCTTAAGTCAGACAAATATAATATAACATTAATAATGAAATAACAACAAATGTCTGTTCTGTGCTCACATCATTATCAGTTTTATTCAACCCCCAAGTGACATTCATTCTACGTACTTAGTACAACATCTTTTTCCAGTTATAACAGCTTTTAAACGTGAAGCATAGCTTGACACAAGTGTCTTGCAGCGATCTACGGGTATCTTAGCCCATTCTTCATGGGCAAAAGCCTCCAGCTCAGACACAATCTTAGGCTTGCGCGCTGCAACTGCTTTCTTCAAGTCCCACCAGAGGTTCTCAATCTTATTTAAGTCTGGTGATGGCCACTCCAAAATGTTCCAGCCTTTAACCTCCCTAGCGCACTGCTGAGGTCCAGATTTCTGTACCAAAAGTGCACCATAGACTTCAATGGTAAATTTTTCTTTAAGTTGTAGGCCTGTAACTTCCCAAAATATGTCCGTACAAGGGTCTAATAGACATCCTGACTATAATAATGTTTGATACACACAATTATGTAAAAAAAAAAAAAAAAACAATTATGGAAAAATGAAAAAAACCCACAAAAATTAGGGCACAAAACTATGCTGCTATGTACCTTGCACACGCTGAAGCTTCCCTGTACCTGCAGAAGCAAAACAGCCCCAAAGCATGATTGACCCCTCCACCATGCTTTACAGTAGACAAGGTGTTCTTTTCTTTAAAGGCCTCTTCTTTGATTTTTTTTCCCAGCCTGACTTCACCCATCAGTGGCTGCAGTTGATGGCTATTCTAGTTCTATTGGTAAATCTGGCTTGTGTCTTTATGGAGTGGTTAGGGCTGACTATTCTCCACCAACTAGTGTGAGAATGATGTATTTGTCTACCACAATAATTAACAATAGAAACCGCACTTCCTGAAGCTGTGAACACCAGCCACTGCTTAAACTAACAGACTTGCTTATTACTATCCTTTAAAAACACAATGCCAGTGGCCAATGCATACACTGTGTGTAATGTGGCTGGGTTTTTAATCTTTATTATAATTTCATTTTAATAGCAGTCATACTTCATGCGTAATGTATTCCAGAAAGCTGGTGGGATTTCATTTTAAATCTGTATACTGTATTAACTCTAGCTGAAACAAACCTAGTTTTTAGAAATAAAGTTCTGAGAAGTTATTGTGAAAATATGTCCCTATTGTAAATAAACACTTGTTCTGCATTTAATTTTTTCCCACTTACTCTAAAAATGTAATATATATAAGCTTTGCAAACAGTTTATGGATAGTAAAAACAACATAGGGCACTAGAAAGCTTGTGAATAACAAAGGTTTTCCTTCTTATGGTATGCTATATTATTCTGGTATAACATCAGACTAGGTAGAGTATCCACTTTAAGGTATTCCGTCTCACTTGAGTGGAATCTCTACTAATAAAGTTGCTTAACCTGTCTTCCCTCTTTTCAAACAGGTCTCATTGACATTGTTAAATAGCAAGCTCAAGCCTTCAAATATTTAAAGGTCAACTATTTCCTACTGAAAGGCTTACCTTACGAACTTGGTATACTTAGAAACTGATGTACAGGGACAATTGAAGAGACAAGGAAGGTAGGGTTAAACCATACACAGCCTTTCATTTAATTCCTGAACGCCAAACGATCGGGAATTAAACACAGCCAACCTTGAGCAGGGATTGAATATGTAGGTATTTTCCTGTTCAATGGCAGTAACCATGGGTCCCCATCCAAAGTATCAGCCAGGGATCAATTCCCTGAACGATCATGTGATCATTTGATCGGTTGCAGGGGAATAGATAGATAATATCACACTATTATCAGGAAATGCAAACAGCTATCACAATAGTCCCTCTTTTAATAGATAAAGCATACAGAGCTGTTGATACAGATGACTTGCTACCAAAGGTGCCTATAAATATGTAGCTATGGGCTAGATCAATGGCTGCTGCGTGCTCACAACCATCCCTGTTTTCGAGCGGGATCAATCAATCCCACTCCAAAACAAGTTTATTGGAAATTACCGTAAATCATGGTCCATGTCCATTGCTTTGGATGCTCCTTTGATATCGAGCTCTGTCATCGTGCTGAGCTCAAAGGCTGATCCGTCTCAAGGACTTCGGCCAACATTGCATTCTAAAAGCAATCTAGCCTAGCTTAAAAGGTGTATGGGGCCCTTATAGAAGCAGCTTGGTGAGCAGATGATAGCTGTTGGCCCAATAATGATAACGTCCCGCAATCTAGGGCTCGAAAGCCCCCCATAGAGGGGCCGATTCCCGGCCATAGTTGCGGACCGCCGTGCTCGCTCCCGCCGAGCACATAAAGGTTGGTCAGCCGCAACTATAGGGGAGCCCACCTTGAGGATCCGACCAAAAGAGCCGGCAGGTCTGATTGCACACGGATCCATCCTGCTGGTTCTTTTTCTGCCCGATCCTCTGTTCCTGCACTGCAGGCTGTTAACTCGGAGGGGGAGTCTCCTCCCCCTCCAATTAATTGGCTACAATCTGACAGGAATTGCGTGTGTTTGTGGAACACACAGGATTCCTGTCCGCTCTCTAGCCGACTCCTCACAGCGCGGTGACTTCACCATTCTGTAAGGAGTCTGCTAAAAGCCGGCCATAGATCGGGACGTCTATGGCCGGCTTAAGATCTCACCTTGTGAGGTGAGCAGACCTACAAGTGATGAACCAGAAATGATCTTAGGGCAGCAGGGACCACAGAATAGAATTGGTAACACACTTCACTGTAAAGCCCCCCATACACCTTCAGATTCCTCCATACAACTTTCATGAGACCTACCAACAACTACATGGTTTTGGTAGAAGAAAAGTTGGTTGTACAGAAGTTGCATAGTAATTGTATGTGGTGTATGGGGGGCTTAAAGGACTAATGTCATCTTGCAGCAACCCTCAAGGTCTACAGGTTAAAAGTGTTGTGGTCAGAAAAAGGCCTACATTGTGCTCTAATTATCTTAAGATAGCCATACATGGGTCAACTTTTGCACGATCATTCTTAAGGTAGCCACAGTTGCCTTGATTTGTCCACGATCGATTTCCGATTCGATCATTCCTGGTGATCCATCATTTTGCAATCGATGGCACACCACCTTGGGAATCCAATTTGGGGTTGATTTTGACAGGAGCCAATCGCCAAAAAGGCAGATTCCTCAAAATCGATTGATCGGAAAGGCTGCTGCATAGGGAGCTATGGGTCAATGGCTAAATTTAGATTACATTATGATCATGCTAACATTGGTTGTATCACCACACAGTGTGATTGAGTTAAACACAGTCGATTTATGATCATACTATAGTGTGGGGACATAAAATATGTGTTAATCATAATTTTCCAAACTGTCCGATCACTTTTGGTCAATCGTCAAACCAGGGGTGCAGGAATCGATTTCTGTACTATCTACTGAAAATCTATTGTTTTATGTCAATGGAATGGAAATATCGAACCGTGTATGTCTAGCTTTAGGCCTTGTGATCACTGCATGCGTCCAGACGGGAGGACACTTTTAATGAATGGGACAGTATCCACTGCGTTGTCAAATCTGGCAATCCACCCACAAATCAGCACAAGATTTTTGATGGTCGGAATCTCCATCTGTCTTTTATTTATGAAACAATTTGAACTTGTGTGTATGTTTTGCAGCCCTTGCAGCTATAACTTCCACTTAGATCGCTTACAATCTTGTAAGAAGTGGTTATGGTTGGTTTATATTTGTGCAATGCTAATTTTGAGCAGGAAAGCAGAGAGGGAATTCATATTTGAGCTGTCTTCTTATAGTGAATGCTTCTTTCTCGCTCTTGTTTACAAAGTTAATCAATCCTTCACAGTTTTAGAAGCGCACAACTGTCTCACATAAAAACTCGACATTTGTGGTTTCTGTTCATTTCCCTCAAATTGAGTGCTAAGCGCTGTTTCAAAGCATCACAGGGACAGCAGCTGTTTTCCCAGTGCTGTTTTAATATAGGACGTAGATTCTATGGCGCCTGTGGGTCCTGGCTGCATGAAGTTGGAGCTGCTGGTTGTCACATGGATTCTGCATAAGGCTATCTTCCCACATAGGCCATCAGCTGCGGGGCAGATGCGATTTTAATCGTGCGATTGACCAGGCGATCTTTACACGCAATTGTTTTTTTTATTTGCCCCTCTTAAAAAAATACATCACAAAACACGTCCATTCATGTCTTTCCAATCACTATATATTCTATCAGGGAGGACCCAGCACTACATAGTTGTTGGTAGATCTAATGGAACTTGTATGAAGTGATCTAAAGGTGTATGGGGGGAGGCTTTACACAGTATTCATTTGTAGGGAAACTTAAGGGTCCCCATACACCTTTAGATTTCTCACCTTCAGATTTCCTTTAGATCTCCTTTTGTTTTACTAAAACCATGTAATATGAGGGACTTTCTAAACAATCAATCTACCCGTGTTCAATCGCAGAGGACCCTATACTACATAGTTGGGTGTAGATCTAAAGAATATCTGACAGAGAGATCTAAAGGTGTATGGCCAGCTTAACCATGTTTAATCGCAGAGGACCATATAGACTACAACTAAGGCGAAAACAGTCCAAATACGGCCCCTGGGCCGTTTACTTGCTCATGTCCGATCTAGAACAAAGATGTAGCACATTTATTTTTGTGCTTTAGGTTATTATCTTGTTGAAACACATGTTTCAAGGGCACTTCTGAGAGAATTGTTTAACGGCATAAAGCAATGTGACCTTTTCAAGTATTTTGAGGAATTCAAATTGCGGCACGGAATGCAAAAAATAGACCTAGTATCATAGTATGAGAAACATCTCTATATAAACATTATGCTTGCTCCACCATGCTTCAATGACTCTTCATACTAGCTTGAATTCAGTCTTTTCGGGTTGTCTGTCAAACAATCCAAAAAAGAAAAGTCTTATTTTCATCTGCCAAAAGCTGCACCATTTTTCTGTAGGGTAGTCAATGTGTGCTTTAATGAATTGTGCCCTCTGCAGCATATATTCTTGGTAGTTTTCAATGATCAGATTTTGGTTGTTATTTTATTGCGTTTACATTTTATGCACTTCTCTATATGCTCCTCTTATTCAACTTATCAATCAAAGCATGTTGTGTTTTTTTAGCAATATCTTGGCAAACCCATTAACCCTCTGGGTGTTTGGGCCTCATGAAACATCCTGCATCATTTCATGCATCATGAAACTCAGCCCGAGTTAATTAGTGACAGAGTCCACCAGATTCCCCCGGCGGTCGGGTCCGGCTCTTCTCCCGATCGCGTCACCGGTGACATGAAGGGGGCTGGGGTAGGTGGCGCCATAGACCTCCATGCTGGAAAAAGCATGACCTCCGACCAGGCAGCAAATCACGGCGGAGCATGTTGTGCTCTGCTGCGATTGCCCATGGCGCGGTTATAAAAAACTGTGGCACATGCACAACGCCCAGAAGGTTAAACTCAGGTTTTAAGAGAGAAATGAACCTTTAGGCTATATCTCCAGAGCGTGTTTTGTGATCCGTCAGGAACCCTATGCTAAGCGCAGTGCTTGGCGGGGGTCCAGATGGATCACATACACTGTACCTGCCCATTGGATGCTCTTGTTTAGACATCTGCTGATGCAGGGGTTAACGTACTGCATACCCTGGTATCCCCAGGTAACCCCTGCATCGGCAGATCAGCTCAGCGCCATGAGAGCAGAGCATCCGCCGAGTAGGTAATGTGTTTGTGATTTGTTGGCACTGCGCTTAACGTAGGGGTACCAACAGATCACACAACGTTGTGGAAACATGCCCTGAGGCTTTGCTGCCTTCCTTTTTTAAATATGGGCAAAACTAACACTGAGCACGCTAATTTAACTCAGTACTGCTATTATTTGTAAAAAACCACCTACAATTCATGATTCAGTTAGAATTAGCTGTATGCATGCCATTGCTACCTTACTCACAAAAGTATTGTGACTGGTCGTCTGTCACTGTGTAAATGGACCATATCCAGCAGTGAAAGGTTCATATCCAGCATTCTGGAAGGAGTCCAGGATAGTTTTGGACAGCAGCAGTAGATTGCTGTGCAGTTTTGTTAAGTTTTGGTTATAGAGACCTGGACTCTGGAATGGGAGGGAAAGGAAATCATTTGTGTTTACGCCTGCAAGACAGGAGGCTTGGCATTTTCAGTGGACTTTATTTCATTCCTGCTATTAACTCCTGTGAGGGCATTTACTTTGGAACTTTTGTTTTGCTAATAAATTCGGGCAGCCCTAGAGAGAAGCAAATTGTGTAGACTGGCGTCACTGTAAGCACCCCATTTGAGACAAATATCCTGACAGTAAATATAAATGATTTACCAATTATAATTGCTACCAAAAACACCCCAAAAACTTTGAAAATTGATCATGTTAGTGAACAAATTTAGGCCCAATCTGTGCTAACAAAATGTTGTTTAACTGCATATTAAAGTGCAGAAAACAGTGTATATGAGCCCTCAAGTAGAGTACAAACACTAAAAATAAAAGTTCACAACAAGGACATTACCAAAGCAAAATGAAATGCTCTGGGATACCTATAGACACAAAGGAAACAATATCTGGGGCCTCAAGAGGTTACATCATGCACTGACATTACTTCTCACCCAGTGCATATTTCACTTAAGTGCTGTAAAACATTATACAATTGTCATTGTGTTGACCACTTACACAAAAGTTTAATATTAACTTGGTGATGCTACAAAATACACATAACAGCCATTCTTACTTACAATAAACAAGGCACATTAAATGCATTTGGAAGATTTGTTGTGTTTGAGATAGAATGGGGAAGAGGTCAAACCTCCATCAAATTATTCCTTGTGACTCACTGGAAAGATTTATCTTTGTTTTCTGTTGTAGAAGTGCAAGAGGAAAACTGATAGCACCCTAGTTTCAGAGGCTCCTGATATGTGTATTTTATTGGTTGGATCATGTGTGGTTAACAAATAGGAAACCTGCCAAGCATGGCTACTCCCAAAAACTGAAATGCCTGCTATTTCAGCTATTCCTTAAAGTGGTTTAAAACTAAAACAAAACAAAAACACATACATGAAATAAGCACATTACTACCGTCAGCAGTTCAGATCCTGGAAAACTCTACACAAAAACAAAGAAAATGACTTACCTTCTTCATGTTTATCTGATGGTGGCCACATGTTGAAGGGCAGAAAATCCACTTCCTGATCTAGTTCTCCAGGCAGCAGCTGCCAACACCCCCCCCCCTTCTCCTACACAGACAGAGACTCCTCTGCAGCTCCATGTGTGGGAGGAAAAGGGGGGGGCAGTCTTCTAGATTGGCTGAGTGAAGAGAGGCTTGTCTCCTCCTGCTGTCAATCGATCTCTGCAGTAATCAGCTGAGCTGAAGCTGATACTGCAGAGAGATCTAACAAGTGGTAATTCCACTTTAAAGCTGGACATAGACGTTTAGTTTTACTTACGATCTTTGGCAGAATAACTGTGGCGTGATGATGTCATCACCACCAGCCGTCGTGCAGAGAATCGCCCCGGCGCACCATTTCTGTGCCGGCACTTACTAAAAGTAATGCAATTGTTCTAAAATTTACAGACCGATTCATGGCTGAATTTAGCTTTAAGCATTAGATTTGGTGTCCATTTTCCGGCAGATCGATGATGGTCGATTGGCTACAAAATCCCACACAAAGTTCACCAAAGATGGCCACTTTAGGATGTTGGGCTTGGCATTTTTTCAGGCCTTGTTTCTGCCAGTAGCATCTTCTTGTCCTAATGGCAGTGAGGGCCAACCTATGGCACCGTGCCAGAGGTGGAACTCCGAGCCCTCTCTGTGGGGCATGCGAGTCTGTCAGCCAGCAATAGAAGAAGTGACTGCAGCCTCTTGGCTCTCAATCTGGTCCCAGTTCTCTTTCCTCTCTTCTCTGCACATAGCATCCCATGCCCTCCCTATTCTATCTTATAAGAAGGTAGATGTGTGTTTACAGCTTCGTGTGTGTAATATGAGTCTGTGTGAGCTTTGAGATAAATAAAATAATGATAGATAAATAAATATTTGAGAGAATAGTGGGGTTTGAGTTCATTTGGGCACTTGCTCTGAAAGGTTCTCTATCAATGTCAAGGGTGACAACCAAAACTACTATGGAGAATTGTAGCTATAGACAAGCAAGCACGCTAACTCTTTTATCTCTTCAAGGTGGCCATACAGTTGCTCATTTATGCATACAAGTGACTTAAAAAAACATCATTTAAGTAGATCATTTGAAAAGGATTTATTTTGACCATCAAAGATTCAAGACCGAACGATTCCTTTCCTTCTGTGCGAACAAAACACAGCACTGGATGGGTTTTTTTGTTGAGGAAAAAAGAGTGTTGCTAGAGATTTGCTAGTTGACATCACAGCATTGTATGTGCTAGTTGACATCCAGCATGTGCATATTTCTGTCAAACCAGACTCCATCCATGAGAATGGATTGTGGACCCAATGTCCAGTAGTAATGACCGCGAATTTTGGATTCCGAATATTAATCGCGAAAAAATCGGGCAATTCGCAAATTCGCGAAGATGGTGAATATATTGCCTATTATTCGCAATTCTGGATATTCGGTATTTTTATCCATTACAACATCCCTCTCAATGCAAGTGGACGAATGGAAGGCTGCAACAAAGCCTTGCAACACCATCAACAGTTTTTTAATTGAATATGGGGGTGATGCGAATATTGCGAAAATCGTCACTTTTAAATTCGCATAAATTCGCACCATGTTTAAATATATTGCGCGCGGCGCAAATTCGCAATAAAAACATGCAATATTCACAATAAAAAAACCTGAATATGTCCGAATGCGAATATTTTTTCGAATGTTTTCCATTAAAATTCGCGGCATGCCGCGAATACGAATGTTGCTATGCCGCTCATCACTAATGTCTAGCAGTGTGACTTCTGTTGTAGCCCAGCACCGATGCAATCATACATTTTGTAAAAGTTGTACATTTATCTATTACGGTAACGTCCTTCTATAATCCCTTGGACAAAACCGCAAAAAATGGTGGGAATGAATTTAGTGGCTTTTTGAACTCCTGCAAATTTTACTTAAAAGACCCTGAACAAGTGAGGTCTATTGAGGTGCTTAGCCGTGTTGTGCACTGGTTTAGGGGGTTTATTTATGCCCCCTAAAATGTAACACCTGGGGCTACTTTTGGCTATACATCTCTGTCAATCAGACCAGGGCTACTCAAATGTACATTTGAAAGTTCCACTTACCAAATTTCCATTCAGTCTGAGGTCCCGGAGTTTTGAATTTACCGCGGATCAGCAGTTTTTCATGGCGCTAACCCGGGTCCGCCGGACAGAAGCATGACGTAGTCGAGTACATTTTATATAAATATTCTCCTATAGTCTATAACGGACACAGTCTCAACCATATGTATTAATTACTAGACAAGGGGGCAACCTCACAAGTATATATTAGGGGTCAGTGGAGGTGAAAGGGGTAGGAGGAACCTGAGGAGCCCTGGATGGCAATTTTCTCTGCTCACAAAAGCTTTCTTTAGGAAATATTGATATAATTCAAGCTTTATTAACCTTCCTGTGCAGGACCACTACACTAGCACTCCCTTTCCCCGCCTGAAGACTCCAGAGAATGCCTATGCACATAACTTTTAGTGAGCTCCTCAGATGAGTACCAGGAGATGGTGGTTTGGTACTCACCCCATATGTAGGTGGTCTCCCTCACTGTCCTCTGCGTCAGCCTCCTGAATGGTAGATTCTGCTGCAGATGAACCTCCCTGTTTCTAATTGAGCCACCGATTAGCTGTCTCCATTCACAAGGTTCACCCAGCTGGCTTTGGGTCAAATGTACCCAGTATGTTTGAACCCCCAGATCTCATCGCCATTGAGCATTGCAACAAAACTCTGTGTCAACACGGGATTTAAGTGGACATGTAGCTAGGGGCTTTTCATATGCCTACTCCCTGACTTTCACCCCCATATGCTCCAACACTTCTCATAGCTATTAATGTTCCCTGAAGTTATCCCAGTGACATAAATTGTTCGCGTTACCAATAAAAACTGAAAAATTGCAATCTTAATGACTACTCCAACATATATTATAGGGGCTTTTAGTAGGAAGAATTGTGCTCAGGACCTGAAAATTTGCAGGATGTAGTCTCAGGATTTAACTGGTAACCCCCAAAATGTCAAGGTTTTTAACCATCAGGGGTTCAAAGATGTTGAGTTCAAAATATGATAAGTGAAGCATGTATGCAGCAGAGTCGTGCTTATGCTCATGGGGAAGCAGTATTTGATAGCTGTATTTTAGCTGAAATTTAACTTATAAGTTGTTATAGCTAGAGGGGTGAAACTCGGGTTGTAAGTAGTAGTAGGTGTGCATTACTGACCCTAAAGTTTCATGATTATACTAATGTTTTTGGCTAATGCATGTTTAAAGTTTGTCTCGTGCAGGTTAATTTAGCCTAGTTTCAATCAAAGCTCAGCTAGAGTGGGAGAGGGTGTGTCCTTCCCTTCAAAGCATCGGCTGTCACTAAAGGAGAAGAGGAGTAGCGCAGCCGCCGGTCCACGTGTGTGAACCCTAGTTGGGTCCGACCAGGACCGGGGTCCGCCTATTGAGTACCCCGGAGCTAGACCCTAGGTGCCCAACCACCTGCGGCCCGGGGCCGCATGAAATTTACACATCCCTGGGTTTGTCTTTGGCGGCCCCCCCCATCCACCACTGTGCGGCCCCTGAAACCTTAACTGTTAATGCATAGGGCAAGGAACTCACCTGTCTGCTGACCCTCCTTTGGTCTTTGCGCGTAATCTTGTTAGAGGAGGGGAGGCGTGGGACTTGCTCTCACTATTTAACCAACAAACGGGGTATGATTGTATATATAATGTGGCACATAACCTTAGAATAGGGGCAAAGTCTTGAGGATATCTATGAAGCACAACCCTTGATTATATATGCTTATGCTTAATATCATATATATAAATGCTTATACAGTCAATATAGATTGAAAATGTTATGTCGGCCCTTTAGTGATGCGAGGCCGCACTTGTGGCCCTTTTTATCAGTTAGTTGCTCACCACTGATCTAGACTATCGAGGGGAGAGAAAATACACACTGAAGGCTGCAAACACGCACGATTCGTGCGGATTCCGGCGCGATGGATTCCGGCGCGTGCACGCGATCCATCGTGCCGAACGTCCCCTGCAAGCCCACCTTGCCCGTCCGACCGCTTCCGATGATCGGGGCACAAATCGGATCCGAGGAAGAACCAACCTGTTGGGTCTTTTCGGTCGATTCTTGCTCCTGATCAGGGGCTTGCGGTCGGGAGGCGATCCATCGGACACGGATCCGGCGTACAAGGTGGGCTGCCGATCGATTCCTAATTGGCGGATCTTCTCACCTGTGGATGCGGCGGAATCGCCGGAATCCATCGGGTTGCTGAATCGAGCACCAGGGATCTCCTGTATGCTAGCTATAGGCATATAAACTTGCTAGAAACATCTATTTGAATTTCATATGTGCATGACTCAATTCCCTACTATACATAACTTTAGTTTGGAACAATATGTAATGGAAGTCCTCTATCTCTTAAATCAATATGTATCCAATCAGGAAGCTTGCATTCATAGTTTTTGGTAGATCTAAAGGAATTGGGGTACAGAGAGATTCAATGGTGTGGAGAGTTTATAGTGTACCACACTCACTGGGAAACTGTTGTTATCGTGACTCAGTTTTCATCTCTTGCGTTTAAAAAAAAAAACAATGAAGACTAGGTTTATTGAGCAATGCATAACCAAAGCTTTTGCAGTAGGCGATCAGGTAAAGTTGTTTGATGTACAACCCGCAGTCAATAAAGACATTTATTTGTGTGCAGAGAAAAGTTTATATATGCTGGCGACTATACTGTATAGGGGGGTTTATGAGAGCATGTTGGCCAGAGATTTTTCCAGCCAGAACTTCAAGTGATTAACCCTTGTGGGGCAATTTATTTAAAAACACCAGAATATTTACAGTCTCACCACCCAAATACCGTTGGGTTGTATACAGAATATATCGGTGAATCAAAACATATATGGTCGGGCAAGGAACGGCCCTCCGTACGATGTGGCCCCCGTTTCTCCCCCGCACAGTTGATAATTGCACGGGGATTTGTTCGACGCTTTCGTCTTCTATAGACTTTTTCAAGAACGCCCGTGCTCTAAATATCATACCTTGTCAGCTATTTTATATACAATCCTTTTTGTTTTTAGGAATAATGATGGCTGTGTGTACCTGACTTGCTTCCTTTGTAGTTTTTCTCGCCTTGTTGGCCTTAAGATTTCATATTCCTAGATACAGCGGTGGGAATTCCGACCTTAAAAGCATAAATCTAATGGAGATGCTCTCGTACTACTCAGACCCCCATACTCGTCCAACCCCTGCTCCCCGGATGGGTCCATTGTGGTGTCTCGCATCCTACCTTGACCCTCTCCTCACACTGTTCCTATCACCACCATTGGGTGTGTGCTGGATGTTAATTATTTGGGTGTGGATAAAACTAATAAAATCACATCAATAAACTATTTTTAAAAACTTGGCGTGTATTGTTCTTGATTAATAAAACGGTAAAATGTGTGTGGGTAGGTGTTTAAGAAAGTGGTATCTGTGGGGTGGGGGAGATGTTGTGTCCATCTGTGGGAGGGTGAGTGTCATGTTAATGACGCCCATCCCAGTTTTACTGCGTTAGTGATCTTGGACTAATAAAGTGCTTGAGTTGATGTGTCCTGATGTGATGGAGTGTTGGAGTGTGTCTGATAGTGTATTCTGTAGCTGATTTTCCCCATAGACACCACAGTATTAGAAAGTCTAAAAAACTATATTTGGAAGTGCATATTTGTGCCCCCCTAATGTGCATGTCCACAAAGTGCTGAGTGCTTAGTGCAATGATGCAACCAAATTGACCCCTCTGGAAGCCCGCAAAACCGTTGGCCTACCTTGAGTGTCCGTGCACCTCCAAAGAGGAAAAAGGATCCCTGTCTATGGGTACTCCTTGGCTAGATGTCCTGTCCTCCGGAAATCCTGACGCCGCCCCTCCACCACCATGCTCCTGATCGAGGAGAAGGCGCGCCCCAATAGGAGGCCGCATCTTTCCCCCCATCATGGAGAGGGTAACCCTGTGACACTTCGGGAGATATCCAGATCTTCCCTGCAAGTGTCCAGAGCAGTCACGTGGGGCGGCGCCGGAAACACAACGTCACCAGTTGTGGCCCAATGGCTGACGTCACCCCGAGCCCGCGCGCCATGTTTCCACTGACATACCAGGTGCTAATGGTCCAGTGCCATATTGGTACCCCAAAGGGTGGCACCTGGGGCCACTGCTTGGTTGATGGAACCAAAGAGGGGGCGGGAGGCCAGCAATCACAGAGGGGGCAGACGTCCAATAACTAACTACCCATCATAGTTATTTGGATGAATTTTGAAAAATTCCCATTTTCAATTCTATTTTTGAAACTGTTCAGGTATGGTTTGCTCACATCATTTCCCTTTACTAAATATTCTGTTATCTATAATTTGTTTAAAAAACACATACAATAACTATTTAATAAAATAATTTAGATATTTAAGATAAGCATAAATATTTAAGACTTCGTAACATTCAAAAATTAAATACTTTTTTACTGGTTTTGTAGTAATACACACTCCGACAGGAACCAAATTGTGTGCAAACGAGGCATTGGGGACCGGTGCCAATTTCACATGGCGCCCGTAACCCATCGGACTCTTTTCTACCAAGGAAGGGCTTGAACTAAACATCTCATTCAAGCCTGGATACAAGTTGCATCTCAGCTCCTAATCCATTTTTGTCTCAGCCTGTAATATCTTTTTGTCGAAATCGCCACCCTTGAGCCCCGATTCACCTTTCTAGACTACAAAGTCCACATCACTCGTGTCTGCCCTATGTTTCACTAAACTACATGTCCCTATCTCTCTCAACAAATCATCGGGAATTCTGAAACAGGGCATCTACTGGAGGATTATTTTAGCGTTCTATATTGTTGATATGGTCATACATTCTCTTTCTGAGTGGTCTTATTGTCTTTCCTATGTACAAGGACTTACATTTACAGGACAATAGATAGATACTCCACCTCTGTTGCACATCCGCATGGAATTTGGGTCTAAAAGTTTCACGATTTTGTAACTCCATGATGTTTGACAACTTTTATTAAAAAATCAGGGCACTGTGCACATTTCCGCACATCTTGCTGGGTCCCCGTGTTCCTTGGTTTCTCTCTTGGATTTGATTCAACATGGCTGTGTACCAACTTATCTCTTATTGATGGAGCTCGTTTTGAAATGTCACCCAGGTCTTTCTTTAACGACTTTCCCACTATCGGATCCTCTTTTAGCCAGTGCCAATGCTTCTGAGAATATATCTATTTCTTATGTTGTGGGGGGGGGGGGGGAGTGAAAATCTGGTATAATCTCACTGAGTTCTCCGTTTTTCCTTTCTTTCTTTTTTTCCAAAGAGTAAGTCCTTTTTACTTCCTACTTCTGCTGGTCTGATATGCTTGTTTCAGGGTACGCTTCCCGTACCCCCCTTCCCGAGTCTCCGACGCAATTCCCTCCGCCTGGACATCAAAAAAAAAAACGTCCTGGAGTCGGTACAGTTGCGGCGGATTCTCAGATACTGGCCGTGACGGTGGTTTCTGATAGTTGATCCTCTTGCCCACTAGTGGCATGCAGGATTGATTCCCTGCCTTTCTTTCCGTTAGAGTGCAAGAACTTATCACTCCCTGTTCATTTGCCCTTATTTTGAAGTCAAGGGAACTACACTCCTCTCGATTGTACAAATAAGTCAATTTCAAGTTACAGGGGTTTGTCTTAGTAAGGGCTAGGAAGACGCAAAGCTCTCCTCCGTGGCCGTCCATAGCATTAGCACATCATGCTATGTATCTATGCCAGGCTCAGGATGTGGTCATGTTCCTATTGCCGCTGGTGAGCCGACCACAACCAGCGTTCCCACCCCCCCAAAGAGGTTGGCGTATGAGGGGCGCGCAGCATGTTCCCATGGCCACACCCTGGACCTGTAGATAGTGGGTGTCGTCAAAATGGTAAAAATGTTCTTGGTCAGATATTCAAGGGTGAGGAATGAAAGTTATTCAGTTCGCTTTTCTCTCACTACCTCTTTCCCCCAAAAACATTTGATTATGTTCAAACCATTATTGTCGTATCTGTTGTATAGCGATCAATGTCTAGATCAGTCTAACAGTGTACTTACTGTAACGAGTCATGTTCATGCGAGTTTTTAATAGTTCTAAGAGTCTTTTAACAACGAGGGCATGACTGTAACGTGAGGTTTAAGGTAGTTGGTCGATAAAATGCTGGCCTTCGCTGTTAAATTGCCATTGCCCGAACGTTATCGGCGCCCAGGTGGGTCCGTCATTGTGCTCTTGTGAACTTTTGGGAGGGCATCAAAGGTGGGTAAAACTTAAACTTTGTGATTAAATACTCCTTTTTGTTTTTCTACTATTCCTCTCTTATGGCCCTGCCACTAGCTCGTCAAATTGAATCTTTAAAGTGGGCCAACTTCACTTGGTATTTTCCTCTACCAATCTTGGTTCTTCTCAAATTTTTTACACATTGTTTGGTATTGTTCCGGGTCATTACGACCACATTGCCTCCCTTATTCCTCGGTTTTGATGAATCACTAGATTGTTTTCCGTTTAGGTAATTTCACCAAGCGTTTGTTTTGGTTTGTAGTGTAGGTTGGGTTAGTTTATACTGTTTCTTTGTTTTTCCAGATTTCTAAATCCGTTTCTACCTTTGGTACAAATTTGGCAATATTTAAATTTTTTTGTAGCTAGGGAAACTTTTTGATTTAAGCCTCAGCCTAGTTGTTCTAATACTGGCCTGCTTTCGAGGGGGCGGGGAAGAGGAGAGGAGGGAGGGCTGTAACGCCATCTCCCCCTCATTCCCTCCAACCGATCCAACAGTAAATCTTAGGGCTTTGAAGTCTCGTTTTACACCCTCAAACTGTTTCCTCATCTTGGGCTGAGGTAGGGATTTTTCTTCAATCGTGTTTGTCTTTCATGAGAACCTTTTTAATATCAATTTTTCGTGCAAACAGATGCAGGTCCTTTATAGCTCAAAGGATCTGTATCTGGTCGATGGGCAAAACGTCAGCAGGCCTAATTTGATCAGTCGTCCCTCCTTCTGTCTCTGTTAGGTTAAGGGGTGTTTAGTTGATGACTGTCCACGGTCTTTGTCAGTTCGTTGTATATTTTTCTATTTTCGTGTTTGGGTTTTTGGTCTCCCTGTTCTAAAAAAGGACCTCCTGTTTGTTTGGGGGAAGTGACCATTCTTTGTACTTTGTCTCCTCTTTCAACTGAGGTTCCCCTCTTCATTTTGTGCCTCAAAACAGAAGTACCACAGAATATGTCACTTCCCCCAAACAAACAGGGAGGTCCTTTTTTAGAACAGGGAGACCAAACCAAACAACAGAAAATAGAAAAATATACAACGAAACTGACAAAGACGTGACAGTCATCAACTTAACACCCCTTAACCTAACAGAGACAGAGGAGGGACTGATCAAATTAGGCCTGACGTTTTGCCCATCGAACAGATACAGCTCCTTTGAGGCTATAAAGGACCTGCATCTGTTTGCACGAAAATTAATATTAAAAGGTTCTCATGAAAGAACAAACACGATTGAAGAAATCCCTACCTCAAGCCCAAGATGGCAGGAACAGTTTGAGGGTTTCAAAACCGAGGACTTCAAAGCCCTTAAGATACTGTTGGAGCTGTTGGAGGAGAATGAGGGGGAGATGGTGTTACAGCCCTCCCTCCTCTCCTCTTCCCCGCCCCTTCGAAAGCAAGGCCAGTTAGAACAACTAGGCCTGAGGCTTAAATCAAAAAGTTTCCCTAGCCTACAAAAAAATTTAAATATTGCCAAATTTGTACAACAGGTAGAAAAGGATTTAGAAATCATGAAACAAAAGAAACAGTATAAACTAAAGCCCAACCTAACTAACAAACAAACAAAAGCCTTGGTGAAATTACAAACGGAAAAAAATCTAGTGATCAAACCCGCGGATAAGGGAGGCAATGTGGTCTTAATGACCACGGAACAATACAAACAAATGTGTCAAAAAAATTTGAGAAACCAAGATTGGTATAGGAAAATACCAAGTGAAGTTTGGCCCACTTTAAAGATTCAATTTGACGAGCTAGTGGAGGAAGCCATAAGTAGAGGAATAGTAGAAAAACAAACAGGGAGGTATTTAATCACAAAGTTTCCAGTTTTACCCACCTTTTATGCCCTCCCAAAAGTTCACAAGAGCACAATCGACCCCCCTGGGCGCCCGATAATTTCGGGCAATGGAAATTTAACAGAGAAGGCCAGCATTTTTATCGACAAATACCTTAAACCTCACGTTACAAGTCTGCCCTCGTATGTAAAAGACTCTTTAGAACTATTAAAAACTCTTCATGACATGACCGTACCAGTAGATACAATGTTAGTAACGATAGACATTGAATCGCTATACAACAGCATACCTCACAATAATGGTTTGAACATAATCAAAATGTTTTTGGGGGAAAGAGGTAGTGAGAAAAGCGAACTGAATAACTTTATCC
>CM070035.1:67794086-67839956 GCA_036250615.1 Ptychadena robeensis | reverse complement strand
AGTCATGTAGCTCTGCAGCCTTATAAGATTCTGGCAGGCCCACCACCCTCAAATTATTTCACCGAAACCTGTTCTCTAGGTCATCATTTTTGGCCACTATAGTCTCATGGGATTTTTGCAGCTCGGTGTGGGCCGCCTGCAGGGAATGGAGGGCAGATTCATTGTCACTCACCCTTGACTCCAGATCTGTCAGCCTGGTAGAGTTGGATTTAATTTCATGCAAGGATTGTGTAAAAGACTGCTGCAGAGTGGTGAGGAGATCATCCTTCAGGTTCTGTGCCACTGCACTGGCCAGCTTCTTATAGTCGATGCGCTGTGCCTGAGTGCTGGGAGCCTCCTCATCCGACCGCTCCTCGTCGCTGTACATCGCCAGCATGTCCGCCGCCGCCATCTTGGCTTTGGCCTGTCGGCCTGATTTGCACTCCCGCACGCTCTTTCCGTGAGCGGATTGCGCTACAAAGCGATCCATCCGACTCCCCAAGACGTTGCCCGGGTGTGGAGGGTGTAAGGACGGAAGATCGGTGCCGGCCGGCCGCGTGTGGCTGTGGAGGGATGGAGCTGCCTCGCGCTGCGGCCGTCTACATCGGGCGCCGGAACCGGAAGTCCGTCTATGGTAATTTTAACCTCCCTGGCGGTATGCCTGCTGAAATTGGTGTATTATGGACGATCAAAACAGAGTACACTTCTGGCTCTCCTGCCCTCCCCTCTCCACATCAGTGATGGCGGCTGTGAAACCTACACATCCTCCATAACATGGCGGTCTATGGTGCCGAACCCCTCATTTCTCCAATGTTCCTGAGGACACAGAAGAGGCGGTGCTAGAATCGTTGAGCGGGTCCACCGTGGATAGGAAAGTATGCCTGATCCCAACTTAGGCTGAGTTCGGGCAAGCTGACAGGGAGGATAAAGGCCAGCATGCCATGCTGAAGTCTCTCAACTTGTCCATAATAGTTTTATATTTATATGTACTAGGTCCCTTGATTAAAACTTTGAGTAAATAGCTCTTCTCTGGCTGTGTAGGTGGAGTGTTTCTGGATAATATGTGTGTGTGTATGTATATATATATATATATATATATATATATATATATATATATATAGCAGCGTAGCAGTGCATTTGTAGATGTAGCAATAATATGTGTTCTAACAGACAACGGTTTTCTGAGCCCATGCAGTGATTTACGCTACAGTTTCTGTTCTGTTCTGAACTTGGCTGAGGTTCTGGTTTTGGCTCTGCACCTTGTATAAAGATCTTGCATAGGTTTACATGGCCATTAGCCGATACCCACTCCTGTTTGTCCCTGTGTGTTTGTTGCTCCCCACCGAAGCGGTTGCAGTTAGTGTCTGTATATTTTTTTTCCAGTCCAGTATTTCCAGGAGGATGGCCATGCTTGTTTGTCCCTTTGACTAGACTTTTCTAGACAAAATGCCATGAGTCGGTCTATTATGACCTGGAGGGGGCTAATGTTCGTTTGCTAGTCCTTAGGTTCTCCTAAAACATCCTGCAAACGTCTGTGTAAATGAAGCCCTGAGCTGAGTTTCCTGGCTCTGTAACTCATAGGGTTGATATGGGGATGCTTGTCATATTTGACATTGTGTGAATGCGCCCACACTTTCCGGGGTGGTGACAGTCTTCTGTCAATGTAGCCTTAGAAGTATCTGTATTCTCTGAATGTGTTACTTCTGACTTGCACCTATGTGTTAATGCACACTGAGTGTCGGTGTGGGCAGATATTAATGGTGATCTTTTGTGTTTCCAATAGGTCCACCTGCATTTTTAACTTCATGGTATCACATTACTCATTTTATTGATGACAGTTGCAGTGCATTTATTATCTTGTAATAATGTGTTTTACTATGTTTAGGTTGTATTTGTTATTCTAAGAAACTAGGCATAGGTCCTGAAGATAGAAACCCAGAGATGAGGGTGTGCAGCACATACTAGGCCCCGCTTAGAGAATGGTAGAAGAGGAAAAGGAATAGGCACCTCATGTGTCTCTGGTATCACATTTCTGATGTATTATTTAGATCTGTCTGAGCATCACCTAGTAATGGGCTGCACCATGTACAGGCTCCCTCAGGATCGGCTTAGAAGAATGTGTCCTTATGTGGTCCCTGGTGGCTTCACAGTGTTTGTATGTGATAAACATTGGAGGTTTGTTGTTGATATACAGGCATGGCCTGTATGAAGAAGGGTAGAATCTGTTTGCTAGAATTGGAGAGGTTTACATTCCCTGTTTTTTTACACAACTATTGAAGAATTTCATAGAAATAACTAAAAGAAGTAATATTGAAAGCAGCAACATCATTTTGTATGATGAAACAAATGATGGTGGCTGGTATACAGGATCTTTAAGTTGTTAAAATAACCACATAAGGTAGAAAAGTGCAACAAATCATAACCATCATCAGAAGGATAAGTAAGTGAGACAAGGTTCCCACTTTCGTTTAGAAAATAAGGGATTTTTTGGGGCATTAAATGTAGTAATAAATTAGTTGTAATCATCACATAAAGTCCATAATTTCAGTTAACATCAGGGATTCACCGTTTTTCAATTTGCACCACGATTGAGGGAGGGTTTCCACAGCGCTGAGTCTATGTGATCCACCGGGATTCCCGCCAAGCACTGTGCTTAGCGTAGGGGTCCCGACGGCTCACATACACTTTAGCTGGCCGTGGATGCTGTGTTCTGTGTTAGCGAACTCGACTACGTGAACCCCTGCATTGGCGGAACGGCTCAGTGCCATGAGAGCACAGCATCCGCCGAGCAGGTAAGTGTATGTCCTCCGTCAGGACCCCCCACCAAGCAATGCACTTAGCGTAGGGGGTCCTGACGGATGTGGGATCATCCCCTTACAGTCTTTCCAATTGGATCAGTCTTAACAGGTACACTTATTTTTGCATATCAAATGATACTTGCTTAGACATCTTAACGAGTTTTGCTTTGAGATGCAGCACTAGCCTGTGATCTGCAGTCGGAGGACATGTGACTAAAGCTGGGAAAACACGGTTTGATATAAGGGCCATTTGAGTTTCCCGGCAGCAGCGTGATGACATCATAACGCTGAGCCCGATATCAAAGGAGCTGAAGGCGCAGCACTGCTGTGTCTCCAGCTCCGACGATGCTTTGCATGGAGAGCCCTTGGTCCCCATGCAAAGCAATGGACATCAACTGTGATTTACAGTCATGTCCGATATCCATGTTTTCAAGCGGAATTGATTGATCCCACTCAAAAACAGATATGGCCACATTAGATATGGGCCAGATAGATGGCCTTGAGCACGCACGGCGCTCAAAGTGGCCATCAATCTGGCCTACATCTATACGTGTTCCCAGCTTAACAGGACAACAGCTACCAGGACACAAGAGGATTTCCTGAGGGGCTCCTCATTGCTTGTAATACCAGGACTTTAATCTGGCTATGACCCCCACACATTGATACCCGCATGATATCCATTGGTTTTAGAGGATAACACAGGTTAACATCCCCCGTGCCTGTCCCATTGTGTCCACTTTCCATCTGGAGTGATCCAGGGACCATTCCCCACTCACCTGTATGTCTTGTTGATAATGACATTGTGGACCTTGCAATGATTAGATCGGCAGCCAAAAAGATCTTGCGCACATGTCCGTAATTCTTAGATCGGTCTGATACTTTAGACAGGGCCACAGTGTCCCCATCTAAAGTATGTCTTCTCCTCAGCTCCATGCGGAGGAATAAGCTGCCTGCTTTTGAGGGGGGAAGGGGGGGGGAGCAGCTACCTTCCCTCTAGGCTGACACACAACACAGCCCGCTAGATACTGTCTGCCGTGTCCCCCTAGCTGACAGCAGGAGAAGCTACAGAGACCCGCCGGACAGCGCTGGCACACAAAGGGTGCTCGGGCCAATTGTGTTCCGATGTTTTGGCCAAAAACATCAGGTCACAATCTATATGGGTTATGGGGGGCTTAAGCAAGTGCATTTTTTTACTGCACGTGTTTTTACATAGACAACCAATGTTATGATTCACACTGCATGCGTTGCTTTTTAAAAACGCATAGTTTCCGCATGCGTTTTTTAAAACACCCTGCTGTATGTGTTTTTAAATTGATTTTTCATTTCAAAAACGCAAATGCAAAACGCAAACGCAGATATAAAATGCATGTGTTTTTGTATAAATGTGTGAAAGGGCCCTTAGAGCGATCCACTTAACTGACTGTAAATTATGGTGCAAATTGGAGAGCAGTGAATTCTTGACGTTAACTGTTGTTATGGATTTTATATGATGATTAAAACTAACTGTTGTTACTACATTTGATGCCTCAAAATCCGTTCTACCCATTTTCTAAACATAGGAAAGTGGGAACTTTTTTGTTCTTGTGTTTGGTGTATTATGTTGGGATGATGGCACTTTGGAGGTGTTAGATTACATTAGTTGAACAAAGTGAGGCAATCGATGGGTATTTTTCGTAAAATGAGCCTGTTAGTTAGATCATTTAGATCATCTTTTTCACATGACTATGCTATGAAGCCACACTTTTAATGAGAAGTTGCTTGAAACAAAAGTGTTTAAATTCTATTCATGGTAAATTATTTTTCATTATTTAATATATATGATAGTAACTATTATGTTAATTGGTTGCTTCATGTTTAACAAGCTAAAATATGCCTAGGTGCTAATAACTGGCAGCTGTGCCATATACTGTACCATATGTACTTTAGTATAACCCAGAATCTGCTCAAAAAAGTTGTTTAGCTTATTTTAGTTGAGAAATGAAAATAGTAAAATTTCACAGGCAGAGTTTGTGAGTTATTTGCAAAGCCACTGAAAATGATCGCTCTAGCAAGTTGAGTTTTTGCAGAAATTATGTTCACAGCCAAGTTGCAATATCAACAACTATGTAGTATAGTGACCTCCCTGATAGAATACATACTGACTGGAAGGTTTAGAAAGGTCCTCATATTACATGGGTTTGGCAGAACAAAAGTATAGAAATTGTATGGTGATCTTAAGTTGAATTGGATTTCATTTTAACTTAAATTTAAACTTACTTCATGCATAAACTGTGCTAGAGTAATAAAGAAAATAAAAATGTTCTGCAACCCTTCCGTAAATCTCCAACCATGTTTAGAGGCTTTACAATTAACTCACAAATCGACAAGTTGAAATCTCACAGCCATAATACCAACATCTGAAACAAAAGTAATGCCCAAGTCTCCACCCACTCACTTTACATGGTTTATTGCTGTATTTCCAAAACACTATAGGGAAATTTGGAAACAGTTCAAGTGATACTGTTTAATGGCTTAAGGTGCCCATACACCTTTAGATCTCTCTGTCAGATATCCTTTAGATCTACCAACAACTATGTAGTATAGGATCCTCTGCGATCGAACACAGGTAGACTTTATGGTTTAAATGTCCCTCATATTACATGGTTTTGGTAAAACAAAAGGAAAACTTAAGGATATCTGACAGAGAAATCTAAAGGTGTATGGGCACCCTAAGTAAAGTCATTAGAGAAGCAAGGATGTTGCAGATCCCTTCTTCAGGTGTAATACAATTCTGATTTTTGAAACTCACATTTATACACAAAAACCAGAGTTGTATTAGCCTGAAGAAGGGATCTCCAACATCCTGAAAGCTTGCTACTCTAATGTCCTCAGTTAGCCAATAAAGGGGATCACTTGAACTCCAAACTTTCTGTATTCAGCGATGGCTAACACATTACAACAATCTACTATGGCAAAAACACTATAGCAAATGGTTGCCCATGCTACGGCTCGTTGTTCTCTTGATGACCATAATCAGACAATTGTATTTTATTAATGATTACTTTTTTCTTTTGCAAACAGATGTTCTCAATAGGAAGCAAACAGATGTTCTCAAAAAGAAGCAAAGGCTTACAAATGTTGTTATTGGATTCATCTTTTTACTCAGTGGCATTGAATATGGTCAGTAATCATACTGTAAATGATTGCCTAACTACTTTTTAAAGCTGCTTTTTACTAATCAATAACATTACTGAAAATGATATTCACTGATTAGCCAAATCATAACACCACTGATGGGTGAAATGTACAATATTTTATTTTTTGTTCCAGTGGGTTCTGTCTAGGGTTGGGATGTATTAGACCGCAAGGAAAATATTTTAACCCTGGTTGTGGGTGGAAAATTCCACCCTGGTCCCCACTAGGCAGGACCGCTAAAGCTGGCACTTGCGGGCATAGAGATGTCAATTTTCATTAAAAGGTCTTTAATGTGTGATATTGAGGACCATTACAAAACACTTAAAATTTGAAAATTTGCTGAGACCACACACGGTCTGGATCAAAAAAAGTTTTTTTTAAAATGAGCCTGGCTTAGCAGAAACAAAAACATATAATCACCATTTAAGTGTACATCTTTGGCTTTCAGCAAGAGAGAATGAGATAAAATATGGTTATTGTTTGGAAGGAGAGTCCCTTTCCATAAAAACATCAGGCCTTATAGCCATTTCTATAATTCTTTCCCATAATTCTGGTTGTAAGTAAAATATTTGTAAGTTAAACAAACAATTTTGATTGTAACTCAGGTTGGTGTTAAGTCGATTGGAACTCAAGGGTCCACTGTATATTTACTGTATGGTATTATTTTCTGTTCCAAGTTGGTCTGATAATAATCATTGCTAAAAGGTTATTAAATGAATGTGAATATAATCTATTAACAATGTGTTTGTTTTCTCCTCTAGCTGTGATCCTGCCCACTGTATGGATGTATCTGCAGAAATTAGATGCACAGCCTTTCTTCCTGGGTCTTGTTCTGTCTGCATTCAGTCTAACTGAATTACTGTCCGGTCCTGTATTTGGTTATTGGTCTGACTCAACAGGCAAAACAAAGCATGTCATCCTACTGAGTAACTGTTTTGAGATTGCAGGCAAGTCATCATTTTACACCATAAACCTGGTAAACGCCGGATGCCCGGGAATGTGTCCTGAGGTGTTCAGGCTTTTGCCCAATAGACTCATGGGGCACTTACTTGGAAAGCAATCATGTGAATATAGCCTTCTTATAAAACTCAGAGCCACTGTTTATGGTCTGATCGTCATCCCATGCCACTTAATGATAATTATTATTATCTTGTATTTATATAGCGTCGACATATTATTCAACGCTTTACAGAATATATATAGTCATATCACTAACTGTTTCTCAGAGAAGCTCACAATCTTATGTTCCTACCATAGTCATGTATATGTAACTAACACAGTCATATGTAACAGCTGAACTCCTGCCTTACCATACCTACAGTATTTTTCATACCATAAGACAAAAATTGGGGGCAAAAAGTGCCTGTGTCTTATGGTCCGAATGTGCGACCACCACGGCCTCTCGGCCTACAGTGTTCACATCTTGGCTTCCCGCCAGCTTTCCCGGCACGGAGATTAGCCGGGGACCTGGAGGAGCTGTCAGATGTGAGATGCCGTCCCGTGTCTGGCTCTCTCATCTGAACTGTGTAATTGCCTATGCGAGCAGAGTTCATAGGCTGGCATAGGCAATGAAGAGCGAGATATACCTCTCTCCTGTCCATGGGAACTGCAATCACTCTGCAGCTCCCACAGACACAGGAACAGCTGATCGGCAGAGTAGAGCAGAGCAGAGGAGAGGGAGAAGCTGTTGGATCAGTGTGGAGTATGAAGCTGTGCTGAGAGTGTACTGCTGCTAGTGACACCTACTGGCTGAATTGAATATTGCATTCATTGAATTAATTGCATTAACACAATTGATGTGAAAACTAATTAAATCTTATTTTCTGGTTTTACTGCCCTAAAAACTGGGTGCGACTTATGGTCTGGTGCGTCCTATAGTCCGAAAAATACTGTAATTGGTGGATATCAGACATTTTCTAGTAATTTCCTCCCACCCAGCTAACACACCCCTTTAATTCATTTTATTCCTTTTATACCTTTCATCCATGGAAGCACAGCATCAACCATTTGTTAAGCTAGGACCTCTCAACACATGTCATACACCCACTAATCTATTATGATTATTTGGATAATTCCTGACAAGAGAAGTGTTACAGTTTGAGCTAAGGTAGAGGGCTGTAATAAATTCATAAAGCAATGCACGGTACCCTACCAGCCATGATCTGCTGCCTTTAAAAGACTAGCATACTCTGAAAGAGACACTGGGTTCAAAATTTGGAATATAGTATAAACAGGTCTACATAAATACCCAGAGCAAAATTTTTGCAGCTCAATTTAAATTCAATTTGATTAAAATACATTTTTATCGCTACAGGACTTTCAAAACAATGATAAGCCTAAAATTAGGAAGATGTTTAACTTCAAATAAGGGTGATCACTTCCAGTGTTTATATATACATACATAGCTTGCTTCCCTTTATGTAGAAAAAAAGAGAAACTACTAGGATATTTTGCTCAACTGTTTAATAAAGAGAATTGTACTGTCTTCAGCTTAATCGGTTGATTCTAACAAACTCTATAAATATCCTTATTTCTGTTGTGTTAACTATTGACATTTTGTTTACCATTTACTTTTTATTACACAGGTAACTTTATGTACTTCGTTGGAATCTCCAAATGGTTTCTCCTGGCTAGTCGGTTGGTGGCAGGTAATGTCAGCTTTGCTGGTAGCCCACTGATTCCAAACTATCTTCCTGCATGTGTCTCTACTGCGTGACATTATGCGGTTGCCAGATTTTGTCTCTGAGAATATGGATGCTGCCATGCCTAAACCCACTTCTTAGTAAAAGGATAGATGTCCTGCTGTTTTAGTTACTATATTTCTGAATCAATTCATGATTCTCATTACTCTTTCACACATACATTCTCATATATATATTAACACAATACAAATAGTTTTAAACAGAAAACTATAAGGCTAGGTTTCCATGGCATTATGGGCAGCCCATCCATACACACCTAGCGCAGTGCCTATTTCCACTGTGTTGACCCAGTCCGCCAGTCGAGGTTGAACTGCATTACGTTAACCTCTCTGCCGGTGGACCAGCTGAAAGTTGTGGAAACAGGCGGTGCGGTAGGCATGTACATGGATGGGTTGCGTCCCCGTCAAGGTATGCGATCAACGCAGGGGGTATTGACGCAGCCCATAACGTCGCGGAAACCTAGCCTAAATGCCACACAATACTACATTTGTTATGTGTTTCGTTGAACATAGTCAAAATATTACGTTATAATATATAGTGATTTTAAATTGAGTCCAGCAAAGCATTTCAGTGTTACATTATGTGTATGTAAAGCTAAAAAAAATTGTGGAGGATCTCAATTAACCAAATAATTTAACTGTCAGCATATCCGTAACATGGTGGGGTGTAAAATGAACATCCAAGAGGCTGAGTCTCTCAGAAATAATCATAGTGGGTGACAAGTAAACTACTCTATGTAATTGATGTTTTTAAGGGACAAGGCCAAAATACCATATTATGAAAGGATTCGGGTAACACTATAATAAAACAACAAGTCTGATGTGTATGTGTGTGTGTGTGTGTGGGGGGGGGGGGGGGGGGGGGGGGGGGGGGGGGGGTCATTACTGCATTGGCTTAGAAACATTAAGATAAACCATAGCCACATCCACATATGGATCCACAAAATATCAGAAATGGTGCTAACTGAGAAAATAAACTCGTCCTTGGTATCATATTTTTTGTGGAAATCATGGGCTCTGTATCTCTGGGCTAAGAAGAAGCATGACCATCTGTTTTTTCTTTATAGTGTTGCTTAATGAGATGTCAAATTATGTCATAAATGTTGCATGTAGACTGAAGCTTGTTTTAAATGGTCATGTTTGCTTAAGTGTTTGCTCCTTATATGAACTGAATGAATACATTTATCTTTGCCCTGTTCAGGTATTGGTGCAGGAGCTGGGGCTTCAATCTTTGGCTATCTGACACGGCATTCTAGCACCAAAGAGCGTGTTCCGGTTTTTGCTATGGCAATGGCATGCAGACAAGCCGGTCTTTTAATAGGTGAGTTGTTAAGAAACTAAGCAAGCATACTTAGGTCATTATTTAGTTCATATGCATTATGGTGGCTTAATTTAAGAACAAAATCAGAATGGTTGTTAATTACCATATTTTTCATTCCATATTTTTGTAGCTAGCGGTTTATAAACCGGTCATCCATGGCCGAGTGGGAGTTCCAGGACAGCAGACAATCTCACTGACCCACAGCTAGGCAGCTTTTTGTCTATACTCACAACAGGCAAATAGGTGGGCAAGCGGGCTCCACCCGGCAGGTGTGTCAAACTGGACATGAAGCTACCAGTGGAAAGGACCTGCTGAGCAGGAGCTCCAGGAAAAGCCTTGGGGGTGCCAGAACTGGCCATCAGTGGCTAACACACACAGGGAAACATGCTCCACTGTGTGTGACTTTGATTACTTAGGCTTCATCACAATTACTCCCTTCTGCGCAGTGAAAAAGTCTAGCTTTAAAGGGGATGTGTCTTATCATCCATTGCTCATCTATGCAGTAAAATATGCTAACTAAACTTTTTGTTTTTCCCCTTTCCCATTAGAATAGATTGGAATTTATTGTTCCTTTTTTTTAACTGGTTTCCCTGTCCCATTAAGAAGACTTTTCATTAGCTCTAATATTTTGAAGTCTGATCATCTGATCCTGGAACACAGCTATTTCTGATGTTGGAGCATTCTCCTCTGCATATGACATACTGGAAGCAACTGTAAAGTTAAAGTGAAACATTTAAAAATGGCTTTAGAATATAAAATTTTTGATTACGTTTATAGAATAAAAAACTTAAAAACATCTTAAAATGTAATTATTTTTATTCAGCTGCATGGTTCCTCTTGTCACAACAAACTGCAAACTATGGCAATGGACATCAGGACTCAATGTGATTGTTGTTCACAGACAACCTTCTATAGTTCTCACAGTTACAAATTAGTTTACCAGTTGTTTTAGATCAGCCATTTTGTTTTTGGGTGTTTGGTATTATATATAATGTGTGTATTATGTATACATGTTTATATTGCTCTGCTGTATGCATTTTTGATGCACTAACATTTGTGGTTCCAATACACTTGTATTTTACAAACACCTATGCAACCACATTCAAAAACATATACTGTGTATACTGGCCAATATGCAGCACACAGCATTAAGGCCTACTGATACATGATGGGTTGTATAGTGTTTTTACATCTGTTATAAATAAAATCTTTTGGTAATGTACACATTCTCACTGTTTCTTTTGCTTTGATATTTCAGGTCCTGCATTTAATATCTTCCTTAGATATTGCACCTTCCAGCTTGGACCATTCCATGTTGATAAATTCTCAGCTCCTGGAGTAAGAATAAAATAGTTTTTTTAAATGTCACAATTTTTTGATATATTCATAATTGACTGTGCATTTATTCATCGATGATGTATAGAATTATTCTCAGCTAATGTAAAAGTTCAATTTCTCTGAGGTTTAAATTTGGTCACTGGATAGTGGTGATAAGTGCAGTCATAGATGACTTGATCACCTAATCAAACATCTTTCCTAACATATATATATATATATATATATATATATACATGTGTATATATACCTGAAAAGAGTCTTGTTAGAACCATGTAGCATCACAATACTTGCTTTATCCGAGATGGGAGCCCTGGCAGCACATACTTACAGTTTCGCGCTGTCCTGGTGGCTCTGATGTGACAAGGAGACTGCTGCAAGAGAGTTGCAAGGCCCTTCTCCCGGTGAAGTGACATGATGACTTGGTGGGTCAAATTGGGGTATTGGATACAGTTATCACTGTATCCAGTACAATTCCCTTTGGCTCCCTCTCTCTCCTGGTGTGATGAACACACCAGTGGAGAGAGGGTTAACTGCAAATGGCACATCTGCAAAACGATCCACACTGAAAACAGTTCTATCATCATGTCACAATATTCCCCAAAGGAATCAATTACTTTCATCTATCTATCCATCTATCAATTACTATCTATCCATCTATCAATTACCTATCTTCATAAAACATATATGGTTAAATTTTTTGTTTGATCGACTGTTAAGATTTCGATCATACTTGATAGATTCAAAACCAACCAATTTCTTTTCCTTGCTCTATAATACCGGATACAAATCGATTGAAAACCCTAAAAAACCTGTGAGATGCTTGTACTATCTACTTAAGGTTACCAACATGAGGGAACGCAAAAATCTAACAGTTGTTATCTTTATATTTGTGAGGACAAGAAACAGGTTCGAAAAATCTGTTCCAATGGCTTCATCCCCCTTTACATAAATATATAACATTAGTTCCCCAAAAACAAGGTCGTCTCCCAGGCAAATTATATAAACACTGCTAATATGCAATGTTTCTTTTTACTGTTCATAATGAACTATTGAAAATATGAGAGTAGAGTCACTTTCTTATTTCTATTTATGTGCTGGAGTTCTGAGTCTTCCTGTATAGTTTGTCCTCCTACCATTCTATCTGTTGGATTCTTTATATTGTAGAAGTTTACTTAAATCTGTTTTTTTCCCTTCTCCTCTTTGATTTTTCTGATTCATCACTTCAGATCTTCATGTGTCTTCTGTGGACATTAATACAGTTCATGATCATTTTCATGTTTTATGATGTTCCACTGAATACCACACTGTCGCATAATCAAGAGGATGAGCCCCTGTTGAAAGAATCTGATAACCCAAGTCCATTGTATGGATCAATAAAATCTGAAGGGCCACCATCTAACCTGGAAGATTCCTCTGCTTTGGCACATGCATCCATCAATCATCCCTATCTAGCAGAAAATGATTATCTTCAACAACAGAACAATGAAGTAGATAAAACTGTTCAGAATGGGAAGCCAATGATTGGTGAGAACACAGTAACTTATTACTACTTATTGATATATTTAAAGCTGAGTACACACAGCTCGATGAAGAAACAGATTAGAGCAAAGCACGACGCCCGATATTGCTCTAATGTGTTACAAGATTTGAGCCATCCACGGTTCCTTCGAGATCCTGCACAAAGGAACTCGACCAAACCGGTTTCCAACATATTTGGAAAACCTTGGTCGAAACCCATTACTTTGAATGGGGAACGTGTGTCTAGCTCTAGCCTTGAGCGATGACATCATCACACTTGGCTGGAGCTTCCTCGAAACGGTTGTGTATCGAGCCATGTGTACCCAGCTTAAGTCATTTTGGTTACTTAATTGTAAAACACAACTGATGTCATGATGATATAATATTAACTCAATATCCTTACTGGGAATTTGCATTAATCTTATTTGTGAGATGATGTTAACAAGTTTATAGATTGTGAAAAATTTGGGTGTATGAACCACACAGGGTGGCATGACTGTCGGTTAGAGACTGGAGAAAAGGTCCGCATTAGGTACATGATCACCAGAATTTTTAGGTTTTATTACTGGACCGCCATCAACCCGCCTGAATTTAGATTTTATATTGCTACAGCATTGCATGCATGTAAAGTTTTTTTTGTTGAAGTTTTGTGTGAAATGCATGATGTTGTGGACCAGGATCCTAAAGTAACAGGAGTTACCAGATATAGTACCTAACATGATGGTCACAGAGCCTATATATTTATTTTATAGTCCTTTTTTACCTGTCTGACATTTGACATCATTTGTTGCAGGGCTGTTTCGGGAGGAAGTTGTGGTGCTTCTGACCGCTCAGTTTGTTACATTATTTAATCAGACCGCATTGGAGGTGAGAATGACAGACAGAGATCTCAAATGTATCATAGAATGAATCTAATATGTTGTTGTATTTCTCTGCAGACGCTGGTCACTCCACTTGCACAGACATATCTTGACTTCCAGGATCTGCAGAACTCGCTGCTATATTTTGTTTGTGGAATTGAGGTGTGTTATCTAGACTGTGTCTATCAAATACTAATTCTACTGTTGCTGTTTGAGGAAACATTCACAAGAATGGAAAATATACAATATATACTTTAGAGCATATAAGATTTATTTCCAAAAGTCAGACAGACAAATCAAACCTTTTTATTGGAGTGGATTAAATTGGAGTGTCTGGGTTACATGGTCTGTCACCTCCTTGTCTTGGTACCTGTTAAAGCTGCAAGTTACTTTTTGGATCAGAGACCAGCAATGGTCTTTTCTTATGTTAGCTTCCTTTTATGTCTGTAAATATGTCAGGATCAGCAATAGAGATCAGGAAGAAGTCTGTTTGTCTTCCATATTGTGGACCCACAACCTATATTGTGAATAACTTTGATCCTTAAATTTTTCTGTATAACTGGGTACAAAAATCTACTTGTACAATGACCCTTTCTAACTACTGAAGGTTGTTGTCAAGAAGATAGATGGTATTAGTTGGGTTATTATCAGTGATGAGCTGTTCTACAAGAGGGAAGCAGTGATTGAAGCTTGTGACAATCATGTGAGGCACCTTAAAGATGTATCAGCAGCCATAAGTAAGATAAGATATGGAGATGGGAAACAATAATGGGAACTATAATTTTTCTGTAGCTGTTGTACCTGCCAGTTATATTCAGTTTCAGGTCAAGGTCCAGCTCTTCAGTTATATGACATCAGGCTGCTCACATGTAGAGTAAGGTAGGGCTTTATGAGATTGGTGATTGTGGATAGAATTATCTTCCCATTTTTTCCATAGCCATTGTCAAGCCGCATATTTGTCAAGCTTGACACGTGTGCTTATCATAAAGTCATTTAGCCTTTGAGAAAATATACTTGTGGGCTTTATAGTAGATAATTTTTTTTTACGTAAAACATACACCAAATTTATTTTTACACCAGACATGATTGAAAAAAAAAAAAGTAAAATGGGACTCTTTGTGCTTACTAAAATTCTTGTTACTGGACAACCAGTTGAATCTAAAGACTTCAGGTCCTAGAGCAGTGGTTCTCAACCTTTTTAGATCCGCGACCCCGGAAGTGACGTCGCAAAGTGTCATGTCCGCATTCCAAATACCAGAAGTGACAGTCCGTGACATCACTTTTATTCTCCCACCCTGCTTGTGATAATTATGTGCAGGGGGGAGTTAGAAGGGAGGGGGCATTACTCTGCCTCTCAACTTCCTACCCCACTTGTGGACATCGGCTCTGCTACCAGTTAGCAGTAGCTCTGATGCTTTCCCACAGGTTGAGAACCACTGTCCTAGAGGAACGATAAATAGATTTAAGTAGTGAAGTGGTTACCTCGTATCACTGATGCAAGGGGGTTAATCCTTGAAGCAGGAGCAAGTATTTTAGCTAACACTATTCTATTGCCTGGATTTATTCTCTAACCACATGTTTCACTGGATATAATTTCAAAACTGGAAAAATATATAGCGTCCCACTACTTTATGGTTAATATATTATTATAGTAGGATACTTTTGGATAGAGTGGTAAATAAGTAATAACCTATGTCAGAATTGTATCATTGTCTTTGTTTTAATTAATAGGGTTTCCCTTCCTCTCTTAGTGGTAAATGTTTGAGGAGCAGAAAATCATTGAAACTAGATGATCACATGCCAACACCAGTAAAAAAAATTCTGAAATTGTATTTTATCCCAAAGTTGGTTTGAGTCCTCATTTAAAGTGTTTAGACGTTTTAAATTATTGAATTGGATACAGTAGGGGAGAAATATAACCTCTAGGTTAATATATATATTTATTCCTGGTTCCACTAGTAGATTTATCTTCTTTATTTGTCCATTACAAAATGTTAAATTTTTCACCTGAAGAAGGTGAGGGTAAGGCCTCGTAACAACTACCGATAGGGGGCAATTGCTTTCATTTTGTAAAGATTTCTTTTCACTTCCTGTTGGGATGTATCGGTACATGTTTACTTAGGATGAAACTGTCATTTCTTTCTTGCAGATGTTGATTTGCTTCCTTATTGTGCGCTCCCTCAGTCGTTGCTGCACAGATCGTCTTATCCTGGCTTTTGGACTCATCATCTGTAATGTCTCCTGCATTTGGTGCCTCATATTCCTGGCAGACCCCAAAGGTTAACAGGTTCCATTTTAGTGCATGCCTACTCAATAGTGTTTATTCTAATTATGGTGAATTAATGAATTACCCCATGATTTGCCACTGAACACTTACATAAAGTCTTGAGATACAATGTCTCACATCTTTTCCCAGGGAAACACTGATGATTTGACTTTGATACAGTATGAAGAAGTCGGTTTGTACAACATTGTAAATTTGCTGTTTTTGTCAAAATAACTTCACACACCCCTAAGTGAAAAATGTGCAAAATCTGTATCACCCAGGTCCACTAAAGCCACAGGGTCGATACCCATTCGATCGACCCATGCCAGTCAGTTGAACGATGAATTGATGTGCACCACTTTGCACATTGATTCCCGTTCGATGGGGACCCTGGTTCTATATACATAGGAAAACACCGGCTGGGAGCTGCTGACAGGCAGAGCTGAGAGCGGGAGACAGGATGGCTGCAAGGAGGGGGCTCCCTGGCTCTGCCCCCTTTCCTGTGTCCTGGCTGTGACCAGGATTTACGAACATGTTTCGAACGACCCATCTATAAATGGGATCGCATGATCCCACTCAAAGACAGGAGTGGCTGCATAAGATGGGTTCTTTAAGATTCCCAAAATTGTTCTTGTCATCTTAAAATGATACTGTATTTTAATTCCATTACATTTAGAAAATGTTTGTCATAATCTACCTGGCTGAAATCCTACTACTTATTTATATAGGTTTGTATTTTCTAGAGTAGTATTCCTCTAGGTCAACCCTGACATTGCTCCTCTTTTCATTTTAGCAAAAAGATTAGGAAAGGTTTTAAATGTGGTAGTTAGTCACTTCCTATATAAAACAATGCCCTAAAGGTGGGTTTACACATGTAGATTTTTTCTTCAATCAACTGCCAATTAGATTTTTTGTTCGATGTCGTTGTCGAACCTGTTCTTTCATTTATCGCATGTTACATTAGATTTTTAGTTTGTCTATCGCGGATATCGAATAATAATATCGAAATAAAAATACATTTAAAATTATAACAAAGATCTATTTAAAGTTAAAAAGTAGTTTCCACTAGAAGCGGAAGCCCGCGGTTGTGAGCGCGCGGATATATCCGCGCCCATTCATTTCAATGGGCTATTCCCCTGTCCACGGAATCGCGCGGACGGCCGCCTAAAAACTCGGTCGACCGAGTTTTTAGGCGGCCGTCTGCGCGATTCCGCGGCCGCCCAGCACTGACCGCGGCCATAGGGGTGAATGGCCGCCGCTAAAAACCGCATGAGATGCGGTTCATAGCGGCGGCGGTTCTTAGCGGCGGCAACCGCGCCGCCGGCTTCCACACAAGTGGAAACTAAGCCTAAGAAGTCAAATATTATTTTAAAAATCCTTATCCAAAATGGACTATCATAGAAAAAATAACGAACATGTATTTTTAAAAATGTCATGCAAATATACATACACACATTACATTACATAAAAACGGACAATGTGGGTATTTCAGTAATAATGATTATTTTCAGGTCAGATTAGTATTTCTTGTACCATACAAGCAACCAAATGGTATAAATTCTATTCTAGTTTCTTTGTTGCATTCCACCATTTACAGCTCATCATCGAGATATCTAGATATTACACAGTAGATGTCACAATTATTAGATTTCATAATTAAAAAAAAAGACACATTAATAGACACACTTGCATATGAGGATCTAGACGTATGCAAGTGTGTCTATTAATGGATTATGACATCTACTGTATGATATCTATATATTTTATATATAGTTTAGTTGGTTTGACTTACTACTACAGAGATGGCATTGTGTTTCTGGGACTTGTTTGTTTGTCTTTCAGTCTGTATTTTACTTTAAGGCAATTCTGTACTGAGGGAGTGCCCATATCCATGCCAAAATATGGGCTGCATGGCTATCTAAGGTTTCAGTACTTGTACTGTGCCCCTGACATTGAACAAGCATGCAGCAGAACGGCAAAAAAAAAATTCCTGTTTTTGTTTCTGAGCAGTAAATTAAAGTATTGAATCTGTCATACCAACGTGATGTCAATCAGGTAATGAGAGTAATCAATGTCTCCCAGTTCATGTTTTTTCTCACTATAACATTAAAATATTTTTTATATTCTTTATAGGGAGTTATAGGTTTCTGCTGGCAGAATTCATTGTTGGGGTTTTCCTACAAATTCTTGGACTGCCATTTGTATCCGTAGCACAGGTGTCTCTGTTCTCTAAACTAACATCCGAGCAGACCCAAGGTGAGTTATTACTTTTAGCTCCCATTAAAAAAATATATATAATGCTAATGTGATCCAGAAAGAGAAGGGATGGTGAGCCAGAGTCCCCCCTAGACCATTCCCTGAGAGCCCATTTTAACTTTGTTGTGTACCAACACATGCATTGAATAGTACACACGGCATATTTTATCGGTGGCACTATCTGAATTGTATTGAAGGTGTGGGCTTCTGTTGTTTCTGTGGGATTCTGGGCTGTTGTTTTACTGATAGTTCTGGTGGATGGTAACATAACAAGGCCTAGGTTAATTTTCATAAAGACTGAAAGTGTTCATTTACCTGGTCATGCATCATCATCTACTGGATGGCAAGCTTTAGACAGTCAGTATTTTATTTCAAATGCTAAAAATGTTCATTTGATTTATTTTGCATTTTGTAGGGTTTAACCATGGGATTCGTCGTTCAGTTGGAGGTTTAGCCACAATTCTGGGGCCACTGTGGGCAGCTGGCTTAACACAAAATCTGTATATCATGTTAGGAGCCATGATGGGTCTTCTCCTTCTGATCACAGTAAGACATTTTTGTTTTTTTTGCACTGCTTTATCTTGATATTCATAACCTTTATTGCATATTTATCAGCTGCCAGGGCAGTGGTTTACCTGAATTTTATATGAGTAATCTTCCTCAACACAGTTTCTGTGTTTCTATATTTTAATATTCCTTAATATAGATGAATACACAAAGTATAGTTTTACCTTTGCATAGGAATTCATAATTTCTCATATTTTATATCAAACCATATTTGCTTATCTGTACAGATTTTTTAGTTCCTTTGATAATGGCAGAACATGTGATGTGTCTAGTCATAAACTTTAAGGCACTTCCATATCTGTGAGATTCAATACTGTAAGGCTGAGTCTACACTACAGCGCCCCTGCAATTGCGGGGTATCATGGATATCGACCTGTGTATGGCACCCTTAAGTATTAAGTAAGCCAGTTTATCACAACCAATGTGTTCTCTGTCAAATTGGTCTCTAATTATTCTGCACATTGAAAAGCTTTAAGGCCCCCATACACGGGTCGGATTCCGACCGGATTCCGGCACGATCGATTCCGGGCGCGTGCACGCGAATCGATCGTGCCGGAATCGTGTGCAGCCCACCTTGTCCGATCGATCGCATCCGATTGATCAGGGGCTCAGAATCGGATCCGACAGAGAACCAACATGTTGGTTCCATCAGATTGATTCTGCACAGATCAGGGGGAGTTGCCATTTGTGAGGTGGAGTCGGAGATGGAATCGGACACGGAATCGTCCCGGAATCCCTTGGACAAGGTGGTATCGGTCGGAGCGATCGGATTCTCTTAATTGGCCGATCGATCACACCTCCGATTCCCGGCAGAATCGTCGGAATCGATCGGATGGGTGATCGAGCGGCCATGGAATCCGACTGTGTATGGCTGGCTTAACAAGTAATCATTCCATGCATCATACCTCATAGGTAGAATATAATAGGTGCTTAACCTTACAATAAAGGAAAACTAATTATGCATCTGAATCCCTATGGCATTAATATCTCTTACTAGAATCCCTATCTCCATTACTTAAGATTAAGGCCCATGTTACGCTGAACATAGCTTAAGTCAATTTGTTATTGAGTATATATCAGAAGTGGTCAAACTAATGCCCGGGGGCCGCATCCGGCCCATTAAGCTTTCTTTCCCTTTGTCACCTTGTTGAAAACATGCACCCCTCTTTGCGATGATAATGCCAAGAGGTGTCCAAACATTGACTTGGGATGATGCAGTGGCGGGATAATGGCACTGTGGGGGCATCCTCATGGCGACCACAAGCAGTCTCTAGGAATTATCTCTGCTTATGGCAATGTATGAGCATTTTTTTTAAGCGCAGGAAATGTAAAAAGAAAACAACGTCCCTGTCACATGTTTCCTATCGCATATGACAGCCATCATTAGTGATGCCGGCAATGCATCGAATTTACACACCTATGGCAATTACAGGCTCTTGTTCCTTTTTCAAATTTAAGAAGCCAATGTGGCCTATGAATCAATAAGTTTGCCCATCCCTGGTATATATGGAAGCTTTTTTTTACTAGGGTTCTTTCAAAGTCTGTACGTTGCCATTCACTTTTGGCAGTGCATGCGATCTGCAAGTACGCAGGCTTCCTATAGGAAACATCTGTACCATTAACATCAAGTGATGTCTGCATTTTGCTTGTGCTTCTATTTTCAGTAAATAGGAAACACACTTATATTGTACCACACAAGTGCTGTGAATCTAAATATTGACTGCTATATGATATATTGTTCTCCTGCATAATGTGTGTGTGGGCTTCTTTAGAGCTCCAAACAGTGAGGAAAAATAAGTATTTGATCCCTTGCTGATTTTGTACACTTGCCTACTGGCAAAAAAATGTACATTTAAAATCTTTATGGGAGGTTTACTGTAGCTGTGAGAGACAGATTAACAACAAAAGACCCTTACAAACACCGTGCAAAAAAAATCAGATATTGATGTTCTTTGCAATGGGGGAAATACATATTTGACCCCCTTTAACCAGCAGTATTTTGTCATAATTCATAATTCTTCACTATATGCTGGTTATGAGCTTCGCA
This sequence comes from Ptychadena robeensis, assembly GCA_036250615.1. Classification (NCBI taxonomy): domain Eukaryota; kingdom Metazoa; phylum Chordata; class Amphibia; order Anura; family Ptychadenidae; genus Ptychadena; species Ptychadena robeensis. The sequence goes on along the minus strand of CM070035.1, from coordinate 67,819,131 downwards.
AACTCTGTAAGGGATGGGAGTGCTATTACTCCCTTCTTGGTACAGAACATGTATACAGGATAGGATCAAAAATATAGGGCAATTTTTGAATATCTCCAGAAGCCAGTCAGTGATAACAACATGTTTAGTTCAATCATAAAAGGATTAGTTTAGTTCCTCAACTGCTTAAATATGATGTCACGCTCACATAGCTGCCATTGTATGACAAGCCTTACGAAGGTTTGCAGTTTATACACCCGTTTAACTTCGTAGAACTTGTTCTACTTGTTTTTGGTGTCAGAATTTACATAAGATCAGAATTCTTTCTCAATGCATCATTTCTAATCTGCTAAAAGGGCTACTAAAAGATATCAAATTCAACAGAATAACTTACATATTCTTCATTATATATGTTTAACAGACAATGCATTTCTATATATTCTATGCAGAAACGTTCTGTATTCATCAATGGCTAGCACGGTACAACAATCTACTTGCTATATATATTATGTCACTATGTTTTTAGATCCACATAATGAATATTTTAATGTATTGTTTTTCTCTATTTCCAGATCTTGTTTAGCTTGTCATACAAGTACCTTGTAGAACCTGCCCCATCAGATATAGAAACATCATGAAAGATTATGAAAATGTCTTTGGACCAAAAATTGCACTTATATTTTGGCTTTTATCCATTGATCATGGATAAACTCGCTAGTAAGCATTGTAAGGACTGAAGGCACTGACCAGATGAAAGCTTTCGTTAGTTCCTCACTAAAATTTTGTGATTCTATTAATTATCTGTGATCATCCAGAATGAGCTCACAATAGGTCTCATGGCTTTGTTCTATAACCATACAGCAATGGACTTCTTGGTATAACGCTCTCTTAACTAAAAGTTAATAGGAGTGTGTAAAACTTGCATGACCCCTAGCTTCTGTTTGCAGTAGGGAGGTTAATTCTGTATATATGTAAGGAAGTGGGATATCACATTATTATTGTAGATTACAGCCATACAAACATACAATACCACCTCTAGCACTCATTTCATTTTAAATATAAAAACTAAAGCTGGTATTTGACAATAAAAGCAGGCAAAGGGCAAGGTAGTTGGCTTCATATCCCTTTTTGCGCTGCACACCAATTCACATAATAAATACAACCGAAGAAGTAAGATTTTTGCACATTATGTTCCAAGGTGATATTACACGTTGACCTGCAGCACCTAAATACATGTACAAACTTAAAAGAAGGGGCAAAAATATCACTTGTTGTAAGCAGAAATGCTAAGAAACCGCCTGAAGGACTAGTTAAATAACACTAGACGTAAAAAAAAATGTCATTGTGCCACGTAAGGTGCCACATTACATGAGACCACTGCAGGTGAGTGGGATAACTAATATAGGCTGAAAGTGATCGAACACATGAAATTAATCACACTGAGTACAATCAATCAAACGCAAGATCAATCTAGCAAACATTGATGTGTGTATGGCCACCTTTATACTTCACAAACTCGCAGTCTCCTCCTTATGATCACAATGTGACACAAAGTTTTTCATTGGATACTGTGACCTCCATATCCCCTCAGTCTGGTTATACAGGAAGGAGGTAAATAGATATTTTACACACAGCACTAACCACCTCTGGCACATCAATCATGACTCATGTGTGTTGTTTTGAAAATTATGTTTATTTTACTCATAGTTCTCAGGCTTTTTAAGGACACAATTAAGTGTACCACATGCTGCTGTCTTGTAATATTTGGGATACGATTACAACCATTAAAGTGTCAATAAACACAAATCTATTTTCTCAATAAGAGCTTTCAAATTACAATGCCTGTTACTATATGTAGTTTTTAAAATTTAAAGCCCACTCTTTAAAGATAACATTTCTGGTGATCTTGTGCTATGCTTGGTCTCGTTCCCAGTGTCCACACTCTGCAGGCTGACCTAGTGCATCTAGAAGGTATTCACAGCGCATCACTTTTCCTCCAAATTCTACACACAACACCCAATAATGACTGGATAAAATTTACTTGAGGTTTTAGCGAATTAATTAAAAAAAACAGCACTTCTCTAGCTCCATCAGGTTGCATGAGAAGTGTCAGTACACAGCCATTTTAAGATCTCTCAACATGAGAAAATGTAGGAAAAGTTTTGTGCTGTGAATACTTTCCAGATACACTGTATTCCCTTTGCAAGGCATGTCTCCAGTCTAAACATGCTTCAATATTACACATGGTTTTTAATATTATGGGTTTTTTTCTCGATTTTCTTTTTTGTGGAAATTCTAGACTACTGCAGTGATATCACAGGTTGCCTGATCTGCAAATACTTAAGCAGGATACAGACGTGCAGATATGGGCCAGATAGATGGCTGCTTTGTGCGCCATGCGTGCTCAAGGCCATCTATCTGGCCCATATAATATGCGACCAACGAAAACAGCCATATCGGACATGACCGTAATTACAGCCGATGTCTGTTGCTTTGCCTAGAAACCGCGGGTCTCCATGCAAAGCATCGGCTGAGCTGGGGAGAGAGCAGAGCTATCTCCCCAGCCCCGCCAATATCTGACAGCAGCGTGATGACGTCATCACACTGCTGCAGGGAACATCGGACGGCTGAAATATCGAGCCGTCTGTACCCTGCTTTAGGTTCATCGACAGACTTTGGAGAATATAATTCAATTACCAGATCAATTGCTTTTAGAATGTATTTGTTTCTCAGAATAGAGAAACATGAGTGAAATAGAGATCGATCATTTGATGCAAAACCAAGCACAAGGGTCCTTCAGTATTTACAAATATAGATATATACACACACATGCGCGATTTGCAAAACGGAGAAGCCCATCTCGAGCAATCAACCAGAATACTACCAAGGCACGGCACACAAATGGTGCACTCTGTTTCTCTGAATGACCAGTGGCAGCGTGTATGGGTAGCTTAAGAGACCATTTAAAGGCTCAGGGACCCTTTGCAGGGGTTTTTGGATTAATTTTGAGCTTAGCATATTGAACAATATTCTAATTCTGAGATTATCAAAAGAACCAAAATTACCCTCAAAATGGGACTTTTAGTTGGCAGACTCAACCCAAAAAAAAGGCTTACAATTATTTGATAAGAAAGAACAACAGTTTTATTATACTTAAAAATAAAATTTGGGAGGAGGACTGGTGGACTCCTGGTGTGTTCAGTCCAATGTTGTCCTATTTCGCCATCTGAGACCGCTCTTGAAGCCACATAAGGACAGTTGGCTTCCATTGAACCTATTATACTGCGATCCTGTTGCAATGGGCTCTGCTCAGCTTTTTATAGTTCAGCATACAATAAGGGCTTGTTTCCACTTAAGCGGAAGCCCGCGGTTGTGCATGGCGCGGATACATCCGCGCCCATTCTGTTCAATGGGCTAGACCCCGGCCGAGGTCAGGGGGCGGCCGCCGCCTAAAAACTTGCGTGACTCCGTGGCCGCCCAGCACTAACCGCGGCCATAGGGGTGAATGGCCGCCACTAAAAACCGCAGGAGATGCGGTTCTTAGCGGCGGCAATCGCGCCACCGGCTTCCACACAAGTGGAAACAAGCCCTAACGTGGAACTGAAATCACTCACTAGATGCTTTATCATTGTCCTGAGGAAGCCCAGAGAAACAGGGCGAAACATGTTGACAATTCAGTGGTAATGCAATGCATCTTGACTTTGCAACTTCAACTGGAAAATCAAGTCTGCTGTGATTTTTAAGTATAATAAAATTGTTGTTTTTTCTTATCAAATAATTGTGTACGTGTTGAGTCTGCCAACTAAAAGTCTCATTTTGAAGGTAATTTTTAGAGATGCAGGTTGTCTATTGTCTCTCTTCCTGTTAAAATAGCAATAGGTCACCACAATCAGTGGCGATTTTAGATAAGGGCAATATGGTTGATTGCCCAGGTTGGGCAACCTCTGGGCATCAAAAATTGCTGGTGAGTCACAGAGTCCATAAATCTGTCACTCACCATCACTTCCCAGCCACCCACCAACTCGCCCAGGGCACTGATCTCCCTAGGACTGCCCCTGACCACAGTACCTGTATAAAATCGCTCCCTCCACTTTACTATACACTTGCCACTCCTGTTTGTCACACAACCACCAACCAGTTGTTTTGTCGGTAGATCAGAGGTAGCAGTAACTTCACCCCCTGTACCATATGACAATGCAGGTGTGTAAGATATAATATGATGTTTTGCAATACTGTATTGATTTAAAAAAATCAATATTATGACCAATATTGCTTAAAAACATGTCACCACAGCCTATTGACAATGTAAACACTGGTGTCAGAGGAGGGCTTAGGCCTTTTTTCAATTTCAATAATAAAAGCTTGATGGAAAACTGTCATGAGTGGTATTGCTGCTTTCAAGAAAATCATAGTAAGATCAGAACTCCTAACCTCTTCACCTCCGTGGATCAGAAAAACAGCGAATGTTTTATTGTATGGCAAGCGCCTAGTTTTGATTTAGCTTCCATAGCTATAAAAGAACTTAAAGCCACTGAACAACTGCTAAAGGAATTGTAATTGAAATGCATCCTTGGAATGTAAGCACTTTGCTTGGGTGTTAAGCCTTGTACCATTTCCAGATTTAACAGTAAAATATTATTTACTGGTATACAAACTGCAGGTCAAACCAACATGATGCAGATCTGATTTTGCAACATCTAGATTTATTGGTCTTTTAAAAGGGCAAAAAAAGATAACCCTGCTGATCAAAAGCATGCAAATACTCCAACTAGATCAACTGATAACTTGAATATTTATTTATATCAAATCTGTAAATAAAATTTTAGTTCTTTCAAATGAAATGGTATTGCAAAATTCATATCTTCTTTTTATAGTTGTGATAAGTTTACTTATAGATTAAATAATGTATTGTCATGAATCAGATATGTGCTCTGGTACAGAATGGATCTTGATCTATTGGATTTTGGATTAGCATTTAAAATGACCCTGACTCTGTCAGATGAGAAAAAAGCAAGGTCATGCCTGTAGAATGTTCCTGGAAGAAACAATGATATCTTGGATCCCTTGCAGCTTGCACTGGGTTCTCTGGCTGACCCCCAGACCACCACTGTATCCTGTACTGGGCAGCTCAAAATGAGGGGACAGTGCTTATAGAAAATGTTCTACTTTTAGCTTGCTTGAATTATTATACTCAGGGGTGCACATAACTTTTTTAGTGAGCTACCAGGAGATGATGTCTGGTACTCACCCCATATGTAGGGTGGTATTCCTCATGGTCTCCCTCACTGTCCTCTGCGTCAGCTTTCTGCATGGCAGATTCTGCTGCAGATGAATCTCCCTAGTCCTGATTGATCCTCTGATTAGCAGCCTCTATCCACAGGTCAGCAGCTGGCTTTGAGTCACAAGTAACTCTCACAGTACAACACCGTTTGAACCCCCAGATTTCATCCCCTAGATCTCCAACACCCTTAGAGGTCCAATCTTTTTTTGGATTATTAACCTCCCTAGCAGTTTAGACAAACCATGTTCGTTCTGGTACTCCCCAAGCGCTAGGGCAGCAGGCATTGGGTGTACCCGATACACCTTCGGAAAACTGCATCAAACGTCACGGTGACGAGGAAGGGGGCGGGTGTCGCCATACACCTCCAGCTTTCCACCTGCCCCTCTCCACACAGTCATTAATGACACCGGCTGTGGGGTGAGTGTCGAAATAACAGGTACTTTGTACACTGACACGATTTCCTGTAACAGTGCGGTATGGGCAGACCGCTAGGGGGGTTAATTTGCATTCTCAATTTCACACTCCTAACTGCTAGTTATTCATATTTCCCTGCAGTTATCCAAGTGACCTAAATTGTATACATTTAACACTTAGCCGCCCAGACACGGAATGCCTCCAAGTTGTTACACCCATATGAGCTTTGTAACAATAATGCAGGTATGCATAGCTAGTTTTGGGCACCTTTTGAGTACCAGAGTACCACTTATGTTCACCCCTGGTTATACTCATAGGTCCCATGAAGAGTACACACTTTATCGTGAATAAAGCAGGTCATGTATTATTGGTATAGAACTTTTGTCTGTTTGTAAGACACTTTCCTACAAACAGAATAGCATTTTGTTTGTCTTTTCCACTTGGCAAAGCAATTCCTCTTCCACAGTTGTCACGTAGGTCACTCCACCAATACAAACATAAAGTTTAAATGTACAATCAACTCTGTAAAGTTGTGTTATCATTCTCACTAGACACATGAAAACAAATACTAGTACAGGCATTCCTCAACAATGAAAAGTGCTTAGTTCATATGTGATATGTGAAGTATGCAGTTTATAGAGGAGTTCCGGGATTAAAAAAGAATTATATACAGGGGACACAAAAATAAGACATCCTAGATCTGAATAAAATATTCTTATTAAATACTTTGTTATTTACATAGTTGAATGTGCTGACAACAAAATCACACACAATCAAATAAAATTTATCACCCCATGGAGGTCTGGATTTGAAAACTAAAGTGGAAAAAAACACTACAGGATGATCCTGATTACTTTGATGTAATGTCCTTAAAACAAGTCGGAATGAGGCAGTCAGTAGTGTATGTGGCCTCCACATGCCTTTATGACTTCTTTATAATGCCTGGGCATGCTCCTGATGAGGTGGTGGATGGCCTTCTGAGAGATCTCCTGGACAGTGTGGTGTTTTTTGGATGTAGCGAGACATGATGTTCCAGATGTGCTCAATTGGATTCAGGTCTGGGGAACGGGTGGGCCAGTCCATTGCATCAATGCCTTTGTTTAGCAGAAACCGCTGACTTACTCCAGCCACATGAGGTCTAGCATTGTCTTGCATTAGGAGGAACCCTGGGCCAACCGCACCAGCATATGGTCTCACAAGGGGTCTAAGGATCTCATCTTGGCACTTTATGGCAGTCACGCTACCTCTGGCGAGCACAAAGAAATGGCACCCACACCATTACTGACCCACTGCCAAACCGGTCATGCTGGAGGATGTTGCAGGCAGCAGAACGTTTTTCACGTCTCTCGACTCTGTCATGTCTGTCGAATGTGCTTAGTGTAAACATGCTTTAATCTGTGAAGAGCACATGGCACCAGTGGCTAATTTGCCAATCTTGGTGTTCTCTTGCAAATGCCAAACGTCCTGCATGATGTTGGGCTGTAAGCACAACCCCTACAGCTGGACTTTGGGCTTTTCTACCTGTTATCTATTCCGTTTGCACAACAGCATGTGAAATTGATTGTCAATCAGTGTTGCTACCTAAAGGCCCCTATACACCTGACGAGCACCGGACTGCAACGTGATGACGTCATCATGCTGCACTCCGCCGCTCAGAGTATCGGCGGGCACACTTTGTGTGACGGCCATAAATTTTTTCATGGGGACCCCGATCCCTATCCAAAGTAATGTAATCGGGCAGAGATTTACGGATATATCCGTTCTCTGGCTGAGATTTATGGACATATCCTAGCCATGTGGGCACCCGTCATCCATGGCCAATTTTGGTGATGTTAGCCCAGGGCACTGATTGGCATAGTACCACCCCTGCTTGGGAGGGGTGCTCCAGTCCTGGCGACCCGAATGGGCCAGAGTGGCTTTGGCTCACAAGTACTTAAGATGCTTCCTCTGGGAATGAGAAAGTGAAGATGGTAAGTATGTTTTTTTTTATTTGTGCAGCAGCTTTTCCTGATGTAAACTGTTGACAGGTGAGTAATATGCCTAGGTAGTGTGTTTTTTTCAGTTTACAACTGCTTTAAACTCCAAACTCTCTGTAAGATACAAGGTAAAATAAATGAGTAGACATAATTAAGTGTATCAATGATGTAAGGGGAGCACATGGCTTAAATGGCTTAAAACCAATATAAAGCTGGGCATACATGTACCAATTCCTGCACGATCCGATCCATGATCCGATGCCGTGCGCGCTCCCGCATCCCTTAAGGATCGGGTCGTGCAGTAATTGGAGGCTGCAACCGACGAGGATTGGGCTGAAATCAGCCGTCCTGTCGGATCGCACAGTTATCCGATAGGATGGTACATTTTAGCTCGATCCCATTAGTTTGGCTGGGGACGGCTGCCCCCAGCCGAACTAATGAGCTGCAGATGCAGAGTGCCGTCCGATTCTTGGCACTAGCGGGCGGGTGTGATGACGCCATCATGCCGCTCCTAGTGCAGAGAATCGCATAAGGAATAGACGGTAAATCGTACCGTCTATTCACAGCTTTAGAAACATTTTAATATTAAACTTATCGTTTCAGCCTGGGGGTATTGGCCCCTGACTCTTTTTTCTTTATTATCTTTGTCAATAATTCTTTGATGAGTGCCTATATTTCCCTAGGAGTTATTTGATCAAGAAATTTAATGGAATTGCTCAGGGGGTTGTAAGTCTATCCAAAGGTTTTATTTGCAAAATATAGGTCATGTGAGTCCTGAATTTCAATTCCCAAGTCAACCCTATATGAACACATTCATCAAGTAGTGACAATCTGGCTTGAAAAGTCCCCTGTTCTCTGCTAGGTCCAATGGGGGTTCCTTGACGGGTGGAAGCAGACAGAGACTATACTATACTAAAGCTGATTAAAGATCTAAAGGTGGGTTTACAGGTGCAGATTTTCTCTTTAATCAACTGCCAATAAATTTTATTGTTTGATGTGGTTTTTGAACATCGTTCATTACGCTTACACAGCTTGTAACAACCTTGATGAAGCCCCCCATAGATGTTTAGATCCGCATGCGATCAGCCGCCATTCAATCGCGACATTTGATGGAGTCATCGGCAGTCGATCGTTCAAAGATCGAAGAGCACACTACTAATGGTAAACAATTCCCCACCAATTTGGGCCCCAGATTGTTCGCTGGGTAATTCTGGCCATGCACTCTGAGATTAAAATTACGATCCATTAAAACCGACCAATGAAAGCATTTTATCGTCCTGAAATCTGCACATGTCCACATGGTACAACCGATAAAATACGGTCATAATTGCCATTTGTTTACCGACCAATTACTGCCGAGGCTTCCCCTTTAAAAAAAAAAAAAATACATCCTAATGGCTGATATAAATGGCAATTAATTTCAATGACATCCTCATAAAAAAAAAAAATAATAAGATCGTAAATTGGATTTTCAATGTGGTAGCTTTTTTGCTGAATATTACGATCCAAACCGATATCGCCGTCGGGATACATTGGTCTGTTTTAATGGATCGTAATTTTAATCTCAGAGTGTATGGCTAGCCTAAAAGAGAGGATCGACTTCTGTGTATTCCAAGTAGCTGCCAGATAGGAAGGTAGATTAGGCCAAAAGGGTCGATCATACAGCCACCAACCTAGTTTGTTTGATGAATGATTGGCTGAAAAATCCTGTCCCATCAGCAAACGAACGATCTTTTATTTGATTTTGGGCGGTCTTCGATTCCCGAACAACCCATCAATCAGATCGTTTTGCATGGTCAATTGTTTCGAATGGAAAATCAATACGTCTGTCCTATGTAAAGAATGGTAAGTCAGTTAACCTTAGTAAACATACTACATTACATTACAACTGTAAAACTGTATTTCACACAAGCATTGTCATGTAAAAAAACAAATTAGGAGGAGTCTATAATATCACACTTTCTATTCATTAATTATTGCACAATTGTGATTATCTTATATTTACATCTTAGATTCTGTGCTAGATTCTAGGATTCTAATCTGCATAGTTAATCTACTTTGTGTAGGTTGGTAACTGGGAGTGCCACAAAGGATGGGTCGAAAGCCTGAACCAGTTTATTGAAAATGACAAGCAGGTGTGTCCTAAAGGGCTGGCTGGTATTTCCATAGTCGTGTAGAGAACGCTCTTTTCTCTACACGACTCTTCTCGTTTCTGGCTTTTATTTGAAATCATTCTATATTTTTTCATTTTGTTGGCTCATTAGAACCTTGGTGTCCCCCATGTGACCTGGCAGTGTTTTATCTGAGCCACGCTGTGACGCCACAGTCAGACCTGTCAAGCCTCCCGTTTTGTCACGTTTTTATGTGGCTTTCCCGGCCAAATCCCGATTTCAAGAAATCCTGGATTTTTCCCGGATTCTTGAAACCGAGCTGATCTAGCAGGGAGAGGGTGTTACTCATCCTGCTAATGTCCCACCCCGCACATTAACAGCACAAGCGTGGTGAGTAACGCCCTCTCCTTGCTAGATCAGCTAAAAGGCCGGTGGACGCAGGAAGTGACATCAGTGATGTCACTTCCGGTACGTGGAACGCAGAAGAACCACGATCCATATACCGAAAGTGACATCACTGGCGTCACTTCCTGTACGTCCCCTGTTTTTTTAATGCCCAAACTTGACAGGTATGCACAGTTGTAATTGTGTGATTTCAGACTGTATGCTTCGTTACAGCAGCTTCCTTAGCACAGACTCAGGGCCGTTTTACACTAGCCGCACTGTGGCTGCGGTGCAGTTATTGGCTGGTAATGGAAGTGTTTGCCATACATGTGTATGGGAAAATCTTGCACTGCATCCCCCCAAAATAAGTTCTGCAGGGCTGCGTTGTACGTTATCACCATAACAAGAGTTCACTCTAGCTGTACTGTGTTGTGTTACTGCAACGCAATTGTGGCTAGTGTGAAAAGGCCCTTAATCAACTGCTCTGGGGTGTTTTAGTCTCGTTCTGCTATAACGTGCACTTTCCTCTGCATTCCAAGTTCTACAGTCCTGATCAAAAGTTTAAGACCAATTGAAAATGGCAAAGAATCACATTTTACATTGTTGGATCTTAACAAGGTTCCAAGTAGAGCTTTAATGTGCAACAAGAAGAAATGGGAGTGAGACAAAACAATTTTTGAACATTCAATTTAATGAAAACAATGAATAAACTTAAACAGGCTGTTTTACAGCTGCTCCAAAGTTTAGGACCACACCTCCAAAAAAAAACAAACCCATAAGGTGAGTGGGAACATTTCTCCAAGTAGTGAAGACAGCCGCACGAAGGCCATCTACTGTCTCGAACTATTGTGCATTTTTGTAAACTTCCCATGCCATCCATCCCCATGATGCTGTTCTCCTGGAAGAAGTCCTTTGTCCTGCCGGCATTGTGTGCTGTAGCTTTGTCCTGTTGAAAACCCAGTCGTTACCACACAAACGAGAGCCCTCTGTCATGTGAAATGCTGTCTGCAACATCTGGATATAGCCAGTGGCTGTTTGACGCCCCTGCACTTCCTGAAGCTCCATTGTTCCAATGAAGAAAAAAGCCCCCCGGACCATTATGGTGCCTCTCTACTGTGGGACATAGAAAACATCTCAGATGGGATCTGCTTGTCATGCCAGTAACGTTGGAAAACATCAAGGTTAAATTAAGAGAATATAACTTTCTTCCACCTTTGAATGTCCCATGTTGTGAAGTCCAAACGAGCAGTTCTGTGGCGTTCAAGGAGATGAGGTCTTTGAAGACGTTTTTAGTTTTTGAAGCCATTCAGTCTCAGATGGCGTCTGATGGTCGGATGGAAGCCGACCACGTTAATAAAGGGATCAAGAAAGTGATCAACAATAACGGCAGAGCTACTCCGTACTGAGTTCATGTTTGGAAGTTTGATTTCTGTTTTGGGGGAGTTTTTTTTTTTTTTTTTGAGATGTGGTCCTGAACTTTTGATCAGCTGTAAAACAGCCTGTTTAAGTTTATTCGTTGTTTTAATAAAATTGCTTGAATTGCCTCACTCTAATTTCTTCTTGTTGCATGTTGAAGCTCTACTTGAAACCTTGTTGGAACCTTTGACCGGATTTTTCAGCCAATCGACCGCGCGCAATGACGTCATCACGCATGGTCAATCAGACGAAAAATCGGGTCAAAATTGGCAGGGCACACTTTGTGTAAAAGCTGGGCATAGACGTTTAGATTTCCCAGGGATCGATCTTTTAAACGATTGTGCATGCGGAATCGCATGCACGATTGTTTAAAAGATCGATCACTGGGAAATCTAAACATCTATGCCCAGCTTTATTCATTTCTGTCCAGTTTTAATTATCCTGTTGAATTGTTGCCTAAATAACGTTTATACAGAAACAAAATACCATCTTGGCTAATTGTGTATTGCACAATTTTCCTTCTCTTACATACTCTATTTGTTTTTCTTCCTTTTTCTTATTACTGTGTTACATTTTAAACTCTTAATAAAATAAAGATTATATTGTAAGTAGAAAAACTTTGACTTATAACATTGTACATTATACATGCTAAAAGTATTATATTGTGGTAAAAAATTCTCATTGTTAATCCGTAGCCATTAATATAAAGATGGCCTTCCCTTATAGGGAGGGTTTACACAAGGACACAATGTGTGTTAATGGGGATTTTTGAGGTTCTTGAGGTCAGACACTGATGTTTGAGGAGATGGTTTGGCTTGCAGTTTCTTCTCAAATTCTTCTCAAAGATGTTCTGATTGAGATCAGGGTCATGGGTTCCTCCACACCAACCTCACTCATCCATGTTTTTATAGTTTTTGTCTGCGTTCATGTTTGAATAGCTTGGAGCCATCTCCAAAACGATTCCACAAATCTCATAGCATGAAATTGTGAAAAATATCTTGGTATCCTGAAGCATTCGTTCCTTTGACAGGAACCATGGAGCTAAGCCAAACCCCTCAAAAACAACCCCATACCATAATCCCCCCTCCTCCAACAACCAACCTTAAGTTGGGTAAAACACTAAAAAGCATCCACAAAACACAGACTAGTCCAGACAAACTGCCACCTCAGAGTACAATTATCCATTGCTGTGGAGTCCTTTGACCACAAATTTTGTCAGATTTGGATGTAGGTGCTCAACCTTGGAATATATTCCATTAGGTTTATTACATTTTCATGTTGTATGGCTTATATGCATGAAATACAAAGTTTGAAAGTTCTGATAACATTAGCAGACCCCACTCATGGTTTTTACATTGCCTACAACTTTGTAGCTGTGTTTCTGTTCCAAGTTACTTCCAATGTGTTAGAATACCACTAAGGCTAGGTCTCCACGACGTACTGCACTATGTTGTACTTCTGACTGGCGGATCATCAGAACATGTCCGTCAGCATCCCCGACAAGGAATGCACTTAGGGCAGGGGGTGCCGATGAACCCTATAGCGCCGTGGAGACATAGCCTAAGAGTTGACTCACATAACCACATGGAAATGTCTTGAAAGGGCTTATTGCAGAGGTGCAATCCTATCAGAATGCCATGCTCTTTCTCAAATACTGCATGCCAAGGTGTTTTGTTCTATATACATTTGGCCATTGGTATGATACACGAATATGCCACAATACTTTTGGCAAAAACATATATAATGAAGTGCTGAAAAATTCTCAGTTAAACTGAAAAATGATTAATTCATGGATGTTCTATGAGGTTGCTATACAAGTGAATGTCTTGTTCTTGGGTATTTATTTTCTAATCTATGTCTCTATGTGCTCACTACCATGTATGCATCATTAGTAAGCATTAGTTTAGTTTTCCATAGCCGTTGTAGTGTAAGCCAGAACTTCCCTTCAAATGATATTGAAAAGGTGACAACAATCATTTAGTGTTTTCATCCTCAACAAGTCCTTACAACTGCATAATAAAGAGGATAATCTGATGCAGAATTGAAAGATATTAACTTCTTTCTCGATCCTGTTTGTTCTTGGCTAAACATTAATCCAAGGTGCCTGCATATGGGATAAAAATAACAGAAAGGTGTGCAGGTGACAGTTATGGGATAGGAATATTCTGGACACATAGACTTTTCAAAGCTGCTTGGTTATATCCACAAACTGTGTAAATATGTACTCCTCTGTACAGCACACATACCTGACCACACAGACACCTGCTATGGACATGGTAGACATGGCCACAAAAACCTAGTAACATACTTATTTGCTCAAACAAACTCTGCCACTTGGTTCCTATAAGGCAGGATCTGATGATGCTCATCCTCTGTCACCCTCTCTCTTTTATGACTGCATGTTGGGGCAAGGCTACTTTCTAAGCACAGATGCACCAGGTAATTTGTGCCCACCTCATTAGAGCAACAAGAGAACAAAGTGGTGGGGCAGTTCAGATCGTCATTACTTTGGATTGGAACAGACCACGTTGCGATAGTTCATTCAACAATCAAATGGAAATCGTCCTGTGTATGGCCAGCTTAATGCTCATCCTTTTTCATCTTCTGTATTGATCTCTCCATAAAGCCTGCCATAGACACCTCGATCTATGGCAGACCTTTAGCAGACTGATTACAGCGTGGTGATGTCACCACGCTGTGAGCAGTCTGCTACATGTCGGACAGGAATCCTGTGTCTTCCACTGACACAGGATTCCTGGCAGACTAAAGCCAATTACCTCGGAGGGGGAGGAGACTCCCCCTCTGAGATAACAGCGGTAACAGCCTGCAGCTGTCAGTCGCACGGAAAAAGAACCGGCATGTCGGATCCGTGTGCGATCCGACTTGGCTGCTTTTTTCCTACATAATTCAAGGTGGGCTCCCTCATAGTTGCGGCAGACCAACCTTGATGTGATCGGCGGGAGCGAGCACGCAGGTTGGTCTGCTACAACTGTGGCCGGGAGTATGCCCGTCTATGGGGGGCTTAAGACTCCTAGAATGGTTGTAACCGCCGTCCTGTAACCTCATGATTTAAAGAAGAATCAGGCTAGTAAAGGTCTCCACACACTTGTAATATTGTAAAAAGATTAGATCAGTGGTGGGCATCTGAGTTGTGAGGCCCTCGGCATTACTAAAAGGCCGCACATAACATTTTCAATCTATACTGATGTTTTTTAATGAAAAAATGACAGCAGGCAGAGCTAGAAGACATTATTTTAAATTTTTTAAATAACAATTTGTTTAATATTATACTTCAATCATTTGGGAACACTGTAGTATGGTCATGCACATTTGGTGTCATGTATATCATCAAAGGTTATGTGCCTTATAGATATATTCAAAGCCAGTGATAATATCGATGGGGCCCATAACCTTCGCTTGGGCAGACAGGTGAGTTCCTATGCCCTTTGCATTAACAATTAGGTTTTAGGGGCTGCAAGTGGAGGACTGAGGGGGCCACCAAAGGGCCGCATGCGGCCCCCGGGTCGCAGGTTGAGCACCTGGGGATTAGATGTTGGATTTTACAAAAATATCAAAGCTATCTGGAAATAGGGACATTTTTAATTGTTGTATGAATTGAACAGTAATTGGGAATATATGTTCTTTGAAAGGTTGATACTTCCCCCTGCCTATCAACCTTGATGGTGTATGGCAGGGGTCAAACTCAAGCACAGAGTGGGTCAACATTAAAAACTTGAACAAAGTCTCGGGCAACTCTTGATATTAATTGATGTAAGACAGACATCAAGTTTTGTCAATTGAATCTAGATATGTAATTGGAAAGCATACATGCATATAACGTAAATGAACATGAGAACATGTGACTGAAACAATTTGATCTATAGCACCACAATGCATAATATGACTACATTGTGCTTTACTGTTAAGTACCACACACCTCCTCTAACTTGGTTCATTGGGGTGCTAATAACAATGAATGGCACTGAAGTATGCCTGTTGGTAACACAAGTTTTTTTGCAGTGTCGTACCACATTGCATATATGTGAACCCAACCTTAATGGTTTTAGGGAATGGTTATGAAACTGTTTTATATCTCAGTGTGTGTTTGAATAAGGATTTGTCCCTCCATTATGTAAAAGAGGCAACAGCAAAGAGAAATCAAGTGAATTCCCATCACAGTCACTAGCATGGGCATCACCATTGGAAAATTTCAACGCTTGCTTTAATAACTGTTGTAATATGTCAGTTTTCTTTATTTTGCCAAGACATATTTGTCTTCATTCCCCACCTTGCTCTGCACCCTTTCCTTTCATAATTTGCTTTCCATCCTCTTCATTTTAGTTCAACATCACAAACAGTATTATTCTTTCTCCATCACACACCTATCCGAAGTCATTCAAGTTCAAAAGAGTTTGCACAACCTCATGGGGTGTGTCCATATATCACAGGCATATATATCTGAGTTCCTCCGCAGGCTTCTGCCAACAGACGATGCTTCCCATTGCTGTGTGTGACATTGACATATGTATAGATGTCTTCTCAGAATAGTATGAACTGCCTGAGGACACTGTGCTTTGTGAAGTAGCCTGGCACATTGCTGCATCTTATATTGCTGGACGGGGAATTTCACCTTAAAGAAGAAGAGCAGAGAAAACTGAATGCAAGTAAAGGATTACACTGAGAAAAAAGAGGAGAGATATTCGTTGGATACCAGTGAAGTGACTTCTACGTCAAGAAAGAATCACATCCAAATTGTCATAGAAGAAGACCATTGTATATTGTGGAGACGAGCTGGTGTGCACCTACTCTCCCCTAAAAATCTGATTGTCAAGTCATTTGACCTGCTCACCAAGGGAATCTACTTTATCTCCTCTGACAAACTTAGCACACCTTTGCTCAAGTGAATACATCAAACTCAAGTGACAGCTGACTTGAAGATTACCATTCATTCTGCAGCAGACATCAGAGTGTGCACTTGTGTAACCCAGAGATAACTTTTACTGGATAAAGCAGAGGTTTTTGTAAATCCTACTTGTGATTTTGCTTAGAAGCTGATCTGTTGTCACCATGGGCACTTTTATTGGACATATTTCTCCTGGGTTGGCATTCTTGTCTTTTGGTTTCCTATATGCTATTCGCTATTCCTGGATGGTCCTGAATGGATGCAAGGTCCAGTATGCCCCCCGCACCAAGACTAACCAAAAGTTTTGGAAGACATTGCCCATAGAGGCGGTGATGAAGCTGATTTATTCATTAATGGCTGTTTTAGCTGAATTCTTCTTTCCACCAGGAGTACAAAAGTTAAGATTTTTCCGCTCAGATGACCCTGAATATCATTTTCAGCACCCTAGTGAGTGGCAGCATGCTACGATGTATGGCTTTTTCTGTCTAAGTGGAGTCTTGGACGTAGTAAGTCAGTCCTGTCTGCAGAAACGTAATCCACTGCTTGAGCATGTAGGAGTCACTGCAGCTTTCTATATCACAACACTCTTACTAAAGTTCCATGGTCATGGCAAAGACGCTGTGGAAGTGCAAGTCCACCAACTACTATTGCTGACTTGTGGCCTTAATTGTGCCATAATGATGTTTGAAATTTGGCAGCCAAACCACTGTAAACTCTGGTTTACCAAGGCATGGTTAGTTTCTGTGCAAGGAACTTGGCTGCTTCATGCTGCATTTATCTTGTACCTTCCTCCAACAGGACATATGTGGGACTCATCAGACCCTGCTAACCTCATGTTTCTCACTACGTTCTACTGCTGGCATCTAACCTTTGATGCAGGGCTAGTGGCTCTTCTCTTCTGGCTAACAAGTATTGTGCACAGACGTTGTGGTGGCAGACTACTAAGAGATGACTATCAGTTGGCTGGGGATAAAGCAGAACTGGCAAAGCTCACGGCAGAATACGATGAAGAATTGTAACGTTTGTGATTAAAGTCTTTCACACTCATGTTTGTTTCACAATAGATGTCCTGTTACAATCACCCAGAGTTTTTGTTGTCAGTTGCAACAAAGAAGTTTTTACAAGGTCAGTAGTACCATCTCTGGAAGCTTTAAATCATTTTTAGCATATTTTAAACTTACATGAAATGTTCAGGTTTATAATATGGCTATATCAGACCAGAACTAAGTAATGAGCAGACAGAATTACAGAAATGTAACTTACTGAATTTATTTACAAGCTCTGTTTATGTGCCAGTATTTAACATTTCCCATTAGCTTGCTGTTTTTTTTCTTCAGCTTGGTTTCCCAGCACCATCCTTTCCCTAGAAAAAGAATTACATTTTCCTCTTTAATGTTACAGGTTAGAATGTTCAGCGAAAGGATGAAGACTTCTCTTGCTAGAATAAGGGTCCCCATACACCTTTAGATTTCTCTATCAGATTTCCTTTAGATCTCCTTTTGTTTTACCAAAACCATGTAATATGAGGGACTTTCTAAATCCTCAAGTCTACCTGTGTTCAATCGCAGAGGACTCTATACTACATAGTTGTTGGTAGATCTAAAGGATATCTGACAGAGAGATGTAAAGGTGTATGGCCAACTTAAGACAATATAGCGTTCAAGGACATGAAATAGTGAAATCAGTCCCCATTACATTTCTTTGGACTAATAAACACCTTACATTGACATATGAGGAAGAAAACCTTTAAAATTCAGAAATAATATTTATTCCTATTGAATTTACATGATAGGTGGCATATTCCAAGCAAAACGACATGTGCTATCTTCAGCCATCATTTATTCTTTTTGTGATTTAATAATATATTTTGCTAATTGTCATTTAGTAATTTGGACTGTATAAGACTGTCAGGCACCTCTTTTTACATGCAATATGGCCCATTCACATACTGGTCTGGTCTCTGTTTTATTACACAGTTTTAAATATATTATGTTGTTCTGTATATGCGTTTGAATTATGTTTTTTTATACGAGTACCTCCATGCATTTAATGCATGTAAAATCTTACTAAATCAATTTACATGTTTTTCTTATGCTGTAAAATTTATTACAACGGTAGAGGTTTTAATTATTCCTACATGAAATCACATAGATGAATGATACATGCATGAAAGTGTGACTAAATGTAGAAGCATGAATGGGCCACATTATAGAGCAAATACATCAGAATGTTCTACCTTATAAAGCATTAAATGTGGCTCTTACCACTCTCTCTTATGTCTTTTATATATGCACCTACAAGATTCACCTGCAGTAGTGAATGTCACATTCACTTATTGCAAAAACATGCCAAATATGCCAAGCCATCCATATGTATGATGTATGCACAGCAGCAAAGCCCAGATCCAGTTCACTTGTCTATGTTGTACTATTATGAATAACATGAAATTTGTTCTTTTTTGTTTGTTATCATTTTCCTGAAATAAAAAAAGAAGTACTTAAACAATTATTTGCTTTGTTCTAGTAAAAGCCATCATAAAAATATTATAGGTTTTCTACAAGGATGTTCTGCAGTCATTGTTTATTCATCTTGACAGAATAACATGTTTAGTCTTAGAAGAATTGTCAATTAATGTTTATTACGTGTATCATGTAAGAGAACACATCATAGTAGAATGGTAAAAGTACATACACACTTTGAATTGGTAGTTGGGAATGATCATGTCTGTTCATCCCTAATGTCCAGAGAATTAATGAGTGCAGGTTTAGTTCTAAGGGTGAGGGGGGCGAAGGAGCGGTACCTCACTGTGTTGTCCTCCATTGAAGACAATAGACATCAGGAATCCTGACAGAGCAATGAATGACCTCACCCAACACCTGTACACACATCAGATATTCGGCTGAGATGATCACGATAGATTGCCGTGGTAGACTGTATGGCGTAGTCACTTGTCCAGTTAGAATAAGTCTGTGGCTATTGGGAAGCAGCCAACACACCTTGGGCAGAGTATTAGCAAGCTAGGCTTGGCACTGAGCAAATAAAGTAAACAGCCTGCCAGCTTTCCTATCTATGTTGATAGATTTCCAATGTCCACTTTTCCCTCTTTCATAGGCATTCCGTTGTAGAACAAGAAATCACATGAACCTGCCTCAAATAGTTCGAATCAAGCTTTTCCTTCACATGGTTCCCTTTTCTAGGATGAGCGCCAATATCACCTCCTTCATCTTGTCATATAAACATAATTTTTCTAAACCTCCAAACAGATTTTAAGTAATTGGCATTCACCACAAATGATGCCTCACCCATCTCAGATGAGTCATAAGACAACAACTCATGTTGATTCTTGAGCGCCACAATTAATTCATCTTCATGCAATAGTCAGTCAGCTATTCTTCCTCTTTTTATGGGTGTATAGATCTCACTATATAGTGAATGATCAACGTCACACACATATATGGCCAGTAGTGAGCTGTGGAAAGCTTGGCATACACGTACCAATTCCTGCACGATCCGATGCCGTGCACGCTCCCGCATCCCTTAGGGATCGGGTCGTGCAGGAATTGGAGGCTGCTACTGACGAGGATTGGGCTAAAATCAGCCGTCCTGTCAGACCGCACAGAGATCCGACGGGACGGTAAATTTTAACCCGATCCCATTAGTTCGGCTGGGGACGGCTGCCCCCAGCCGAAGTAATGAGCTGCAGATGCAGAGTGCCATTCGATTCTTGGCACTAGCGGGCAGCCGTGATGACGTCACCACGCCGCTCCTAGTGCAGAGAATCGGATAAGGAATAGACAGTAAATCCTACCGTCTATTCCCAGCTGAAGGGATCTCTACTCTTCTATAGTAAATACAGCAGCTTGCTAAGCTAAAGCCAATGATGCATAGCCCATCATAAAGCCCATCATATACCTTTTAATCACTCTGTACAATTTCCTTCAGATCTTCCAACACCTGAAGTTGCAAGAAAAAGTATGTGAACCTTTTGTGATTACGTGTAGTTTAACATGAATTGGTCATAAAATGTGCTCTGATCTTCATCTAAGTCACACAAATAGAAAAACACAGTCTGCTTAAAATAATACTACACAAATATTATACATAAAATACATATACATACATATTATACCATGTTTCCCCGATGATAAGACATTGTCTTATATTTTTTAAAAGCCGAAATATGCATCAGGTCTTATTTCCGGGGGGATGTCATAATCTGCTCACTCAGTGAAGGGGACAATGAATGGCAAACACTCACTTTTTTGTGGGTTCTACAGGCAGGGTAACAGACTCCGTTACTTTAAGGCAGGGACCAGCAGCTTGTCCTTCCTGGCGCGGAGGCACGTGCATGATCGCATGTGCGAGCCTTTGCAGTGACTTCCTGCTTCCTGACGGAGGCAGTCAGTTCCTGAATGGAAGATTCGGGCATGGACCGTGGGTGTCTTATTTGCGGTGAGTGTCTGCTTTGCGGGGAGGGGGGTGTTTATTTCGAAGTTTTGTCCAAAAAAAGGGGGGTGCCTTATTTGATGGGGATGCCTTATTATGGGGGAAACACGGTATGTTTTTATTGAACATAAAATGTAAACATTCACAGTGCAGGGTGGAAACAGTATGTGAGCCCCTAGCCTAATGACTTTTCCAAGAGCTAATTGGAGCCAGGAGTGAGCCAACCTTGAGTCCAATCAGTGTAATGATATTGTGTTGCTGAAAGCTGTCCTGCCTTTTAAAAACACACACCAGTTTTGGGTTTACTGGTTTAATAAAAGCACTGTCTGATGTGAACCATGCCTCGCAGAAAAGCACTCTCAGAAGACCTATGATGAAGAATTTTTGGATTGCATGAAGCTGGAAAGGATTACAAATGTATCTCCAAAAGCCTTGATGCTCATGTGTACAGAGTAAGACAGACTGTCTGCAAATGGAGAAAGTTAAGCACTGTTTCTACTCTCCCTAGGCGTAGTCTTCCTGTAAAGATGACTGCAAGGGCACAGCGCAGTATGCTTGATGAGGTAAAGAGCAATCCTAGAGTGTCAGGTAAAACTTTACAGAAATCTCTGGCACATGCTAACATTTTTGTTGACACATCTACAATAAAGAAAACATTAAACAAGAATGGAGTACAATGATGTGGGAGGACACCACGGAGGAAGCCATTGCTGTCCAAAAGAAAATATCGCAGCACGTTTGAAGTTTGCCAATGGGGCACCTGGATGTTCCACAGCACTAATGGCAACATTTTCTGTGGACAGATAAAAGCTAAATTTAGTTGTTTGGAACACACAACACTGATTGATGGAATGATTAATTTCAGAGTTTATCAAGACATTTTGCAGGAAAACATAAGTCTGCCAACTGAAGCTCCACAGAGGATGGGTGATGCAAAAGGACAATGAGCCAAAACATACAAGTCATTCAACAAAAGAATGGCTTTAACAAAACAAAATACGCATTCTGGAGTGGCTCAGTCAGAGTCCTGACCTCAACCCGATTGAAATGTTGTAGATCCGTAATCCCGGAAGTGATATGACTTCCTGTCACTTTCTGTATTTGAAGTGCAGTTGTCACTTCCACATTCCAGATACTGGAAGTGACACTCCGCGAGGCCACTTTCAGCACAGTGAAATATGTGTAATGCCCTGTTCTTCCTGTTTCCTCCCCTGCTTGTGATGATGATGTGCAGGGTGGGATATAAGGAGGGAGAGTAACACCCCATGCCTCTACGCGGCAACCCCTGTGATATGGTCGTTTGAGCCATGAGGGGGTCCCGACCCACAGGTTGAAAAACGCTTCCCCAAAACCTCACATTAATTTACTGAAAGCTACTGATCTTATAATAAGAAATTGGTAAAATAACTAAGACTCCAGAGCCACACACCATGATCCAGTCTCCTAGCAGCATACCGAGCGTCAGGCAAGCAGCAGATAAGGTTTTATGTACTCTGCACAGCCTCCATTATTAACAAAGCCTCAGTGATTGAGCTGTACTAGTCTCATGCCTGAACTTGCATGATTATTCTCTCTACAGCCATGCAGAAATAGAGAAAAGGTAAACAAAAAAAAACATTACAATCCCATTAAACTTTGCCTAAAGCGGACCTACCACCATAAATTTATCATTAGAATATTGACACTGGTGCTGATAATAAGGAGGAATGCATAAAAAAGGAGTAATTTCCCTTATTCTGGCTTGTGCCACAGCACTGCAAACCCTCCCCCCCTCCCCGGACCTCACAGCAAAAATAGCCGGGTAAATCTATAATTAGGGGTGCACATAAGTGGTCCGCCAGTACACAAATGGGGGTTTCAGCCTCCCCTCTCCCTCCTCCATGTGAGCAGAAGCCTAGTGACAAGTGCTCACTAGCGACACTCTGGCTGAAATTGGTATTGCAGCTCCACTGTATCATGCAAATTACCAAAATTATTTTAGTTTTATTGTTAAATGTAGGTCATTTGGATAACCATATGGAAACATTAATATAACTTAAAAGGTTGCAGTTAGGGGTTTCAAATTGGGAATGTAACTTACTAAAAAAGATTGGAATTTTAAGGTTGTTGGAGATCTGGGGATTAAAACTAAGAGTAGACATATGTAAGGCCATGTGTCCACTGCTGTTTCCCTGCGCTGGGCAACAAAAGATGCATGCCGGAACATTTGCTGGAGGATTTCTGGCGACTTGCAGGCAGTTTGCCCATGGCTTAGGGCCCTATTAATTTAGCATACCAAAGATGCGAAAAAGCAGTGCCCGAACAGCATCAGGCATTTTGGAGACACCAGCTGTTGGCCTGTGGATGGGGGCTCAATCAAGAACAGGGAGGTCCATCTGCAGCAGAATCTACCCTGCAGGAAGATGACACAGAGGACAGTGAGCTCACTGTGCACCCCTGTCTATAATCTTGGCTCTGCATTAAAACGAATGAGACACATTTTGCCAAAGAAAACCATTATAAACACCCCCAGTGGTCACTCATATTACCAGCTCAGATGTAAGTAAATTACATGTATATTTTTTCAATTTTGATTATACATCCCCTTTAAGGTAACACCTGTAGATCATTCCATGAAGATTTTTTATGGCTCTGGGGTGACAATGCTCTATCTTCCAATAGTTACCCATGTCAAATGCCCCTTAACTCACCAAATGTAACCCCTGACCTTTATTCCCATAAACTTAACCCATCTACTCAGTTGTGGTCAATGATTTGACCAAGGGGGGTGGGAGTGCATCACCCCAAAGTGCAACCAAAAGCTGCCAGAGGCTGAACTATTGCAAATTATTTATTATTATCCCTTTAAGTGAGTCCAGCACCCCACTGCAAGCATTCAATGCATTCAATTTATGGCTTTGAGCTCCTGCCGCTGTCTTCCGATTCCAGTGAAGCACTGAATGTGTATATTGTTTATATGGAGTTAATGTTTGGAGGTTAGTTATAGAGACCTGATAAATAAATGTAAACCTTAATGTATCCTAGTGGAAATAACATTTACAGCACAGTAAATAAAACTATATGATGATGATCAGATCAAATAATCAGAATTTCATCTCCAGATATAAGACTATTTTTTACCATTTGACTCTCCTGTACATTTGTGAGACTGAACAAGGAGAATCCTTTTAGGTATTTAAAGAATGAACCCTTCAAGGACTGAAAGTACAGCCTGAGATAAAGGAAGCTCCAGCTTACTATGTGCCAGTGTCCCATAGGTCCCTTGGTTGTTTTATGTACGTGACACTTCATGCTATAACACAATGCAGATTTGGCGGCTTCATTTTCTACGCATAGAGTTATTGTTAGTTTCCCTGTAAGACCTTTGTGGAAGTGGATTTTGGGTGTGTATGAACTTTAAGAGCATCAAAACCTGTTTTCCCTCTAACCTTTATACACATTTTAGTTCCTCAACTTTCTGTGTGTGATACTTACAGATCACATTCCTTGATAAATTAGAGGAAACATGTAGTAAAAGAAGATCAGTAGATATCATTGCTGGGCTCCAATGGGCTGTGTCTAGATCATTAAGATCATATTGCAGCATGTAAAGTCAAATCTCTTTATCTTTATAGTTGTTCCAGATCAATGACGCACAAAATAACCTAAACCCAGAGGTACAACATAGCAGCAAGACATTAAAGAATACCTGCTATGCATGAATACAGATGCTACTATCTTCACTACCTTTAACCTGAATGGCACGCTAATAAACCAAAATGGCATAGGTGCCTAGGCTCATACTGAAATCGGTGAAGGGTAATGTATTTACATGATGCTCTGCTTGTTCAAATGAATGAGCGGTCTTACACAGTGTGTGGTGTGCAGCAAATATGTGTTGGACATATGTACTGCATCCAGAAAGTATTCAGTGAGTACTATATTCATAAAGTATACAGTGCAACAATTTTCACACATTTTGTTATGTAACCGCCTTATTCCAAAATGGATTACCATATTTTTTAGAACATATAACGTGCCTGACCATAAGCCACACCCAGTTTTTAGAGCAGGAAAATAAAATAAAATATGAAGTAGAATTTATGAATATGAACCTGTATTTCTGTGGTTTATCAAGGCATTCCCATCCCTATAA
>CM070035.1:67771851-67785763 GCA_036250615.1 Ptychadena robeensis | reverse complement strand
GAACATGGTTGTTCAATAATAAAATTATTCCTCAAAAATACCACTTGCCTAATAATTCTGGTGTGTGTGTACACATATATATTTTATATACACAGGGGTGCATATAAGTGGCACGCAAAATCGTCTAAAACCTAGCTCTGTGTACCTCTCTTTTTCATTCTTAGCGCATCTGCGGACTACAGGACACTTTAATAACTATAAAAGGTTGCAGTTAGGGGTGTCAAATTGGGAATATAAATTACCAATAAATAAATAAAAAAAAAAAAAAAAAGGACATCTAAGGGTGTTGGGGATCAAAAGGGGGGCAAAAGAAAAGTTGAGATATGATCCTAAAGATATATACTGAGATCTGGGGGTTTGTGTTGTACTGTGAAAGTTACATTTGACCCAAAGCCAGCTGGTGACCTGTAGATGGAGACAGCTAAACTGAGGCTCAATCAGGAACAGGGAGGTCCATCTGCAGCAGAATCTACCATGAAGGAGGGTAATGCAGAGGACAGTGAGAATGACAGTAAGGTAGACCACCCTACATATGGGGTTAGTACCAAACACCATCTCCTGGTACTCATCTCAGTAGCTCACTAGAAAAGTTAATTAAGGTCCCTTTCACACTATATGTGTTATTTAAAGGCATGCATGTTTAAAAAGGTATGAGTTTACATACGCATGCGTTATCCCATTACACATCAGCTTTTATGCTTGCATTTGCGTTTCTGAACAAAAACACCAAAAATGCGTGTAGCAGGCCAACGATGCGTTTTTGTAAAAAAAAGCAACGCATGCAGTGTGAATGGTAACATTGGTCTTCTATAAAGTGAAAAAACACATGCATTGAAAAACGTGACTCTTATAATGTGAAAGGGCGCTTAGTCTCTGGATTTCTTCAAGATGGTGGGCGTGCATCATATGGCAATGACAAGATATTCCAATGCATGCACATCTGACAACATCCAGATGGATTCTGTATCATTGGTATACGTGATATGACATTTCTCCTGTGCAAGTGCAATGCAGAAAATCTGCCTGTAAGTTTATGTGTATATGTACATAAGTTGAACATTAAGTTCATATGTACATCTCACAATCATGGTTTGTCATCACAGAACTGAGGCAATAGACTAATGTGGAAGCTTAGAGACCCACAACAGCATAATGTAAGGCACTCAGATTTGGATAGGCTCAGTTGCAGTCTGTATGCCATTTGTAATATTGTCAAATGTCTTGTTTCTCATTGATCATCTTATATTAATGGCCATCATGAGGCCATTACTAAAAAGAAAAACAAACCTGAATTTAGGAATTTTAAATAAATCCATAAATAATCCTAAACTAAAGCAAATGATATGTTATTAAACACATGATTTATTATAAAATGATTTATCCTACCTGTGCCAATCGCACCATGAAAAGATTGTTAGGATCCTTAGCGTGATACTGTGCCAACTGCCGTAACATTGCAGCAAGACGGGCATTGTTTGTTCCTACAGATAAAAGGAGAGAAGTATGAAACCGCTATCATACTCAGATCCCAGTACAAACTCAGGTTCATGATGCTGACAATATCTTACCGCTGCCCACCATGCCCATAGCAAAGATGGAGTTGTAGGAAACTTCAGGATCAGCATCATGAGAGAATTTGCTTAGAGTATCCAGGATATTCAGCCTTGGGTTTGACACGGAGATGAGAGCAAGAGCCAAAGGAACAGCTCTGCGGAGTGTGGGCTCACCATACCGTAGCTATTAGTAAAGATTGAAAAAAAAAGTTTGTTAAATTTAGAAAACATAGAAAAATTTAGAAAACATGAATCTAAATCATTCCACATGATTACATTGTATTCCTAAAGTGCTTTAATTTTTAAATACATCAACGGCCTATTGATTAGACAAATGTGTTCTTTTTAGGGCCACCTCACCCATATTAATCAGATTATAATTGAATTGACCGCCTGATGCTGAAGGAGAAAAGAAATATACTGTATTTCCCTCATGTTTGTAAACGCATATGTTTCAAATCAAACTATTATTTGACTTTTCTTTAAGAAAAGCAGAAAAAGCCATTATACTTAACATTGTGCTGGCCCATATGTGTCCTACCACATTTCCATGCCAGTGCTGCAGCATTTACCAGAGCATCCAAAAATATCAGTGTCAATTGCCTGTATCCTTCACAATAAAGTATGTGCACCACTGACCTCCATGTTAAGGAGGCCGTTTCCCTTCCCAGCCCACAAACTGGGCAAGAGGATGGCGGGCAGACACGGCAGAGTACCATGTACTCTGTGTTGAAAACAGGAGGTTAAAAACATATTTGATATCATAGGTACCAAAACTTTGAACAGCTGGAAACCATGCTTTTTCTTTTCACTAAAATGTGTCATCACCTTAAAAAGTCATAATTCACAACGAAGGATAAAACCAAACAGTGACTGAATGTAATGGCTTTTAGACAAATGCTGTGATAAGGGCGATTGCCCCTTTATCTTAGCCGCCCCCACTACCATTTTGTTATTTTTGCGACTATAAAACATTTAACAGAAGTCTACATATATTAATAAATGAAGAGGAAATAAAATTCCTGCCAGGAAATTACCAGATGTCCGAAGGTGCGTAGCGCCATTTCTGACCCAATTTCTTCACCCATGGCAATAAGAGCAATACCCAGGACCGCCACACCCTGCAATTACACAAGATAGTAACCATTTTAAAAAAATACACAAAAAGAACACAAACAGTTTAATTCCTAATAAAATAAATAAAAAATTTAATGTGAAGTCATCTAATCCTATTGAGTTAGCAGATATCATCTAATATAATTCAATCAGAAATCTTCAGTGAATGCAAACTGCAGCAAGACGTTACCTGGTGGGACCCCATGTCTGCAGAGGACTCTTTCTTTTCCTTCTTGTCCTTCTTCTCTTCTTCTTTCTCCTTATTATCAAAATGTTCACTGCAGATATGTAACAGCTGCTGCACTTTCAAAACATTGCCAGAGCCTGTAAAAAAAAAAAGCGCACATGCGTTTTAAAATCAGTTCAGAATGTTTTGCATTTGTGGTGCGTTTGCGAAAATGCACTGTGCAGAACTTTGACAGCCATACACGGTTAGATTTTAGCATGATCGATCTTCGATTAGATTTTAGATCTTGACCTTTTTATCAGACACAGATCGCTATCGAATTCAAAGTAGTACCACATGGAAGGTTTGATCAGAATATGACCAAAATGCTACGATTTTAGTTTCAATCACAAAACAGAGGAAAGAGTCATATATAAACAGTTCATCGAATACAATCGACCCGACCAACAAACACAATGCTACAATTATAGTTCAATTATTGTACAATTGACAAACATTTTTCAACATGTCCGATCACATTATGATCAATGTTTTGATCGGCATCTAACTATTTTCGCTGAATGAACCATGTGCGCACCATACGATTTAAGTTCGGTTGATGTAAAACTTTGATAATTTTAGGTTGATCGAATGCTAAAATCGAACAGTGTATGACTAGCTTTAGTCTCTCTCTCAGGCAAGAACTTGGAGAACACTGTTGTCATAATTAAGTGACAACTCAAATAAATTACCAAACCTTTCACCACCCATTATCATTATAACATTTTTGTAACTTTCAAGAGATGGCATCAAGCCAGTGGTAGACAAAGCCTTAAGCATTACATTCAGTATATTCAGTTAAATACAATGAAAGATCTAAACGTGTTTACATTTTGATTGTGCGAAAATAGGTAACTTACCAGCATATGCGCAGATATCAACCAAAGTGTTGGCAAAGCTTCTAAATGGCTCAGAAACAACCTCCAGTGCAGCAAGAATAGCTTCAATGGCTTCACCTTTCCCTGTATAAGAGAGTTAACTAATAAAAAACATGCTCACATTGCCCCAAGAAATGAATTATTATATATTGATTATTATATGTTGAGCTAAATTCTGAGACAGTTCAAGTCATTAGACAACTCTTACCAAGATGGTTCAATCCCAAGCCAAGAGGAAGCCAGCGAGCGAATGTGTCCTTCAACTCCTGCTCCGATTTCTCCATAATTGTTTGAAGAATAGTGGATGTCACATCCCCATTACAAGATCCCACAGCAATCATGCCACAAGCGAGAGCGGTCACTCCAACCACCTGTGTGATAATCCATAAATATCTGATCATATCTTTTTTTTTTTTTTTTTTTAAGAATTTTTCACATAACTCATATGTCTATTAATACAAATTAAAAAGAGAAGGGGACATTTAACCTATGTCATATATTTCTATGAATTTGAAACTGTCCCCAGCTTGGCTCTTTGCTTTAGGGCTCATACACCGTACTGCAACGCCGATAGGGGAAACGCAAGGTGCACAGGCTTGCAAAGAAACATTTCACACTAGCCCTGTGCTTCACTGAAAACTTCCTGCAGCATGTATTTTTGCAGGCGCAGTGCAAGTGTTTCTCATACATCTTTATGGGAGATGCTAGTGAGCGGGCCATGTTCATTACCAAAAAGAAAATGCAGGTGCACCTAGTGTGATGTGAGCAAGCCGTTAATGAAAATTTAGCTGCAGACAATTATCTCAATGGGTAGCCAGAGGTTACTAGTCTCGGCTGCTTTCAAGGTGGGCTCCCCGAACATCCAACTCTTTATCTCTACTGAATCTGGCTGCTGATCTAAGACTAAGTTTTAATATTCTGTATCTAGGTTAACAAAGTCTTTTTTTTATGTATCCAAGTTTCTATTACATTGTCGTATTACCTGTTGATGGGTTTAGCCATTTTTTCCCACAGCCGACTAACCCACTACAGACTAAACTAAGGTACCAGGAATAAGACACACCATTTACCATACTGACAGGGTTGCTTATAACAATCAGATTTTAACAGGAACCATTTGAAATTTAGTCATGTCAGCAAAATAGGGTTTAATTCTTCGGTAAAGATACTATGGGGTTAGTGGAGTAACCCAGAGGTAGTATGTGAAATCCATTGGCTATTTTGCAAAAAAAAGTAAACTAATGAGACACCACATTTAAGGACATATATAATTTTCTTTATGGGTTAAGATTCACTTCAAACATTAACAGACTTAAAATAATTGTTAGTCAGGAAACTACATTTTTATTCTACATGCCTGTTCCAGGTCAGATCAAAACTATGGTAAAGCATAAAAACTATGCTTTGATAAACTCGTCTGAACTACTGTAACACTCTCTGGTCTTCCTCTCACTAGATTTTCGTCTCTTCAATCCATCATGAATGGTGCTGCTAGACTCATCTACTCCTCTAACCGCTCCTCATCTGCTGCTCCTCTCTGCAAATCTCTACACTGGCTTCCAATTGTCCAGAGAATCGAATTTAAAGTTCTGTGCCTTGCTTTTAATTCACTTCACACCTCCTGTCCTACTTACATCTTCAACCTGATACACATACATACCCCTAACTGCCCCCTCCGCTCCTCCAGTGACCTATTAATGACATCCCCACTTATAACCTCATGACTTCTCTAGGGCCGCTTGTACTCTCTGGAACTCTCTCCCTCATCCCATCAGACTTGCTCCTACTTTTGGCACTTTTAAAAAAAGCCCTGAAAACCCACCTCTTCAGTCTGGCCTATGCATCTCCTCTTTCCTAACATCACCACCATACCAGTCCCATCTCCCCCCCCCCCCCCCCCCCCCCCCACCTATTGTATACCTGGTTCCCCAACCTATTAGATTGTCAGCCCGTCCGGGCAGGGTCCTCTTCTCCTCCTATGTCATACCTGTACCTGTGTGTTATTGTGTGTTTGCATCTCCACTCTAATGTACTGTACAGCGCTGCCTAATATGTTGGCGCTATATAAATAAATGATGATAACAATAATAAAAACAGCCTGGCAATGGGTGTTCCAAAATGGTGGTCCGTTAAATCCAGACCAAGTAATTCCCTCAGTTATAGATTTCCTCACAACTATAAATAGGTTACCCGCACCAAAGTATATCATGACTGTAGATGGTTTCAACTAGCTGATTTTGTGAGTTTATTGCAAAGCCCGGTAGCATGCCATCATTACCAAAATTGCTAAGGATGTGTTAACTTCATTAACATTTGAAAGACAAAAAGTATTGCTCTAGAATATGTAGTTTTTGCATACATTTAGTTCAAAGTAAAAATTTTGACCTGAGACATTTCCACTGGATTTTTAACTAACTTTTTAACTAAATTTATGCAAAAACTACATTTGCTAGAGAATACATTGGATAGCATTATCTACATCTCCAGTAAGTTTGGTGAGGATATCAGGTTCATGGGTTTTGCAATTAACTCACAAAATTTTCTTTGACCATCTCTAATCATAAACCATCAGTAATGTGGCCGAACAGCCAGGCTGTGTATAAATTCAACTTAACAATACAAATTTCTTACCTCCATACTGGACTTGGAATCCCCCATTACTGGAAGCAGAAGTGTAAGGACATCCTCACGATTGGATCCAGCATAAGCAAGCCCAAGTCTAAAGGCCAAGAAAGTGAACATGTAAGCAAAGGGGATCTTATTCACATACAAAAGTAAAGAACAAATCTTTAGTCCCCAGCTTAACGTAACACAGGGACTGCTTGTTTGTATCAATAAAACTATTATGCTAAAAAGAAATGCTTTCATAAATCTAGGATTTAAGGGTCCCCATACACCTTTAGATCTCTCTGTCAGATTTCCTTTAGATCTCCTTTTGTTTTACCAAAACCATGTAATATAAGGGACTTTCTAAACCATCAAGTCTACCTGTGTTCAATCGCAAAGGACCCGGCACTACATAGTTGTTGGTAGATCTAAAGGATATCTGACAGAGAGATCTGAAGGTGTATGGCCAGCTTAAGATGGCGGATATTATTTAAAAAAAATAGAAACATGAGGAAAGGATATATTTCCTTCCAAAGGCCAGTTTAACTACAGAACTACAGCTTTGTGACTAGAACTGTGAGCATAACTGCTGCCCATGCTTATTTTTATGCTGAACAATGTGTGTAGTCTGTTGCTTTCTGCATGCAGATCATCTGGTCATCTGCCCCAAGAGATGAATAAAACAAGCCTGCTATCAGAACACTAAGGGTTAGTGACAAAAGCATTCACAACTTACCCAAATATAGCACCAAGTCGCATTGTGTTGCTATTATGGAGAACATAGTCTGACAGCAGAGCCAAAGCTGGGTCACATTCATTTCTCACCCCAGAATTCACAATACCACAGGCCAGCAGAGCTCCAGACTGCAAAGAAAGCAAACATAATACAAAATTGAAATCTCTTGGCTAATTAAACAATTGTTCCAAAGGAAGAAAACACAAGACTCACCTTGATGTAGTCTTCTGATGAATATAAATACTTGTCTATCTGAGTCAGGCCACCATCAACATCCCACAGAAGAATCATTCCCAGAGAAGCAGCAGCACTGAGCATTCCTGATAACACAGGATTAGATAGAACGTCAGAACAAGAAAACAAGGGGGAACACAAAAAGCTAGACGTGAATGACAATGCTCTTACCATGATCCTTGTTTTTATACAGCCACTTGTTTCCATCATCTGTCAGCAGCTTGTCTTGACCAAAGGCAGCATTAACAAATCCATTCACAAATGAGGAGGCTAGATTCATCCTGGCTGAGTCCACCTGTGATCCACTGCCTCCAAATCCTATAAAAAAAAATTATATATGTGTTATAATTATATATATTTTACACTGGCTGCTTAAAAAAATAAAAATAACTTACTGTTATTCTCCAAGTGGGTTTTGTAAATATCATCTGGCACCTTGGGCTCCATTATGTCCAGCTAAAACAGAAACAATATTGCCAAAAGGTCTATATAGAATATTGATTCATACAAAACACAGGAAATTAAAGCTATATATATTATTAGGATTTTCACCTCACGAGCCAGAGCCAAGAAGTTGCTGTTCAGCTGAACATTTGACATGATTTCTGTTAAATCCTCATACTCTTCCACATCCTCATTCAAACTAAGGTAGACTCCATGGCGACCTAGCATGAATGCCATCTGTTTTTGAATAACCCTACAGACAAAAAAGAGGTTGGAATAAATGTTCTCTCTCAAATGGATGTTCATGAAATCACAAATGAAGTATTTAACCTCCTGGGCGTTTTCTCCCGAGTTATCCTGGGCTGAGTTTCATCCATCATGAAACTTAACCTGAGATAACTGCGGTGCCATAGACCTCCATGTTAATGGAGGGGCATCACTTTTTCCCAGCACGATTCCCGAGTCACCATTAATCTCTAAACAAGCTAAAAATCGCAATGGCGGATCGCCCGTGGCGTGCTTTAAAAAATGCTCAGGAGATTAAATAGTAAGTGTTGGATGTTTACAACATTAAGCATGTAAGATAGGTTTCTATGCAAATGATGTACACAGCAGTACCATTAACACCATATGTAACATTCAGATTGGAGCTTTGTAGTTCATGCATTACGAAAATAAATTTGGAATTATTTAATTCACCTGGAAATGCAAAATTTGTGATTCCACTGTGGATATTAGAGGTCACCAGGACAAATAACTGCCACTTGGCTTCGCCCAGTGCTCAAAAAGACACAGAAAAAAAATTGGCAATATAGCACACTACGAGTTCACTTGTATGGGTCCATTGCACGAAATGCCCTGCAAGGGTGGGTCTGGAGGTTAAACCTATGCTGTGCCTTTTCTGTGCTATGATGTATGATTTCTGTTCTATAAAATAAAGGATTTACAAACAAAACAAAAAAAAACGATTAAGGTTGTGGCCAATCTCCATTGCTGCCTAGGTTCCTTTGTCGATTACTTGGCTTCACCCTCTTGACAATGTGTTACCGGTTTAGATGGGCACATGTTTAATTACTATAAAAAAGAAAAGAAACTTACACATCTTTGCAAGAAGTAAAGATATCCTCCACTAGCTCCATGTCATTCAGCATTAGGGCAAGGCGCAGTGCTTCTGGATAACGGTTAAACTTGCGGAAGATAGAAAGGGCACAACGCAAAAGAGACGAGTTCTCTGGCTCAGGAACGTAACTCACACAACTGCACAAGAGAAAAAAAAAAGTAGGAACAGTGAAAATCCACTTTAAATAGCATATAAGTGGACTTATATGGTGGTGAAAAGTTTAACTGGAAATTTTTTTGGGGAAAATGGTTAACTACTGGAAAAACTCTGGGCATCTAATGGTTACTGTAGATAATATTCTTCTTGCTCCTTAATCCAGACAGGGTCTCTTTCGAAGCTGGAGAATTACTCAACACTAGGTGGCAGTAGGAGTCATTCATAGTGAAAATCAATTACATACAGAACCAGGAAGACAAACATACAGAAAGACTAAGGGACTGAGAAAAAAAGCTGCAGTAAGGAGCGTTATGTATATTATGACTTATCTATAAGTATATTAGAAGAGATAAAATGTAAATCAAAGGCAAATGTGCTAAGCCCAAACTTAGCAGTAGAACAGTGCTGTCTGAACCCCAGGTGCCCAACCTGAGGCCCAGGGCCGCATGCGGCCCTTTGGGTTGTTCTCTGGGGGCAATACTCCACTTGCGGCCCCTGAAACCTAACTGTTATTGCAAAGGAACTCACCTGTCCGCTGACCCTCCCTGACGAGTCTTTGCTCGGAATCTTGTTAAAGAGGAGGGAACTATTTAACAAACAAACGGGGTATGATTCTATAATATATATTGTGGCACATAACCTCAGAATAAGGGTAAAGGCTTTGATAATATCTATGAAGCACATAACCTTTGTTTATATATGCTTAATATAAATTATAAATTCTTATACAAGTCAGTATAGATTGAAAATATTATGTGCGGGCCTTAAGTGATGCTGAGGGCAGCACTTGTGGCCCTCCATATCAACTCAGTTGCCCACCACTGATCTAAACAGTATTGGCTGCTTGTAGTAAATCTGTACCTCTCACCTGGTCAAATACAGGCAAACTTTAGCATAGGCATTATCATCAATGTATTTTTCCAGCATGTCCATCTGCTCTATCTCCATGAGAAGATCACAGGCCTCGTGCTCAGCATTGTGTGCCATATTGTATGGGACAATTTCCTTCACCAAAGTCAACAGAGGATCTCGCTGAGCTTTATCAGATTCCTCTACTTCTTGCCATTCTTTAGCAACTTCGCCAGACAAGTGCCTATAGTAGGAAAACACAAGATAATTATGCCAGGAACTCACAGATGTATAATTTTCACAAATATCATTATAACATACAGATAAAATAAAAGAGGGAAAAATTTACGGATCCAACCGTTTAAAACTATGATTATACCGGCCACAAGAAACTAATGACAAAGAAAGTGGGTTTTATTTGCTTCTTGCCTTACAGCACACAGTAGGTTGGTTCATGTTCTATGATGAACTTCACTTCACTTCAAATAGTTTTTGTTGTGTAAGGTATGGTTATACTTATAATGCAAGAGTATGAATGGGACCAACACGTCACATCCAGATTTTGGCATTCCAGAAGGCTACAGCTCACGGCTTCATAAAATATCAAGCTGCTAGGACAAGAAAAATATTCTGTTTCCCAGCACTGCTTTGTCTTAACTTTCCATAATTCTGCAACAAAAGTTTATCCCTTGGTGTACACCCCTTTGTAATGCCAAAGCTTTTCTGCGAGTGTCTAAATTACTCTCTCAGACCCTCAATGTCTTACCTACCTACAAAACTTTGTACGTATCGGCCCAGAGGAAAGTAAAGAAAAATATCACAAAATAATTTGAGTGACAGCTCTAAGCCTTCTGGGGCTGATAACGAACTCACTTGGATGTTTATACCAGTGAGGCTTTCATAAATAAAATATGTGAAATGCATAAGATGAGCTGGTCATGGAAAAATATTAACAAGAATATTGTCTATATTGTCGATTTAATGATCTCAGTAAAATAGGGCTGTCCATCCCCAATCCTCAAGGGCCACTAACAGGCCAGGTTTTGGAGTCAAATCATTTTCTGACTATGTAATTGCCACCGTGATTCCCAATGATTAGAGGAATAATGGGAAAACAGAATGTGTAGAAATGCAAGGTGAACCGCTTTTACCTGACATATTCATGTCCCCAAGAGGCCAGTTCTTCCTGTGAGCCTAACAGTCTGTACTTCAGGCATTCTCTTTCTCCACTCATAGTCATAGCAAGAACAGAAATAATATCAGCAGCAAATCTCTGGGGGAAAAAAAAGAAGAATATACAATTGTAATACGGTGACTTCTTGACACAAAAGTGCTATATCCACTAAACAGAACAGTGGCAGAGCTAAGTATGTTATATTTAGTTGGAGTTCACAATATAACTAGTGTTCCTTAACCCCCCCCCCCCCCCTTTAAGAATGTAAACTACTTCATATTATGAAACACAGATAAGGGATTCAAGACAAAGTAGTTCAGTAGTCTGTTGCATTCTGAAAAACCTCAACAAAAAACACTTGCAATTACCATTCCCAGCTCCCACAGCTCAGAGACAGCTGCCCCGGCACCTCAACTCCTGCTGTGCCGGTTGGAGCACGGCACTCTGGCCAACACAGTAAGTAAAATTTTTCGCCCGTTGGATGCTCTGAAGTATAAGATGCCGCCTATACATGGGAACCTCTTATGGGCCGCAAAATACGGTGTATTTAAAAAAGCATTGCTGAAAGAACAGCCAGTTACTGTAGATGAAATATAAAAACCTATTTCTGAGCAGTCAGCATAAGTGGTGCAAGTTAGAGTATGAACTCAAGTTCATTTCTATAGTCATAGAGAATAAAGACATATACAAAGAATATATGATGTATATCAGCCTTTGTGGAGGACTGCCTATAAAGTAATGTGGTAGATTTAGAGTACTTGTGACATTTATGCCATGTAAAGGCTGCCTGAGGAACAAGAAAAAAAGTGCTGCCAACACTCTTCAACAACCCTCTGTGATTCAGGAAGAACAGGAAAACTACAGATCATTCTTCCAGGACATCATCATGACAAATATTTATACTTTTGACCTTCTTTCTCTGGCTCACCTTATTTTCTCCAGCAGCCATACTCTCATATATCTCCTTAAGCTTGCCATAGTGTGGTCTCAAGAATTTCAGAGGTTTAGGAACAGAGGTCATAGAAGTAGTAGAGGAACGGATCTGCCTCCGCAACTCCTCCAAAGCTGGCCGATAAAGGGAGCTGTCCTGCTCCTAGAATGAAAACACACATGTAAGTAAATAATCTCCCTTTATACATAACAAGTTCCCAATCTAGTGAACCCAGACACAACTTCACAATGACACAACCATTGTTAAAATTGTCATGGCACACAAACAAAATCTAATAATACATGTGAATTTAGTGTAATTATCAGCAATTACAACATACTGATGTTACAGAAAGTACTGACCCCCAACCGCTCCACAAGCATTTCAAGTTCATCTTGCAGCTGCTTGTCTTCTTCAGACTGTAAAAAATAAACAAAAGGCTTACCAAGAGTCAAAGTTTCACATAAGAGGAGATAACTTTCTAAAAAATCAGCTAAAAGGCTTCCACAGATTAGGTAATCTGAAAACTAAAATGTGTGGAAAAGATTTGCCATGGGTTTATGTAGCATCACACAATCATCTCATCACACAATGACACTGCACTAAAACAACCTAATGTACAAATACATTTTATGTGATGGTAACAAAATAATGTATAGATATCCTGGTAATATGAGAATGTATGCTAGACTGGGTAAAGTCCTTTATTGTGTATAAATAATATATATATAAAGGTTTGTGGCTACAAGCACTAGATGTCGCACAGTGCGGCCTAATATGATGCTTCATAAATATGGGATAACAACAATATAACCTCCTGAGTGATGGCCCGCGTCTAGCTTAATTAGCAAAAGCTGCACCATTGACCTCCATGTTAAGGGTGCAATGCCTGGTTTCCTTCTCAAAGCACCAGAGTTGTTGTGAAAGTGGGAGGCAGGGAATCAGTATATGTGCTCAGGTATAAACTGAGCACATATACTGGGAAAGCTTATTGAATCAAGTATAAGCCTACGGTGGGAAATGCAAAAGATCCATCACCACCGTGCCTTGGCCCTGGCATTGAGTAATGCATACTGGTGCCAGTATGGTATATAGTTAGTATAGGCCAGTATGGTTCCTTGTATTATTGACACACTCAGTACCTGTAGATGTTGCTCCATCATGCTTCAGACAAAGCATCTCTATGGCATGAGATGCTGCAGCTAGGAGAAGAGCAGATATAATCATCGAGGCTGGCAAGGAGAACACCTATACAGCACAGCATTGCCTGCACAGAGATTGGCAAAGACTGGCACAGACCGCCGGCAGCCTCTGTGCAGACCATGCTAGGCTGTGTGTGGGGGCACGCTGGTCACACAGGTTGGAGGGAGCTAGTCTAGAGGGACCCTGACTCAAGTATAAACGGAGAGGAGGGGGTTGTACTGTGTTATATATGGTAGCAAACCTAAGCTTGGAATATGGGTTATGATGCATTGTTATACTGTTCTTCAATATATAACCACTGTTCCCTGCTACATTGTGATCACTATCTGCAATCCACAAAGCAACTGTCCAAGAAAACCATGACTGCACCTGTTGTCAGGAACACCACCAACACAATGGCAGATCCAGATTAGGCAGTGCATCAGGATTTGGGGTTTTTCCTGTCCACTGAAATGAATGGACAGGGATTTAAGAAAGAATGCGATCTGCTTTAGCTTTTGGGGTGCTAAAACATATAATGGCATCGCAAGAGCAAACCCGCATATCCACTGGTAATTGTGACCTGTAGCTGTGTTTAAACATAGGGTTGTGAAGGTATTCTTAAACTAGTTTAAGCGGACATGCAACCTTTGCATCTGCCTTCTATTATCAAAACATTTAAAATACCGAAACGCCCCCCCCCCCC
>CM070035.1:67730060-67758191 GCA_036250615.1 Ptychadena robeensis | reverse complement strand
GGGGGGGGGGGGGAATGCAGTGAAAACATGACCTTCTGAATTTAGATGCAGCGCTAATCCATATTGTGAGGGAGGTTGGCAGTCAGCTGTCAATCACCCACCAACCATCCACATGTTAAGCCTTTGGACAATCATTCAGTGGTCTCGGTTCACCGCTGGTCAGGAGAGGCAAATGGGCGGCTCCCAACCAACCATGTCATTTTAGCATTGAGCGCATATGGAATAAAATGCTTCATAGGGAGGCACTCAGAAGGATTGTCTATATATGAGGGGATTTAAACAGTTTTAGCCAATTACCATTGTATTAGATGCTCAAGTGATACATTGAAACCAATTGTCCAATTTTCTATTTACTGTCAGGACAACACTAATAATATTAGTAATATTGATATTAGTTATATTAATAATAATATTTTTAATTGTGCATTACTTGTGCACATGGTTGTTGATAAAGGAAGGTCTGATGATAATTGTCTGACAATTCCTAAATTAATCATTAATATTTGGTCATTAAGAGGCATGATTGTACACAGCCAGGATGCAGAGGTTTGTGTCACAATAATTCTGATGCAACTTCAAGAACAGGTTTGAAGTATGTCAATTCTCAATCTTACTGAAGACTACTTCATCACCGGTGAATACCTATTATCTTTTGCATTATGTTTTATTTTTTCCTTTTTTTCCTTGCCATCTTCCGCTTACCATTTCTGTACATAGAGCTGCAGTCTCTTTACAAATAACCCATCTCTCCCTGCCTCCCTCCCTGTAACATCTGATGCTCTCCTGTCCTTCCTGTTGAAGGATACAATAGGGTTTTGTCATGGTAACCAGAGCGTTCCCAGTTAGCAGCCCCAGCTTCACTCCCTCCCTCCTTCGCCCTGCCTCTCCCTCCCCCTCTCTTAGGCCTTATCTCCCTGCAGTTTGCCAAGGCTGGCTAGGATCTGTTGGGTGATCCAGGGATGGGCAGCGGGTGCTGTATCCCTTGGCTCTTGCGCATGGCTCTGGATTCCTTGGCTTGGCTCTTGTAGATGCTGCTCCATCATTTCCAGGATGAACGTTGCACTTCAGAATCTCAGCAACAGCGTAAGTGTCACAGGGGGTCTATTTGCAC
This sequence comes from Ptychadena robeensis, assembly GCA_036250615.1. Taxonomy (NCBI): domain Eukaryota; kingdom Metazoa; phylum Chordata; class Amphibia; order Anura; family Ptychadenidae; genus Ptychadena; species Ptychadena robeensis. Next base: position 67,757,080 of record CM070035.1, on the reverse strand, counting down.
TATTGGAAGCAAGATCTGTCATCATACATGTATATTGGTGTAAGCAAACAGCTGATTCCTGGCCTGTGTGCATTGCGTATAGAAGTGCGTATTTGCCTTTACAAATCAGCCAGAGCTTGCATTTGGATTTGAATACAAATGCATATATCAAAACTGGCATACATCTTGAACATTATGCACATTTCAGCAAATATTGTGTGATATTGCATATTATAGGCTACAGATGCACATAATTTGATCCTAATGTGTATGCTTATTTGTACATTTACTGTACCTTAAGTCCTGATCATGTCATCTTATATTGCTTTTATATACTACGGTTGTCATTCTTAGTTTTTAAAGTTTTGTCTGTTAAACTGCTCCATTACTGCACACATTGCTACTCATTATAACTGTTTTCCTAAAAAAAAAGGAACAATTAAAACATTTAGACTTAAAGGCTACAAATACATGCAAATCTTTAGTTCTGGTTCACTGTAATCTGATCATGTTGGTGTTTATTCTATTACAGCAATCACAACAGTGGCAGATGATACTGATTGATCTCTTTGAATTACATCACACATGGTTTATTATGCTTTAAAACAAGCATAAAGGTTCATATTTGGTTGTGTACTTGTACTTTTGACTTTTCTATATATTCTATTTTAACTTCTATATTAATGTATTCAACAGATTTGATTACAACATGAATTTGTATCCAATAGGTAGGCCATTGGGATGCATAATTGCTGGTAGATCTATAGGAAATTCTAAAATCCTAAAATCTTAAAGGGCACTTAAGGCCCCCATACACTTCTAGATTTTTCATTCAATCAACTTAATGCAATCAAATTTTTTATGTTGTTTGATTGAAAATCTATGGCAGCCCACATGGTTAGATAGACATCAAAATGATTAAAATTGGGGAAATTGTTGATCGAAAAATGATCGGACATGCTGGAACATTTTAATCGGTTGTATTGAAATTGAACCTTAATTCCATTCCGCTTTCCAAAAAAATTCGATAAAAAATCTGTTACTACAGTTGGCATATATTACAATAAATCACTGATTTCCCTGACCCCCCACCCCAATATTTATCTTTTTAAGTTGATTGAAAGGAAAATCTAGACGTGTATGGGGGTCTTTAATATGTAGCTTCCTCCTGCTTAATCCTCAAATTAGTTTAATATAAGGAAGTACTGCATAAAGTGTTCACTGTGCAATTTGTCAATTGTAACTAGTAAGAAGATTAGTGATTATCAGAATCACAGGGGTTCATCAATAGCAGCAGAGCAAAGGATGTCAGCGAGGTTGGTCTAATTATGATCTGCATGACCTGTGTGGTGTGTGATGTATTGAGCAGTGTCCGGATTAGGATGCTCTCATTATGAAAGTTTTAAGCTTCCTAGAGGCATTAATGACCCCAGAAGCTGGATCGTGCTCCATCTACCTAAGAAATAATCTTTCTAATAAAAGAATGTTGTGCAGAAATAAAAGTTTGCTTTGGGTATACTCACAGGTTTGTGCCTATGGAGGGCGAAGGGGGTGCCCTCTACAGCTATCTCCAGTGCTTTTGGGGGAAATAACAGCAGTGGAAAAAAATTAAACCTTGCTAATCAATTATCTCGTCAAGAAGGCTCAGGCAGAAGATATCTGCCGCAGTCAGGAAAGGCCTAAAGACATAGAAATGTCCCCCAATCTGACTATGAATGGCTGGATCAGGCAAACAACTTCTAGCGTTAATTGGTAGTTTTATACCTCAATACATTATTAGTGATGAAGATAACAAATATCAGTATATCTGTATGTAACATATACTACATTATCAGTAAGAAAATTGTGTTCTCCTTTTTGTTTTAAATCTTCAATCCATATTGATGTAGTAAAGCATCAGTATATATCTCCATTCCACTGCCTAGTGATACACAATACATGGATGGATACAGGAGATATAATGGATATTGTCACAAATGTGGATAATGTTTAGACAACATAAATAATATCCGATTATCCTAGCAGGGTTTCTGAATTCCAAGTACAGTTGCAGCATGGCTAAGTGCATCAAGGCTGCGGGTTATGCAGTCTTTAGTTATAAAGCAGGAACAGGAATGAATAAGTGAGCCTCCACCCGGGTAAAGCTGCACATCCAGATGAAAGAAATGCATTTTAATATATAAAGTTGTCCTGTTTATTTAGTGACCATACTTGGTTCAATATTTCCATTCGATCAACTTAAAACAATTGATTTTTAAGTTGAACAATTGTAAATCATGTCCTGCACACCTGGTACAATTGACCAAAAAATTATCGAAAATGTTTTTCAAAGTATTGCATTTGATTTGTTTAAGTTCGTAATTATGCTTGTATTATACTTGTATTACAATCATGTTACGCATTTGCTCCATAGTATGATTATAAATTGTTCGTAAACAAATTGATTACACTGTGTGATAGTACGATCAATCGATGTTCGGCAATCGATCAACCAGGCTATCGAATCGACGATCAATGAATCAAAAGTATATGGCTAGCTTTATTATATCTATGGATTATTCAGTACATCCTGTCTAAAATCTATAGTGTAAGCGAATTCCTTTCCAGACATGCTAAGATTACTAATTTTATCATAGTTGAAGCAAACAAATTTTTTTTACATAACTACTTACACAGGATGCAAAGTATAATGATGAAGTTGTTTTCTGTAAATGGCATAGTAAATCACCAGCATTACTAATGTGATACAAAGTATTTTGCATGATTTGCTACTATTTAACTCACTACCAGCAGCTGTCAATGCATGGAAAGTTCACTTCATAGCATTACATTCATAGAGCCTTCAAAAAAAGGCCATCAGTGTCACAGTTATAGTCTTTTGTAAGCATTTAGAACACTTAAGGCCCCCATACACCTTACAATCTTACCATACAATTCACTATATCACATAGTTGTTGGTAGATCTAATGGAAATTGTATGAAGTGATCTAAAGGTGTATGGGGGGCTTTAGAAAATGACTGCCAATTTTACATAGAAACCTAGCCATACAGTGGATACAAAAAACCCAGGTAAAATGTCAGGTTCCTGTGCTGTACAAAGGCCCCATTCCAGCTGTAGAAAAACAGCCCCTGAGCATGATGCTGCCACTATCATGATGTGATGTACAGTATTGTTTTTCTGCCAAGCATATCTTTTAGAATTCTGGACAATAAGCTCAACCTTGGTTTTATCACACCATAACACATTTTCCCACATGCTTTTGGGAGACTTCAGATGTAAAAAATGTAGCTTGGATGTTTTTCTTCGTTGGTAAAGGCTTTCGTCTTGCCACTATACTATACAATACTGCACATCACCAAAAGAACACCATACCTACAGTAAAGCATAGTAATGGCAGCATCATGCTTTGACGGCTGTTTTTCTTCAGCATGACAACGACCCACAGCATACAAATCAGCAAAGGAATGGCTTCACCAGAAGAAGATTAACATTTTGTAAAGGCCCAGCCAGACCTGAATATGATTGAGAATCTGTGATGTGATCTGAAGAGGGCTGTGCACAGGAGATGCCCTCGCAAATGTGCCAAAAGTCAAAATGTGCCATGCTAATAGACTCATACCCAAAATGTGCCATGCTAATAGACTCATACCCAAAATGTGCCATGTTGATAGACTTATACCCAATATATGTCATGCTGATAGACTCATCCCCAAAATGTAACGTGCTGACCAAATAAGACTGAGTGCTGTAATAAAGTCACAAGGTGATTCAACAAAGTATTATCAACAAAGGGTGTGCACTCTTATGCAACCACATTATTTTATTTTTATATTTTTTCTTCCCTCCACCTAAAAGATTTCAGAAAAAGGTGGAAAAAGTTCTGAAATGATATATGTTTGTCTCATTTTTGTACAGCACAGGAACCTGGCATTTTACCAGTAGCAGTGTCCACATTTACCAGATGTGTAGACTTTTTATATCCATGTGTAAACTGATCTACCACATTTAGGCAAGACATTTAGCCTTGCTTCACACAGTTTTAAGGCATTCTGATCAACACATGTTAACATATGTGAACAGCACTCATGAATACAATGTGGACTAATTTGCATATCTTAACATTTTGGTCAAGGTATAGATATCCACTTTACGTACATTGAGCTAAACAGGCACATTGTATATAATGTGCATTTGTTGGACTAAGGCCTGGTTCTCAACTATCCATTTTAATGCCTGTTGGGCAACACATGGTAACATATGTGAACAGTGCTCATTGGATACCATGTGGATTTTTGGTATACCATGTGGACGTTTCCCAGGCAATTGCGGCGGAGTACACTGTTCTCTGCCGTGATTGCCGGCTCTCCCCCCAGCCCTCTAAACACCGCCGTTGTCAATTAGACGCCACCGGTATGTGGGGAGAAAAGCGACGCCCCCTCAATTAACATGGAGGTCTATGGCGTTTGATTGATTCACGATTGTTTGATTGATTCATGATCAAACTGCGCCCGTACTGGCTTCCGGTGTAACGCTAGGGAGGTTAATGGCCAGTGTGGCTGCCCTAGTGGAGCCCTGGCCTAAGTCAGTACCTGTCATATTATGCAAGCCATTCCTGAATAATTTATGCAGTGTATCAGGTTGCATTATTCTTCTAAAAGGTCACTGCCATCAGGGAGTGCGAGTTTCTTGATGGCACGTACGTGGTTTGAAAAAATATTAGGGAAGGTGAAGGAATATCTACATAAATGTCAGGACTCAAGGTTCTTCATTAGAAGATTGCCCAAAGTATCATTATGCTTTATTTCCACATAGGGCATCTTGCTGCCATCTCTTTACAAGGTAGCTGATGAACACACACTAGCCAATCCACATGTCCCTATTGTAGGAGCTTTTAGTAGTTAATAAGGGTCAGCTGTTGTTGACTAGGTAACCCCATTTTCAAATTTCAAATCATTGTACACTAATGGGCAGCTATAAAGCGCACTTCAAGGCAAAATGAACACATTCAGATATTTTTGTGCCCATGGGCAGACTCTTCTTAATCCTGAAAGGACCACCTATGCCCCACTCCCACTTCTTAGGCCAGAAGTATAGACCCTGTAGTGAAGATGGTTTTTCCTACTCGGTGTCCATCGTTTGTCAACTTACCTTACAATTCTTCTCTTTCCTAACAGCACCATTCACTTTATTCCTCCTCCTTTTTAAACAATGAATATTTTCATATCATTGAAAACTTGTCTAACCTTACATACCATGTGCTTATTTACTTGAGCTCGAATATTTGAATTGTAAATGTCTATTCAAGAATTAGCAAATTTTGCGAATATGGCAGCGGATATTCGCAATTTCGAATATTCGCGATATTATGCATTGGGAAGCTTATGTGGTGTTGTTTATGGCCATGCATTGCGATTTTATATTCACAATGCGAAAACAAATACCAGATGTGACCATTCATTTTGAAGGTAATCACGGTGCAATTATATATTTTCACAATGCATGGCCATACACTCGTGAATATCAAATAGAATATTAGTAGAATTATTCGCAAATTTTGCAAATTTGAATATAGTCTATGCCGCTCATCACTAGTGCTTATGCCCTTAACAATTATACCAAGCCGGCCATACTGTAAATTGCAGAAAACTTTAATTGCATACTAGCAATATTCAAATTAGCAAAAAATATTATAAAGAAATGACAAGTCCCTGAACTATGCATTTATTTTATTGAGATAATACAAGTCTTAGATAAAAAACCAAAATAGACCAAATTTCCTGTATAACACCTTTTCTCTAATACCTTGATGCTTGGTATTTCTGTGCTGAGCTTATTATAGTTATTTATGAATATATAGTTTATTGAAGGGTTATACACACAGAAAACTTTTTTTAATGGCTTGCTATAGTTATCAAAGGCAGTCTTTAGTAGAATACAGAGAGAAGGTAGTCAATTTAGTGTTACATAAAACTGGTACGTAGAATGTTAGAATATTCAAGTAGAATAAATGTATTACTTTAATTAGGTATCTTTGGATATATATTATGTATTGTTTGTGATTGTACCAGAGATACTTCATCATGTTTTGACATATACCATTCTTTAACAAAAGCTTTATTACATTTTCAAAATACAAAACATAGGTAAAAGGTGCATGTTACAATGCAATGTGGTATCAGACTGTCATAAAATCTAGATGAAGAAATACAGTAGTGCCAAGGTCAGTCCAACTGGCATAGGGAACTTGCCATAGTGCAAAAGACAAAAGCCTGTGGGTAATCAAGTTCTCCAACTAAACATTGTGAGAAAACCCTATTCCACACTGGGTGAGGAATTGTCTGAACCAGAGAGAACGAATGGGAGAGGAGAAAAAGAAAAGGAGAGGAAGAAGAGGAGAAAATGGAAGAGGACTGGAAGACCATTAAAAGTTTACAAGGGGAGTATCAGTTCAAGGGAAGGCCACTGGCCTTTACATAGTCAACCCAGGGGGATATTTTTGGAAAAGGCTTATGAGAATCAGATAAAGCTGAGTATAAGCTGAGAATAACCAACAAAGTGCTGCTTCAGAAAAGGACAGAGTTGGTTGCCTCCAGGACCTTGCATTTATTAGCCAAGTGGTTAGAAACACAAAGCAAACCTTTGCAGAATACCTTTGCCCTGTGATGGGCATCAATTAAACAGGGTGTCCAATGGGCTTTCAACAGAGGAGAGTGCACAAGGGTGCTTATAGCTCCTAATCCACAACTTCCGCACCTTAGGCATCCCATCATTTTTAAATTGTTACACTAATAGAGTTGCTGGAGCAATCTGAAATTTGGTTGTATTCGGGTTTGCATCTCTTCCTGGAAGCTTCTGACAACTCCTGCACTGAAATCACTACAGTAGACCTTTTTACCTCCCTCCACCTGCCATGGACATAACAATCCATCTCCGAGAGCTGAGCTTTTCGTTCTGTTTAGTTTACATGAAATCCAATTTAAACAGTAACCCTTAAATAGCATAAGAAAGCTAAGAACTGCAGTGCCCAGAATTCTTGAAAGACAACAAATATATCAGGACCTTTCCATGACACCAGGGTGGGAATATATTGTGCAAACCCTGGCAGACACCTAAGGAATATACCTAGTCGTATCCACTTCAAACATTTAAGAAATGTTACTATTAATTCTGCTGAACCTAAAGAAACATGATCAAATGAACCTGACCAGCAGATCAGGATAGGTCAACCCCATATGTTGTTCCATAAGTACTCTAGCAGGATACTTTTACTCCAGGATTACTTTGTGCAGTTGGGTCACTCTCTGGCTGCAAGGGTCAATCACTCTTTTTCCTTTATAGGAGAAAATTACCAATAAGGGCTTTTATTCACCTTATCCCTCACTCCTGTAGGTGTGGTCACCCCTGTATAAACAGCCCTCTCATTCACTTCATTATCCAAATTAAAATCCCTGTTTACCTAAAAGAAGTAAATCTAAAGGCCTCCACACACATACCGAGTGGGGGCCGACAGAGCAGGTCAGATCAGCTCTGGAGTGCAGTGTGATGAAGTCACGCTGCTCTCCAGAGCAGACAGAGCTGACGCCGGTCATTGCAACTAACGGCATCGGGCAGAGAATATTGGACATGTCTGTTCTCTGGCCAGCCAAGCTGTTGGGCGACAGGGATCATGCCCCATCACAGATCCGAAAATTTCCCCTGTATCCCAGGGGCACAGGAACTTCACAGGCTTAGTAAGTGAAATCCAATAAGACATCAGTGTTATACGTAAAACATTTGTCAGTTTAATAACAATGATAAAGGTAAAATGAAAGCAAAACAGAAAGTCTCTGAATAGGTTATTACAGCCATGTATCACAAGATTCATTAAGATCAGATGGTGTGGTCAACATCCAATAACACATAGATGAAACCCCCCGGGGTCGGCGATCGATCTAGCGCATATCTCTGCGTGTATGGCCCCCGTTATTGTTTCAGACTGTGCATAAGACAATATAGTAATCATATTCATGTCATTAATTGTCAAGCTTCTGGCTAGGTTGTCATCTATTGATTGTATGTGCTTTGACATGGATTTTCATGTGAACAGGCCCACTTCGTATGATGCACTTGTTGGTTAACATGTATTCACCAATGCCTGGTAAAGCAGAGATGTGTGACCTAGGCCTTCTAATTTAGCCTTAACTACATTATTGTAAAGCTGAAATAAAGTTTTGTTTGTCATATTGATACATCCTGCAAGTAAGAGTCCGGAAGAGCGGGTAAAGCTGCCCATACATGTATAGCTGGACGCACAATTGGTGACCAGTTCAAGTGCAGTGTAGTGATGGCCGAACATTGGCCTGGACTGTCTGCGAACGGGCGGGTCGGACTTTTAAAGAAGTCCGCCGTCCGCCTGTTCGCAGACACATTCAAATTCCCCGCCTCTAGGCGGGGAATTTGAATCGGAAAAACCGGATGTGACGTCAGTGACGTCACATCCGGTCCCTGGAACGCATCCTGGAACGCATAGTTCCTGGTTGCGGGAGCCGGATGTGACGTCACTGACGTCACTTCCTGCTCCGAGACGGAATTTTCACTAGAAGACCGGCTTCTGCTACTGAAAAGATTCTTCCTCCGGCACAATCTCGCAGGTTCTAATCCTGCCGGAGGAAGAATATAGATCTTCTTCTCGCCGGCGAACTGGGCGGGTCGAACACCCGTACTGTCCGCCGGCGAGAGTGAGGGCGAACATGCTTGTTCGCGGCCGAACTGTCTGGCTTGCGGACAGTTCGGCCATCACTAGTGCAGTGTGGTGATGTCATAATGATGTCACCACACAGTGCCAGTCGATTGTACAGGAATCAAGGAATCGATTACCGTCCAATCCTTTGGTCTCCATCCAAAGGAATGAGATTCGACTAGGATTTCTGGACATGTCCGTTACCTGTTCGACCAGCTTGTCTTCAAGTGGGATCGATTGATCTCGCTTGAATGGTGGCCACGTTTGATGCCCACAAGTGTGAACGGCGTGGCATCAGTGCTTGAACTGGTCTTGCACCCATCTATACGTGTATGGGAACCTTTACAGTGTGTCCCAGGGAATGTTTTTTGGTTGAGCTGCAGCCATGTCAGTCTTTCTATTTGAAGTGAGGCAGCCATATTTGTAAATCTTGCTTTAGAAAAAAAGGAGCAATCGTTTTTACAAATTACCACTGAATGTGAAACATTGATGTAAGAGCTCACATCCAACGAGCTTAAGCCTTTCTAAAAAGCTTCCTTTTGTTATGTCTTACATTTGTTTGCTTGCTATTCATGTGTATTTTTTTTAGTAACATTCTTATCCTGCTATTCCAAGAATTAGCACAGCCAATATAAACTGAAACTAATAGTTACTGACAGGCCAGCTACAATTAGATCCACATAACCAGGATAAATTAGTGTAGTTTGGCAGCAAATTCCAGAATCGGCTCTGTTCTGTTTATCCCTATGCATGCCTCCTATTGTGTGAACATCATACATGTTGCCTTCACTGAAATTTGTGTGCAATAATTGAGGCCCCAACGCCAAACAATAATGTCTCTGTAATAGCCTGTAGGGAATTAGCTATAGTAATTGTTTTGGAACCACAGGGCTTCTTCTTTTCTGCATGGACTCATATATAGTGTTGAGCTTGAATATTCTAATAGCAAATATATTAGACGAATATCATCTATTCGAGAATTTGCAAATTTCGGGAATATGGCGGCGGATATTCGCAATTTCAAATATTCACAATAATATGCATTGGGTAGCTTATGGCCATGCATTGTGATTATATATTCGCAATGCGAAAATAAATACCACACTCATTCATTTTGAAGGTAATCGCGATGCAATTATAATTGCAAATACATTCTCATAATGCATTGCCATACAACCAAATTGCGAATATCAAATCGACTATTAGAATTATTTGCGCAATATCACGAATTCGAATATTGCCTATGCCCCTGATCACAACTCATATATATATATTTAAACATTCATCCCATTTTCTGATTTAAACTTTATTGCCCAGATTGGGTTCTAGTGATCCAATGTCATGGCAAATTTAAAGCCATACAAATCAAAAATACAATCACAAGTGCTCACCAGACTTTAAGCAATGTTCTATGCACAACTCTCATTAAAAAGCAGAATTCATTTGAATTTCAAAGCTAAATGTGTCTATCAATATATATCAATCAATATATAAATATAGTAATATTTTAAAAGATCAATTAAAAGAAAAAAAGAAGATCCAAAAAAACGTGTGCAATGTCATAATTCCATGTTTATGATAGATATTTGATAAAAATCCTTCAATTATTGTCGCGAAAAAAAGTGTTTGTTCTCTCTTTATGTAGTTGGAGCATATGGCAAGTGCTAAAGATTTTGGGCACTACATTTTGAATATTTTCTTAAAACAAGCTTAAGCTGGGCATAGATGGGTCGTTTTCCCACTGACTACCTAGCCGACTTAGCGGGCGTGATGACATCATCGCGCACAGCCGCTAGTGCCGAGAATCATCCGTGCACCCTTTGTGTGCCAGAAATTACTTCGGCTGGGGACTGCCGTCCCCATCTGAACTAATGGGATCGCATCTGAATTTATCGTCACACAGTGATCCGACATGCGGCAGATTCTTGGTCAATATGACCGGGGGGCGCACCCGATTCCCTGCCGACCCGACCGATGATCAATTGCGGGAACACGCACGGCAGGTCAAATCGGGCAGGAATCGGCCTGTCTATGCCCAGGTTAATTTAGTAGCTCAGTTTGAGTTTGTTCCTAAATGTCTATTTTTTTAATATTGATGAAAATCAGACAGTACTGTGTTTGTCAGAGGGAGGCACTTTGGCTTTAGGTTTGTAAAGGAGCACTCTTGCTGTTTTAGTGCTGGTCGATGTGTTCACAGTGACATCTAAGTAACCAGGTAATATTAATCATTTACCTGGTTGTACAGCATATGGCCACTATTAAAATGACTTTTTTTGCAGAATGTACAATTTTTCTTTAAATGCCCTAGTATAACATTACGTACCATTAATACAAATGGCTAGTGTCCTACTAGACTAAAAATGTAATTACATTTCATGGCAGTTTTCATTTAATATTATAACGGTTGTATATTTTGATAACCTCATATAGTGGAAGCTTTGACAGACATATGCTGTATATTACTTGCAGAACAGTAAGAAAAACGATGTGTGCTCATTTGACAGAAACGCACTGACTGACTGTCTTTCTAAAATGTCTGGTTAACATCTACTCTTTCAGAAACGGATGTATTTCTTCCAAGAAAGGGCATTCAGCTCCTCTGGCTTTGAAAAGCCAACAGCAGAATCAGCGTTGAGGAAAGTTGAGAAATGTCTAAGCTCCAAATGACTCATAAATGTTTATCGCTGGAAATGCTGTCAAGATATTAAGTATTTAATTGTCACTGTTAGATCTAAACATATCATCCAGTTGCTAAAGATTCTCATGGCAATAACTCTGACAGTCTATTTCCTTGTCATCTTATAGAAAGAATAGACAGAACTCTGTATAATACTGGGATTAATGAATTATGGGGTATTATCAAATGTTTATCTTCAGAGGTAAATGTTTCTTAATGTGGCAGCATGATCACCTAACTGTAAATGCTTATATTTAAACTACGTGTTTATGTTCATCAGCCCCAGTGGTTGGAAAAGTTCTTGAAACCTTGAAGTGCATACAGGTTTATTGACAGATGTTTAAAGTGTTTTCCTTTTAAATATAACTTCCTTCTAATACAATCATGGACAAATTTTTCAAGAAAAGTATTTCTCACAGGATGGCAACAAGATATGGAGAGTTCAAATGGCCAGCAAGCCCAGAGTCCAGAGCTTAATCCCACTGAACACCTGTGGAGAGATCTTAAAATTGCTGTTGGGAACAGATTCCCTTCCAATAAGAGAGACCTGGAGCAGTTTGCAAAGGAAGAGTGGTCCAAATTTCCGTCTGAGAGGTGTAAGAAGCCTATTGACTATAGGAAGAGATTGATTTCAGTTATTTTTTAAGGGTGTGTAACCAAATATTAAGATAAGGGTGCCAATAACTTGGTCCATTTTTGGAGTTTTGTGTGACATTATATCCGATTTGCTTTTTTTCCTCCCCTTTTTGGTTTTGTTCCAATACACACAAAGGGAATAAACATGTGTATAGCAAAACATGTCTTACTGCAATACTTTTCTGTGAGAAATACTTGATTTTCTGGGAAAAGTTCTGGGGTGCCAACTATTTCGTTCATGACTGTACATATCACTGTATACTATATTTGCAAAAAACAAAACAGAAAGGGGGAGGAAGTAAAAGAATGCTAACACCCCCCAATCGTCCCAAATCAATAACATAATACAGTTAAGTACACCTATGGTAATGGGCCCTATAGTCCACCCCAAGGCGCGTTTCGATTTTCTTACTTCTTCGTATCTTTATCCAATTCAAGGTATGTTTATGCTACGAATACAAATGTTTCCAAAAAAGTTTAAAACCAAAAATCAGCAGTCAAAAGGCCCAACCACGGCAAAAGGGGAACGAGGGGCCAGACTGCCCGGTATCCAAGGTACCACCTGTCCGCATAAGTAATGGTGTTCCTCCAAGATTGGACCCACTATAGATATGTATGATTAAAGTATTCCAGTTCAAATCAAGTTTAGTTTGACCAGTAGAGGTGTAGAGAAGGAGGTATGGGGGGTCCACGCCAGCCCAGGGTCCCCGCCTTTTTTCCTCCCCCTTCCTGTTTTGACTTTATATTTGGGTTGTTGGCCACCCCAACCTGTAGAATGGATTTTTTTCTGTTATATTATATTTGCAAAAACCCACACCCATGTCTGAAACATGGTATACAGGATTCCATATGTGCTACATTGTGTGATGCTGGGCGTTATATTAAAAAACACATTTTGAACCATCTAGTGTTAGTGTTTCCAGTACGTTCAGTAACAACATACAGCGCATAATGTGTGTATTGCCAAGTATATAAGGTAAATCATATCATGTGAAAGAGCGAGTCTAAATTTGTATATTTATATGAATAAATGAATACATATACTTAAACATTAGATGTAATTGGTGTGGTATGACCTCCGCTCAGCTGATTGTTAAGGAGAAATAATTTTTAGCCTACCACCTTGAAATGATCATGCCTTTATTCAGATGTTAGAATAACACAAACATGTCTGTTAGTTGTACTTAACAAGGTACATGTGATTAAACAAAAGTGATCTTAGGGGAAAAAAAGCAGGAAACATTATTTAGTGAATAATCCTGTTAAATCTCGTGGTCTACTACTTATGAAAGCGCTACTCCTCATTTGTTTTCTGTAAATTAAACTTAATTTCATTACACTCCTTTGCATGGTTTTGTCTTTGGTATAATCATATTGTTAATGCAGCCTGTAATGTTTGTTACATATTTACTGATAAAAGTAATGTTTGCCGTTAACAGGCAATGTGTCCGTTTTAAGAAAGTCAGTGAGGCATACCAGTGACTTATCAAAATTATGAAGATATACTAACCCTAAAATTTCAGATTATAAAAAATATGCATTTCAGATACAGGTAAAGTTAGGTGAATTGGGTCATTCCCTAGCATTTTATATTTCCTGGCTTTTTCAGAAGAAAAAATAATCCCTGTCAGGTTCACACCTATGCATTTTACACACAATGACATTCAATGCCTTGTGAGACTTTGTATAAAATGCACACTTGTTAGCACTTGTTAGCAACAGTTGGCCTAACTTGGGACAATATTCTACAGCCTCTGGGACCCAGGTGCCTAACCTGCAGCCCGGGGACCACATGCTGCCCTTTAGGTGTTCTTTGGTGGCCCCCCTTGGTTCTCCCCCAAAACCTTACTGTTATTGCATAGGCCATAGGAACTCACCTGTCTACCGATCCCCGGCTGACAAGTCCTCACCAGGGAACTTCTTAGAGTGGGAAGAGGACCGGCGATAAACTTAGGTGATAGTGTACATAAAAGCCAATCAACAACCCAGATTGTGCCGATGCAAGTCCCTCGCCTCTTCTCTTCTCCTGTAGCGTTGGTGGGGCATCAGCAGACTGGTGAGTGCCTATGCTCCCTCTATTTCACAAATGAACAGGGGCGATTGTATAATATATATTGTGGCACATAACCTGAGAATAAGGGAATATAACCTTTATAAGCAGTATAGGTTAAAATTTTATGTGCGGCCCTTTAGTGATGCTGAGGGCCGCACGTGTGGCCCTCCATATCAACTCAGTTGGCCACCACTGCTCTAGGATGAAGGTATCAGACAGATGAGAAATTCAGCAGACCCCTGTATATATCAAGTCAATATGGGATAATTTGTTTCCCTTATTGGGTGGACCTCAGATATATACCTTTGGTACAGACTGACACTGAATTAATGACATATATAAAATCACATTTTTTTATACATTTTTATATAAAATCACATTTTGAAAAGTCGGTGAGAGCTTCTAGTTATAATTCCTCTTCCAGCAGTGTTGAAAAGTCTTGACATTCTGTGCTAATCAACGTGGCCTTTATACACTTTATTCTCATTTTCCAGTGTACTAATTCTGAGTTTCTTTTGTTCTCAGATGTCTGACTATAAACGTGCCACATTTCATGATGAGGAAGTCCAGGATCAGACTGGGGAGACTGCTTCATCTCCTGACACTGTAGAGGTAAGAACATTTTGTGCAAACAATTTATCAGAAGATATAATAGAGAATATTGGATTATACAAGAGATGGAGATATTAAATCAATGCTGTTATATTTATTATCATGATATAAATATGTCTAGCATCCATGGTTTTTGAATGCACATGGAATAGTGCATAAGAAGAATGTTTTCCTGTGACATGGGTCCACTGTGTTTTTTTATTGGCATGGTCGACAATAATTTAAATTTGGAATAAGCTGAGCTACCTCATTTTACCTAGAAAAGTGAAATAAATTGAGTTAAAGGCTAATGACCTCCATACACCTTACAATCTTACCATACATTTTCTGTAAATCAACTTTTATTCTATGGAAACCATGTAATATGAGAACATTTCTAAACCTTACAATTACTGTGTATTCTATCAGGTCCACTCATTTTTATTTGTCCAGTCATTTTTATATGTTATAAAAATAGTGTGTTTAGGGATTAAAACTGTTAACATGGCTCTTTCAGGGTTCATTATGGATTGACATAAATTCCCATCTAGCTGACAATGTTTTATTGGAAATGAACCGAGCATTGTTTTTTACAGATTTTAAATCTTACTGACTTTTTTAAGCTTGGAAGGTTTAGAAAGGTCCTCATATTACATGGTTTTGGTAGAACAAAAGTTGATTGTACAGAAATTGTATGGTAAGATTGTAAGGGGTATGGGGGGCCTTTAGTCTTTGTCTGGGGAAACCAGTTATCTGAACAGGAAGTAGGAACTATTTTCCAATCTGTCTACATTTTGTAAAAAATATTTTGAAATACCTACACTTACACTTTTGAAATCTTTACCACGTCGTGGCATGAACAAGGTGTGGAGAAAACATTGTATGATTTACATACAATTACATATATTGTACAATTTACATACAGAACAGTTTGATGTCTTGATACTATAAGCGTGTAATGTGTACAATCTGTTGAGGGACTGAAGTCCCATACATTGATCTACTGCAACTTGTTATTTAATAAATACCTTTTGTTTTCTTCATATTTACCTGTGTTGAATGCCTTTAAACTCCACTTGCCACCTTACTCCCTTGGACTCAGGCAGGGTGGAACATTCAATGGTGTGTTTTTGTGGATATTACATTTTACTAAGCCATGCACAAGGCTTGTAAAGTAAGTAAAAACATCCTAACCTTCTCTGACTAGTCAGGACTAAGTGAGACAGCAGCAAGCATAAATTCTTCAATGGGACTATGATGGATCCAAAGTCATGAAAATAGTAATTAAAATGAATAAAGATTCTGTCTCCATGACTACCAATAGTATTCAGCCAACAAAGGTGCAGAGAAAGTGTGAATGGCACTTTTTCTACAAGATCTTACAAGAGTCCCATCCATGCAAGGACGCATCTGGGTGTCTACATCTATAAAAGGGCTGACTTTTTTATGTGCTTAAGGTCAGGTAAAATGTGCAGTACAATTGCTAAAATTTGCAATGTAAACAGCTAAGGTGGTAATGTTTTTGGGGTTTTTTTCCGAACAAATGTAGTTGTGCTTTTTATAGCCTAGAGCAGACATGGCAGACTAGTTTAGCTCTTTAATCCGGCCTTTTGTCACATTAGTGGAAATGCCTAT
This sequence comes from Ptychadena robeensis, assembly GCA_036250615.1. Classification (NCBI taxonomy): domain Eukaryota; kingdom Metazoa; phylum Chordata; class Amphibia; order Anura; family Ptychadenidae; genus Ptychadena; species Ptychadena robeensis. The sequence goes on along the minus strand of CM070035.1, from coordinate 67,740,789 downwards.
AGTAGTCATTGCTGAAGAAGCCAGAGATTCTTGTCACCAAGGTCTCCACACATTGACTCAAATATGTACATTTCTTTTTGTTATACTTTTTTTTTTTTTTTTTTACCTCCCTGATGTTGAAAGCTGTACAGCAAATTAAAGATTACAGTGTCCCTGCCGCACGTCCCTAGCATCATCAATGACGCCTGGGGACACAAGGAATTGGGACACCGTTACAAGCTCTTGGTCGGGAACTTTAATCAAATTTATGAACAAGCTGTTGCCCACAAATCCTAAAGTTTGCATCTGCCTAGATGCAGATTCAAGGAACATAAACCAGATCCACATAAAGAAAGAAAAAAGAAGGAAACATTCTTGTAGCTACTCATCCAGTTTGGTGTTTTTTTTTTGCCATATGTTATATTTTTCTTGTTAGACATCTGGTCATCCATGTATCAAAATAATGCCAACAGAAATGCCAGAAATTTTTGCCTTTGCCAGAACCTGAACTGCAAAGAAGCTGAAAGTTCAGTGGCAGCTCTGTTTGTTTGTGCAGCCTAAAGGGCACAAGAAACAGTCAAGTGTAGCTATTCATCAATTAAATACCAACATGGCTTCTTACCCACTGATTCACTTTAAGGAAAATTGAGCAAGCATTGTTTATATATGTAAATAAACTTGGAAAATGTGCATTTTTTCCACTTTATTACATTTTGCTTAATGTGAATTTAAACACATAGGTGTGAACCAGGCCTTTTATTATACTTTGTCACATTAAATAAGACTATTAGTATTGTATGTTTATATATATTATTATGTCCCTTCTCTTCTCTTTGTGTTTATTTGTTTTGTGGTATAGGTCGGATTCCGGAAAGGAAGAGGACATATACTTGGCTCTCTTGGCGGTAGATCTCAGCCAGAAGTTTTTCTAGGAGCTCTTAGTGCTGTTCTAGGATTGCTGCTACTTGGATGCCTTATTGCTTTAGGAGTTCAGCAAGCGTCAGGTGATTCTGATTTATAGTTTTCATCTCTTTTTCTTTGTATTTTGTATATCGAGATAGAATCCATTATTGGTATCATAAACCTGGTATTGTTAACCTTTCCTGTAAAAGCTGTACCTAAACTCCACAACATCTCCAAGATACATCCCTTCCTATTCCCAGAGACCACCTAAATCCTGGTACACGCTCTCATCATTTCTCGTCTGGACTACTGCAACATCATCCTCTCTGGTCTTCCTCTCACTAGACTATCACCTCTTCAGTTCATCATGAATGGTGCTGCTAGAATAATTTATTCCTCTAAATCCGCTCCTTATTTGCTGCTCCTCTCTGCAAATCTCTACACTGGCTACATTGTCCAGAGAATACAATTTTAAGTCCTGTGCTTTTAAATCACTCCACACCTCCTGTCCCACTTACATTTCCAACCTGATACAGAAATACACCTAACCGCCCCCTCCGCTCCTCCAGTCACAACCATGCCAGTCCCACCCTTCTACCTATTGTATAGGCTGTTCCCTAACCTATTAGATTGTAAGCCTGATCGTGCAGGGTGCTCTACGCCTGTGTCATAACCTGTACCTGTGGGTAATCTTGTGTTGCATCTCAACTCTAATTTATTGTAAAGCACTGCGTAATATGTTGGTATATAAATAAATAATAATAATAACTCACACCTACTGATAACCTATCCTTTTGGAAAGGGTGAATACTCTTTCAGGTATTGTCTGTATGTTTGACACATTTCTTAGCTTCCTGGCTATTCAAGAGATGAAATGACCTAACAGATAGCATGGGAAAAAATATAAGGTGAAATAGTAATAACATTTTTTGTTGAATGTGAGAAGGTCAATCATGTTTTGATTGCCTATTTCCTCCCCATCACAAAGTCTCCACACTCCACATTCACAGAGACAGCATATATAGTGGAATTGAAGTTTTAACCATTCCTTATCCTTTGTCTAGAATTCTAGAGGGGCATTACTGGAGCTTTGATCAGTGTTGGCCCACCCCAAACTGCGACTGTATCATAATAGAAGCAGCACAATAATAACCTCAGCTCTCTGAGACTCTGATTTCTCCTCTTATTAGCATGGGCTTGTCGGCATAAAAAAACTGATTCTATACCTTATTCCTCTTACAGTACATTTAAGCTATACATAGACTGCAATAAGCTGTATGTGGGATTTGATTGTGTATACTAATTGCAACCCCCCCATAAGATTCAATTAATTATATCATAGGGATTATAGGGTTACCTTATTTCTGTCATTTATATTTATCTGGAAATCTTCAGCTTGAATGTGTGCAGCATAACTGAGCAATAGCAAGGCAAGGGGTCACGATTTTTTATAAAAGTACATACAGCTTCAGCTGCCAATTACCTCTAGGATATACTGGTTGGTTTGAAATGTGTTTATTTACTAAATGTAATTTATGCATATATATTCTCACAGCATTTGTTTGTGACAGGGCCACTGAAACTCATAAATAATAATAGGGTTATCACTTAAGAGAAGTGAACAGCTTTGTGACTAAATATCACTCCTCATTCTCTGATTAGCTCACTGGTAAAACTGCAGTCAATACCTTTATCTACTCCTTTTTCTAGTTCTCTCTAGATATTAAACGTCACTGTTTCTATTAATATTGATTTAAGTACCCGATGATGCCTACGCATTTTTACCCACTACGTCCAAAGCACATGAAAAGGGGGGGACATATTTTATCTATTCCCACCTGTACATTGTGATGGGATGTGTTGAAGTGTGTTTTTGAAAATAGAGACACGCTTTTTCATCCATTTTAGACCATTACATAGCATTGATGTCAATGGCACCTCATGAAAATGCATGTAACAATGCATTTTAGTGCATGAAACTAGCCAGGGGTGGTCAGTCTTTATTTTCAATAGCTGGGATATATAAGTCAAACCAATGCATAATGCATAGAAAAAGTACAACAGTGTATATTGAATCAAGAATACATAACATAAAAAACATACAAAAGATGGGAAGACTTCAAGGGAAAGGTGTGAAGCCAGTCTTTGAGGGCTCTTCTCTGCCTTGATAAAACATAATCATTTGATACAGCCTTCATTTACTTCCATTTATAACATTGTTTAACAAATTTAAATAGTTGAAGGACTATAATTACTTTTTAATTTCCTTTCACTGTATGCTACTTATACTCCCCTTATCCTCTTTCTGTTGTTTCTTCTCCCACCTAGACAAGACTCGCTCCTTATGTATCACAGAGGCCTGTGTTTCTGTAGCTGGCCGCATACTCGATTCCTTGGACAGAGATGTGGACCCATGTCAGGACTTTTACCAGTATGCTTGTGGAGGGTGGATGAAAAGAAACCCTCTACCTGATGGCCGGTCGAGATGGAACACCTTCAATAGCATCTGGGACCAGAATCAAGCTGTGTTAAAGCATATACTCGGTGAGGAAGAAAATGGTGGATAGAAAGGATAATAAGGGGCAGAAACTGAAACACATAATGAAATAATAGTGTTTAAGTAATGTAAATAAGGTAAAGTGAAATGTTTTGTTTTGAAATGAGGATTTACATATACTTGCTGGAATTCTTTAAATGGTGCTTGGCATGACCAGGGGTCTACAGAAAGGGGTTTGGTTGGATGCTCTAAGATAGGAGTGCTGCCGCAGACTGTCACAGAAATCTTTATTATATGATAATAGTCGCCACAACTGACATATTATGCTTTATGTTACAGAGAATGCTACATTTAACTCTAGCAGTGAGGCCGAGATGAAGACACAACGTTTTTACCTATCTTGTCTCAAGGAACAGAAAATCGAGGAGCTAAAAGAAAAACCCCTCACTGACCTGATAAAGAAGGTAAGAGTATTGTATTGTTTATGCTTAACCTCCGTGTAGTTACACATGTGGCGCGCTTTTGTAAAAAGCGCGCCATGGGCGATCACAGCAGAGCATATAAAATGCCGCCACATTTTGTAGCCCATTTGGAGGTGCCCAGCAGGATTCTGGCATGCTGGAAAAAAGTGATGTCCCTCCATTAACATGGAGGTCTATGGCGCCGCCTACCCCCGCCCCTTTCACGTCACTGGTGACGCGACCGATGGCAGACCTGGAAGTATTGGTGTGCATGCCAATCCGGAGAATTGCCGGGAAAAAACCAGCAGACAGGCACGTTTCCCCACAGTTAAACTCCTTGGCATTAACTCGGGTTGCGTTTCATCCATCTTGGGGATGAATACCAAGGAGGTTAATAGGCGCTGCCCATCTTTTCTAAAAATGGCCCTGCACATTGGGCAGTGCAAGTAAATGTATGAGAAACAAAGACACATTAAATTCAATGGGCTATCTATGCAGTTCTGTTCCACGCTAAATTCCATGGGATAAAGTATGTGCAGGGTTTTTTTGTGCGTTTTAGCATGTGAAAAGTAATAATCATGCCAATCAAACTAAAAATATGTTACAAACTATCATTTATAAAGTATATCTTGTAACATGTTTCTTTTTAACATTTTTCTACTGTGTGATGAAGAATAGAGATGGTCAAATTAAAAAATTTGACCATTTCGACGATTTCGAGTTTCGAGCATCTGAATTTTTATGGCTTATAATCAATTGTGGGCAGACTTTGTGAATTAATTGCAAAACCCCTGAACAGGGGATCATAACCAAATTTGGTGGAGATGTAGAAAAGGTTGACATCCTGAAACAAAAGCACATTTGCTTAGCTGCTGTATTACCCACCCTAGGCTTATACTCGAATCATTATGTTATTATCGATTTTTTTTCTGTAAGATTAGATACCTTGGCTTATACCTAAGCATATACAATATTTCAAATATTTTATATCAACAGTGTTTTGGATGTTGGTAACATATTATATGTACTGCATAGACCCAATTAGAATTTTTCTATCACTTTTAAAAGATACCTAAACCCAAAAACAAATGTAATATGTTACAGCTTACAAATCTTCTAGGTGCCGTAAAGGCTATTTCCCCACTTAAGCGATCTCCTGCGATTCTAATCGCAGCATGGTAATCGCCAGCGATTTGTCTTGGCCTGATTGTCCCTGATCATGCCCATAGGAAATGAATGGGGGTGCATTTAAAAATTCGGCCGATCGCAGCTGTGGGGATGAGCCCCATCAAATACATGGCCGCAATCAAAATAAGGTACCTTTGCTTATATTCAGTTTGGCTTGTACTCAAATTTGTACAGTACATTAAATAGCTTCAACAGCTATCATTGATGACAGCATTACCTTTGGTGTGTCTTGTCTCCAATTTTTAGTTTTAAATACCAGTACTTCTGCACACCAGTGTAGTAGATTTGTAATAATCATGTTGGTAACAATAAACTACTAATGTGCATCTTAGGTTGGTGGTTGGAATATCTCAGGTACCTGGAGAGGGGATAACTTTATGGCTGTGCTAAAGACTGTCTCAGGCACGTACCGAGCGACACCATTCTTCAGTGTGTTTGTAAGCGCAGACTCCAAGAGCTCCAACAGCAACATTATCCAGGTATCTAACTTAGAATAAATGCTATTATAAAGCACAACTGAACCCTTTCCCCATACCTGCATGCTTTATGTACTAAGGAGCAGCCAGTGCTGTAATGCTTTAATTTAAACAGTCCTTTTTTTGTCACATTGATTAATCGTACTAATATTGTTATCTTATTTATAAAGGACGCCCATGTGACCTAACGTTCTGTATAATTAGACAGACTATGACAAGCAATTTACATTTACATTGTCTGGGATGTTCTTTTACGTACACAGGTGGACCAATCAGGACTTTTTCTTCCATCAAGAGATTATTATTTGAATAAATCAAGTAATGGAAAGGTAAGTCACAATTTTTTGTCTGGGGGTTCACACACTACAAAATATGCATGTCTTGTATTACTGCCTATTGGCATATGTGCATATGCATATTAGTGCATAACAACCTTTGAAATATTACAGCATATTTTCTCTTTTACAATGTTATATTCCAGTATATTAGGTCAGACTTTAATATTATTTAGCTACCTAATATTTTATGACTAAATTACCAGTATATGGTGCATGATATTTTTTTGTTTCAGAAAGTTTAAGATCCCATAAATGATGAAGCTGATTTAAGTATTGGGGTTTAATGGAACTGTATAAAATCAAACGTAAAGCTATTTCTTTCCACACATAGAATGGCTGTAGATATTACATATTAACGGAAACACACATTGTGGTTTGGTTAATTTAAATCATCCACTCATATACAAACACAATTCATGTTTTCATTTGACTTGTGTGTGAGCCAATAATGTATTGCAGGTGTTTACAACTAAAAATGTTGTGTCATGTATATCATCAAAGGTTATGTGCTTCAAAGCCATTGATTATATGGATGGGGCACATAACCTTCGATTCAGCAGACTGTTCCTATGCATTAATAGTTAGGTTTCAGGGGCCTCAAGTGGAAGACTGAGGGGGGCTGCCAAAGAACACCCAAAGGGCCGCATGCGGCCCCCGAGCCACAGGTTGGGCACCTGGGGCCTTAAGGTATATGGTAAATCTAGTCTAAAGCTGGCCATACACCTTTAGATCCCTCTGTCAGATATCCTTTAGGTCTACCTACAACTATGTAGTATAGGGTCCTCTGCGATTGAACACAGGTAGACTTGATGGTTTAGAAAGTCCCTTGTGTTACATGGTTTGGGTAAAACAAAAGAAGATCTAATCTAAGGAAATCTGACAGAGAAATCTAAAGGTGTATGGGGACCCTTAGATCCCTGTCCCCCCAAAGCTCGGCTGGCCAGAGAACGGACATATCCGTAAATCTATGGCCGATGCCATTAGTTTGAATGGGGACTGGGCGTCCCTGTCCAAACTAACGGCCTGCACACAAAGGGTGCCCACCGATACTGTGAGCGATGGAGAGCAGCTTGATGACGTCATCACGTTGCTCTCCACAGCTTATTTGTCTGTCCCCGCTCATTACGCGTGTGAAGACCTTAAGCGTACTAACATTGCACATTGCATGCATATAACTGTAATTCTACCCAACAAGCAAGCCTGAAATTGCAGATTTATCTAGCCAATAAAAGAGGTTTCAGGCATACTTGAAATTGTGTACTTTGTTTCACAAAACACTTTCCATCCAAGGTTTGTGTACTGATGGTACCTGACCAATTAAACTGGTTTACATGCTTATATGACTTATGTGAAGGGAGATATTTTGTGTGAGGTGCACTAGCTAGTGCAACAAAGTTAAGATATGTTAATGGTAAAGAAAAAGTTAAAATGGTGGTACAATGCAGGGTTGGCAAAGAGCAGTGGTCTCCTACAGGCAGACAAATTATGGTTGACAAAGAGCTGCCGCCTGAAACGCTTCCCATACATCCTACTGAACACAGAGTGTGACTCTGACTAAGGAGAGACCTCCCTGCGGACATATGTGCAGCACTAGTTACCAGGAAGTGATTTTCATTACCAGGAAGTGATGTCATCTGTACCAAGTAAGTGACATTATCCTGGTATCCTCACAGCTGAAGTGACATGCATACACGGAAGCTCCTATTTAGAATAGGTAGAAATTGGGGCAGCATCTTTTGAAATGTGCCACACCCCTTTGAACGCATCAAAATATATTCAATTCCCTAAAGTAGACCCACATATAAGGTCTCATAACACTACTGGGGTTTTTTAGGCACCACAATTAATCATACATTCTTGTTGATAATTAAAGGACCACATTATAAAAATACATATACATTACATACATTTATGAATGGCATTCCCAAATAAATATTAATAAAACATGCTTGAGTGTCCAAGATTTAAAAAAATTCAACAATGCCCCTGAGCATGGTATCATCACCAAACATGTTGGAAATGTAGAGAAAAAAAAAGTATTGCTCTAACACAAATGGTCTTTGGATAAATTAAGTTCAACATCAAGTCAAAATTTCGAAAATCTAAATTCCGACTTTGATTTTTAATGTAATTTATGCAAAAATTACATATACTAGTTACTAACATAATGTTTTTTTTTGTTCCCACAACCCTTTTCTACATCTCCAGCTATTATGGTTAGGATAGTGTAGTGTCGTGGAGGGCATTTCTTGCTCCAAACGACTAGATTCTTTGAATGTTCCAACACACTGTCTTAGGCTCACACACACCAATAAAGAGAGTCGCAGGCAAGCTGGTAGGGGGATATTTACAGTTTTTACTAGAGGGAATATTTATAGTCCAAACACCAAACCCAAGCCTGGGAATGGGGCACACACTTTAGGAAACAACTGTTGCAGTAAAGAGTGCTACCAGCTGCAGGGTGATAATGGCTTCAGGTCCCAGTGGGAGGGGGTCAGGTACAGTCCCAGTGGGCAGGGCAATAGGGAAAAGCGAGCAGGTGAGGTGGAGTAGGGAGGAATCCTGCATCTGCCTAACTCAGCACCTACTGGTAGCCGCGTCCATCCGCTCGAGCACGTTCGAGGGAAGGCGGTAATGGTCCAGGGGACGACCCTTTCGTCACCACGGATGGGGGTCCTTGGTCCCGGGAGGAATGCAAGGAAGAATTAAAAGTCATGTATACAAATCTACAGAATATATGGTGACACAGGGCAATATGTTCAATGCAGTCAATATATACAATTGTGGTGTAACCCTGGTCACTACACTATCTTTTTCAGAGGCTTTTCAATCAGCTCAAAAAGTTAGCTAGTCAAAAAATCTCTATCCAAGATTGCTCAAATCAAACTGTTGCATACTGCGTGTCCGTATGTCAACCTCCCGCTAGTTTCAACGGGCTCCTCAGGGGGGGGGGGGGGGAATGGAAACACAGTAGTGCTAGGGACACAGAACAAAAGGAAGAATTAAAAAAAATACACATGGGAATTCCTATTTCTGTAGGAGATCACTACTCCTTGCCAGGCCTGCCTCCATTTCTGTAAGTGCCTTATTTTATATGTACCATTAAGATGAATAAACTTTGTTGTACTAGGTCGTGCACCTCATGTCCTTGTACCTATTTGTCTTTCACAGGGGGGCGCACTCCCACTTCACATCAGGAGCCACACACCGCAAATTAATTACCCAACCCCCATACTGACTATTTTACCCTTTGAGATTCACCTGATTATAAACACCACCTGATGGTCTTTCTGGCCACTGATATCACTCCTACTGTGGGATGAGGGCTGACAGTTGTGCGCAAATATTTTTTTTTCTCCGTTGGATGCTTCCATCACATATTTTTCGGAGAATAAATGATTAGCATAGGGAAAATCAATATCTATAATCAAGTTGTAACTTGCTCCCTGCTTGAATAATATAATCATTGCTCACTTATGCATACAATCTTCATTAAAAACCCCTCACATGTCTTGTGTCTGGGTTTATTTACATATTTCTGTAACATGACTATACATGTGATCATTCCTTTTTTTTACAGCAATTATATATTAAGCTCTTGTTACTTTATTGTGTGTTTACTAGAATTTTTCAACTGAAGATGTTTTAACAAAGACAATCCATTTATTCGCAATGTTTAGATCCCAAATTCACCTATTTTTTATTTTATTCATTTTCAATTTAATTGATGAAAAGATGTTGGCAGGGCTTAATTGACATGGGTGGGGAGTCCTTCATATTGGGACCAACTAGGGGGGGGGGGATGGCAATCCCACGTGTCCAAAAAGAAAAAAAAATAAACTCTTAAAACCAGGAAAGACACCGTTTTCCGCAGGTGACCCCTCCCATGACTGTGACGTTGAGCCACAGCGCTGAGGGTCCCTTGTTACGAAGCTTGAGAGCTCTAAGTACTTCGCGAAACATACAGCTGTTAGTGGGCGCCCAGAAGTGCATTGCATCTGTCTCTGTGACATCCCTATCACAGCTGTGCTGTGTGTTCTCCCTCCACCTCTCTCAAGTGTCAATCTGTGAAGTGATTGGGAGGAAGTGTGAGGGAGGGACATTGCTGGGACTGGCCAGCACGAGGAAGCAATAACGATATTTATCTATTCACCCGATAACCCAGAGCATGTCGTCCTCATCCTCGCATAAAGCCATGATCTGCATGAATGAGAACCTTCCCAGACATGGAAGTGTCATCTGTGAGGGTGTTTGTGGGGGAAGTGTAGGAGGAGAACATTGCTGGGATCTGTATGAATGGAGAACTCCCAGACATGGAAGGTAACTCTGTGAGGGAGATTGTGGAGGAGGCGTTTAGTGGAGGACATGATGTGCTTTTTTTGACTAACTGGGGCAGCACGAGCGAGGTACATAAGATAGTTTTTACTAACCTCAGCCTACCTGTTGTGCCCCACCAAATCCATGTCACCCCCCATACACCTGCCAACCTGAACCCCGGTGTCAACCACCATCTCTGGGAAGGACCAGAACGAGTCCTACCATCACCAAACCCTTTGGGATTGGTACATATGTCTGCAGGCGGTGGAAGTTCAACAACGAAGATGGGCGGGAAAGTGAGAATCAGGCGGCCAGTAACTTAAGATGGTGGCCTTAGGGAATGAGGTAAGTGAAGATTGGTAAGTACCTATTTTTTTTCTACTGTGTAGCAGTTTTTCACAGATGTATACTGACTGCTGACCGGTGTGTAATACGTGTCCGTGTAATGTTATGTGGGGGGATTTTTTTTTTGAGTTTACTTCCGCTTTAAGGTACAGAAACGGTATGTGTATTAAATCAGTATTATACCCTTATCTCTCCCCACCTTATCTACCCCCCCCCCCCTATTTG
>CM070035.1:67708775-67725804 GCA_036250615.1 Ptychadena robeensis | reverse complement strand
ACTCAATAATGTTCCTTAATAGAAAAGGGGGCCCTGCAAGGAAAGTTTGGGAACCACTGCTTTAGGGTTACTTAGTTTATCCAACAATGCTATTTTCCACAGGGATGGTATGTTGTAAAAAAATATACATCAATATTGCTAACTTTAACAGCATGTTCTGTGACTATTCTGTAACTATTCAAATGATGTGGGATTGAAATGCCTGATTTACTATTATTTGACTTGCCTAGATTGGTTAGCATCATGTAGCTGTCAATAGAACCAAGGGCAGCTGGACACATGAATCTGGTAGGCTTCATGAGGCTGGACCACCAGGACAAAACATGAAAACTAAGCTCATATAATTGTCATGTGTTTTTCCATTAAAATACCTGAAACTGACCAGTGCTGGCAGATGCTGCTTACATCACATACCGTATCTCAGTTGGGAACTTTAGCAGTTTTGGCAGGATTAATAACCAACACCATAAACTGCTCCCCTTCACAATAACCATGACTCCAACAGACAAATTATCATTTTCTCATTTAAAATATCCCTGCTTGTGAATACTTCAGGTTTCTTGTTCCGAACACTGTCTTTATCCTATTAGCTACCCCTCGATCCTGACTGATTGGTGATGTGCAAACAGAGAATTGCCCCTGTACATTTGCCTTTACATAAGCTAAGAGGTAACTAAAGGGTTGAAATTTGCCAGTTTTCAGTTTGTACTATAACTATAAAATAAGATTTGATTTCCTTTTTACCCTTAGCTCCTGCGTTTACGACATTTCATGTTTTTATTTTTTCTTTGTGTTTAGGATCTTAAACAATTATTTGATATGGAATCTAGTCCAGAAGATGTCACCAAGTTTGGATTCGCGTTTTGAGAAAGCTCAAGATAAGCTTCTTGAGTCACTGTATGGTGCTAAAAAGGTATATAGTCTTTTTTTCATTATCATCTTTCCTACTTGTCATGGATTTGATTCTAGATTCCTCAAAATTCTTACAATTAAATTGTAAGAGGCTTTCTATGAAATATGAAACTGGAACAAAAATATTTAAAAGATTTCCCATTTTTGGTCCTTTGAGATGGAATACTTGGAATGGAATCCACTGTGAATAAACATAATTTTTTTCAAAGTCTATAATTGATATATTCTAAATAATATATAGTCTCAGTATTTAATGGATGGTCAGGTGTCTGCCTTCCTTCTATTATATAAGGACCCCATTGCACAGCATGGTTCAATTGGGCAATTAAGGTTCATATGGATCAGTCAAGGTATAAGCAGGGTCAAGGGTTTTTAGCTGTTAAGCTGACCAGACATGAATCCCATAAATTTCCTATTTAATAACATAGGTACTCTAAGGTTTCCTCTCCTATTTGCTTATTTTCTTTCTCTTGATTATAGTCGTGTACGCCTCGGTGGCAAACCTGTTTATCCAATACAGATGATACTCTTGGATTTGCTCTGGGGTCTTTGTTTGTTAAATCGACATTTGATAAGACCAGTAAAACAATTGTAAGTACCCATGGCAAGATGCAACCCCTGGAATAATTGCTTGGTGTTCAAGGAGCAGCAATTTGCAATTTAATTTCTTTCAGGCAGAGCAGATGATCGCTGAAATCCGAGCCGCCTTTGAATTTACTTTAGCAGGTTTAACATGGATGGATGAGAAGACAAAGAGAGCTGCTAAGGAGAAGGTGTTGCTTTTCTTTTAATTCATTCTATCACTTATTGTCCAACAATAATACTTGTGGATGTCATTTATCTCAGTGAATGCAGAACTACCCTAGTTGTCACTATACAGACTATTCAGACCTGTCCTGAAAAAGCTATAATGTGGTAGCAATAGGGCTTGCACATGTACTGTGTACATTCACCAATATTGTTAAAAGGCACACAAATACTTAGTACAACATTTCTATATTTTATAGCCAAAGCTCATTGCTTACCTTTAGAAAAAAAGAAACAAATAAATCATTTTTGTAGTCCGTTGAAGTGCTACATTTTCATCCAGGTTTTCTATTTAACCATTTCCTGTTGCGTTTCCTAATGAAGGTACCATCTCCCAGTACTTGATTATACCTTTTGCCCTTTAGTTGGTAAAGTGTGTGTGGGGTGCTAAAATTATGGTACTCCTACATTGTTATGCAGTCATTTTTTTTAAAGATATGGAACTAGCTTCATAAGTTACTCAATCATTCCCGTGCCAAAGCGAGACTATGAACATATTTTGGAGTTCCCCTCATGTGGGACTTTAGTTGGAAGGCTTGTGACAAAATTGAGGCTGAAGATCACCAATGTGTACTTTTGTTTATGTACTTTTATTAGGTCCACACGAATAAATGTTCTCATAAACATGCAAATAATTACAAATACAAAACAATTTGTTTCTGTCTTAATCCTGTGTATATTCCTCATAAAGAGTGAGGTATGTGTACAAATTGCGACATGTTTCGCCACAATTGGCTTCTTCAGGCATTACACCTACAGTGGGATCTGTGGGGCCAAATATAACATCATCAGCAAAGAAAATTGGCTGTAGTCTTCAAAACAAAAATAGGGTTAAAGAGACGCACCACTCATGCAAATGTCAGGCCAAGTAATTGCTTTTCACTAAGGGCCACCAAACCACTGCTCGCCCTATAGCCACACCAAATGCTAGACATCGGAAATAGCCTAAAGCCTAAATTGTTGCACACTAAATTAATGTGATGAGCCAAAATATTCTTACACAGAACTCTTTGTGTGATGTTTTAGGCAGAAGCCATATATGACATGATTGGATTTCCTGATTTCATACTGGACACAAAGGAACTGGATGAGGTGTATGATGGGGTAAGAAGACATTAGTTATATGGGAAAATAATGTATGCTTTTAATAAAAATATGAAATGTTGTGCTGTGATAATACTTTTGTTTTTTCCGTAGTTTGAGGTGGCTGAAGATTCTTTTTTCCAGAACATGTTGAATTTCTATAACTTCTCAGCAAAACTAATGGCTGAACAATTAAGGAAGCCACCCAACCGAGAACAGTAAGCGTACTTTAAGATTAGACTCTAAAATAAAGGCAGAGTGATTTATACATGATTTACAGTACATGTTTAAAATGGAATATGTATAATTGTGAGTCTATCTTGTCTTACAGTTTTTTCTGTGACATCCCATAGAACCCAGTTGCTCAATCCAGTCCTACAGTGTTCCTAATTTTAGAGCAATGTTGCCACTCTCCTGTATTAAGTCAGCATTCACATGTATGCTTTCCAGCTGCTGACAGTCAGCAGCTGCCAAGAAAGTGTCCATCACCCGCCCTGCCCTCACCTGGCATTTCAATAAACCCCCATTCTATTAATATGGGGCAGGCGGGTGTCCGGTGCTATTAATGCAGTTTCAAGATGGCCGTGTGAGTGCCCCCTAAGGCTACTTGCATTATAGTATGCTATAGTGGATCCAGCATTGCCCCTGCTATTTACAAGCTAGCTATACAGCAGACATGTGCTTATATTGTGTGTAGTACAACTTGTATGCATTAAAACACAGAACTAGTATTCATGTATCTAATATTTCTTTGCAGATGGAGTATGACACCTCAGACTGTCAACGCCTATTACCTGCCAAATAAAAATGAAATAGTCTTTCCAGCAGGCATACTTCAGGCTCCATTTTATGCTCCTACACATCCAAAGTATGTATATTGAAATTACAAGCCATTTTTTAAACCTTTATTTAAGAATATGCAAAATTTTAACAGATAAAGATAAATACCAGTGCCCCAAAACTATGTTTAACATATTTTGATCAGCAAGGAACTAATAGAGAAATAATATATAAATCCAGCAACACAATAATACCCATGCAATATTATTCATTTAGCAGCTCACTGGTCTTGTACCATTTACCGTTGCTGTGCAAAATGTATTGTAAGATATTATGCTGTTATAGGTGTAAGATCTTAAAAACTGGTTCATATTAGAATTCAGGCGTAAGAATTAAGGTTATAGTTGAGTGGACTATGCTACAGGATAAAGTAAACCAGTCCGAAGAGAATGGAGATGCTGTTTGCTGCCCCCTTTTTTAAATCATTATTGTCTGGCTAGGTCTGTTGTAATAGGTCAGAGCAGCTGAACTTGCTATGACCAAGCTTAAAATAGAAACAGAGATATAACATATATTGTCTGGTATATATAAAGCACATTTCCTGAATAATTAACACTCCATAGCTTTAGTTGCATAAATGCAATTAACAACTTATTCTCGGGTGGACCATGTATTGAATTATGACAAACGGATGATGATAATGCTAGAACAACATCCGGGATAGGAATTTTATGCCTACTTTAAATGTTGGAAGCACCAAAAATTTAAATGTACTATTTTCTTACAAACACAGTGGATACTGGTGAAATGGCAGTTGACCCATCTGTTGATTGCTGTATTATTATTTCTGTCAGCTTCCAGTGGAAAGTAAAACAGGAACAAAATGCTAATTCAGTTTACTTGGAACTGGGTGTTAAATATGCATTTTGGGTGATAGACACCCATATAATCCAGGTGGATAAGCTATATAATATCCACACTACATTGCACTCTAACTCAAATCACTCCTAAATGAAGTACTGCTTCACATGTATGTACTATGTGAAAGTAAACACAATTGACTTGTTCTTACGTTGATGTGCTTATTAAGGGGTAAAAAATAACACAACCACAGTAATATTACCACCAAAACCCTCTTAACAGTTCTGGTCACTTATGTTCATCATTTCAATTGAACAACCTGACACAAAATTACCCCTATTCTTTGAAGCTTCAATGTTTAACATTCCAGACATAAAATAGACAAGTAGAACTAAAAATTTTAATCATGTTAATGTGTCTTTAAATGTTGAATATGAACTTCGGTCAAAGTAACTGAGACAGAGAGGCTAAACCCACACTGCAAGAGATACCTCCTTGTTTAATTCCACAGGGATGTGAAGGGCAGTTCTACCTGCCTCGTCTCTTGCCAGGGTAAGTCCTTGGTGTCCTCACATAAAGTACAGGCCTATTGACCCAGAAATGCAAGGAATTATGGTACATCAGTTCAACCAGAACTAATTAAAGCTATGTACACACATTTGCAATTGCAATAATCCCAAATGCTGTACAGAATGCTGTATACAGACTGTGACTGTGACCCATACACACATAAGAAATTCAACCGAGACTATTAAGTTAAGGTAGGTATACACAAGGCGATTCTCCCTTGATAGATGAGGGATCAACTGCAGTGGGATATTGGGATATGCTGCTGCCGTCCCCACACAAAGTAATGGGATCGGCCGGGAATTTCGGATCACCTTGCAATCCGACATGCGGCAGATTCCTGGTTGATCTCACCAGGTAGGCCCACCTGATTTTCAGCCGAGCGACGTCCGGCCGATTGGCGGGGAGCACACACGCCGGGTTGATCGGATGAAAATCGATGTTAAGTGTGTACAGAACTTTAAGGTAGCCATACATGTTTAGATAAATCCTCGATAGATTACAGACTGCAGTCGGCCCCTCAGAGGATCGGCTGGCACCCTCTGTGTAATATTACTTCGAATGGGGATGGTGATGGGATGGGCCGGGAATCTACCAACATGTCGGATCACCATGCAATCCAACATGCATGAGATTCCTTGATGATCTCGCCAGGTTGGCACACCCTATTTTCGGCCAAGCGACCGTGTATGGCTACCGATAGACAAGAGGCTACAGAGAACTTGACTCAGAGGAGGAGATTGTGGAGGAAATGTTTACATCTCCCTAGGCATTAAACCATTGATGTAGAGCTAAGCTTACTATTAAGGTCAGTTTCCTGCTTTGTCTTGAGTTAGCTAATTTACATGAAAAATCAGGGTCTAATCTTTAATTATCACGAACTTTATTCACGACTATTCTACTGACATTTACTGCCTTTAAAATCTAAGCCACCACGCTAATACCACACAAAGCTGTTCTTTTTGCATTTCTAGTGCATGTCTCCTCTCACTCATGCTTTTGTTTCCTCTTTCTTCTTCAGGGCTCTAAATTTCGGGGGTATTGGGGTGGTGATGGGACACGAACTGACCCATGCATTTGATGATCAAGGTTTGTGACAAATGAATGCAGTTAGATGATCTGTAGCTACAAGTGGTGGTTAAGGGAGAATTATAAATGTATTTTTTTGTTGTCAATGTGTTATATCTGACTAGGCATATATATAATTAAGTTACATAATCAGTTTAAGGTAATACAGGTTGTCCCTGAGTAACAGCTGCAGGTCCGTTCTTATTTTGGATGTTTGTAACTCAGGCTGAGTTACAAACATCCAAAATAAGAACGGACCTGCAGATGATCCTTCAGCTGTCTGGGGGAGGCAACACAGGCTCATCAGTAACTGCTGCTCCATCACCTTGACCTGAGGAACCTGCAAGCAGTGACAGAGGCTGGAGGAGGTGGTTTCGCTACTTCCTCACTGCAGTACCCCTCAGGCAGCTCCAGTTCATGAATTGAGCAGTAGGGGGCACACCCCATGAATTTTCAATATGTGGCAGCAAGTGGTAGCCCAAAGTTCATAGTCACCAGGGCCACAGCTACTGCTCCTGTAAATAATATATATATATACTAATG
Organism: Ptychadena robeensis; assembly: GCA_036250615.1. Classification (NCBI taxonomy): domain Eukaryota; kingdom Metazoa; phylum Chordata; class Amphibia; order Anura; family Ptychadenidae; genus Ptychadena; species Ptychadena robeensis. Next base: position 67,719,183 of record CM070035.1, on the reverse strand, counting down.
TTAAGACAAACTTCTCTCAAAATTGATTTATTAAAATGATGTACCTGTTCTGAATTACAAACACATTCCACTTAAGAACAAACCTACACACATAAGGTTTTATTACAAAATCTTAGTTTATTTGTCTGGCATATTCTATAACAGCATGCCATGATTCAGTTCCAACCCCTAGATCCTCACACTTTCACCTATTACTTTCATCAACATCATTATTTATTTATGCATTGCCAACATATTCAAGTCGATGACTGTCACTGGGAGAAGCTAACATCTAGTTAGTCTAAGGCCAATTTATTAAGAGGAAGCCAAATAACCTACCAGTATGCTTTGGGGATGAAACTGGAATATCTGGAGGAAACCTATGCATATACAGTGTAGGATGAGAGCATCCAAACGCAATGCAGAAAGTGCCCTGTTCAAGTTTTTTTAGCAATAAGGCAATCTTTTGGAGCTATAGGAGAAATAAGTTGAGTGGCTACGAGAGATTCCTTGATATTCCTGAATGGTAATGTAGGACTGGGACAATAATACATTATTTTAGAGACCCCCCATTTATACATTTATAGTTCTAGTATAGTATGAATTGTCTGTTTGAAATCTGCCTATCATGGCCATCTCTGCAAAATATCTAGGGTATGTACAGTACAGGTGTTAGATAAGGGCAGGACAGATCTGTCCATCATGCTCAGTCTTCTGTGGAGGTAACGCAGTGCTTGTTTATTCTCCGATTGTTGGGAACAATCAAAAACAATCATCCCCAATTACCAAAACTAACATTGCGTATTGGGCATAAGGGCATATGGAGACTTTAGGTCAGTATGGAAACATTACTGAAGTCTGTATGCTGAACTACCACCTTCAGTTCATCATCAGTCATTGACCTAAAAAAAAATATACAGATCTTCGAAGACAGAAACAGCCATGCAACTACCATTTTCACATGGTGGTCCACAATGAAAGCCTAAATACAGATTTTCTTAGAGTTTCATGCACTTCACAGTAATACCTGCTATATATTAGTGAGCATTAAATCAAATCAAGTATTTACAAATTGGCAAGAAAGAAAAGTAAGACATCCTCACACATTCTTCCAACCTTGAGTTAAGGCCAAATTCTCATTTTTAGTTGCTGAAAGTGATTGTTAGTTATAGTTTCTAATAAGAGTATATTAAGCAAGTGCTGTGCAACAAGCATTCGTCAGTTCAAATTGGGGAAGAGGGTAAGCAGGCACAATATATAAATTAAGACTAGAACTGTCCATATACACATTCACTTATGCTGGATCAATCTTAGATTTGATCAGCTTGTGAATATATTGACTGTCTAACGTTGATGGATAATACCAGCACACAATGTGACTATGATTATTTTTCAAAGGCCTGTGCGCCTGTCTCAAGTACGATCGGATACAAATAGTTTACAATACCTGTCACAAAACACATGTCAGATACTTGAAGGATCGATTAAAGTTTACATGACCGGCCAGATGGTTGGGGTGCTAAGCATGTGCCTTGGAGTAGGGGAGTGGCATAGTTGAGGTTTACAGACTGAAAACAGACTGGGATCTAAGGCATCCCAAAAGCTTGCTTCTTTCATCATTTCAGTCAATGTTATCACATTAACTCCAAACGTTCTGTGTAAAAGATAGACGCATGAATTATATGATAAAAATGTTATGGTTAATTTGCTTTTTTTTGTAAGGGTTTTAATGATTCAGAGATGACCAATTACATTACATTACAGGTCGAGAATATGATGAAGATGGAAACTTGCGTCCTTGGTGGCAAAATTCTTCTTTGGAAGCATTCAAAAACCGTACGGAGTGTATGGTTAGTCAGTACAATGCTTACAGTGTTAATGGAGAGAAAGTCAATGGAAGACAAACACTGGGAGAAAACATAGCAGACAATGGAGGACTGAAAGCAGCATATCATGTGAGTGTCATCGTTCAGACGTTATGACTAATACTAGTGTATTATTTTTTAACCTGGAAATCTAGCTTGATATTTTTTTATATGTCTAATGGCCAAATCTTGTTTCAGGCTTACAAATCTTGGTTGCAGAAACATGGCGAGGAGAAACAATTGCCAGGGGTTAGGCTCTCCCATCACCAACTATTTTTTGTAGGATTTGCACAGGTAGGATTTTATTTTTGTAAATTACACAATTTTTTTCTTGAACACTAAGGCACTAATTATCTCATTGTTTTTTTATAGGTTTGGTGCTCTGTACGGACTCCAGAGAGTAGCCATGAAGGATTAGTCACGGATCCCCACAGTCCTGCAAAATTCAGAGTGATTGGAACTTTGTCAAACTCAAAAGACTTTGCAGAACATTTCAGCTGTCCCAAAGGGACCCCAATGAACCCAGGACAATACTGTGATGTGTGGTGAAAATCTAGATGAACACATTAGTATGGCTTGTTTGTTATTCATAAGTGTGAGATTAAGGTTGAATGATCATTCTACCCATAGCTGATACTTCAGTGGTGGGGGAATGTTGGTAGGTTGAATTACCCCTGTCTTGTATCTCTTGGGGGATATTATTGGTATGATCTCTTAAGTTTAGATCTCTTCCTTTACTGAGTGAAGGTCTCATATCTTCTCGTTTCTGCTCATATAAATATAATCGATTAGATTTCCAGATCTACACTGCACATTAAATCTCGCTCATACTGCATTTTAATACATAAAATTTCATTCACGAAAAAAGCAACAACAAAGTGAGACCCTTTGGGATAGCTGTGGCCATTCATCAGCACTAAATTATCAACAAGATTCCCAAAAGATATAGCAAACCAGTGGGTTTTTCAACCTGAAAAGCATTAAAGTAGAACTCAAGTAAATATATATATGTGGGGTTGTGTGGGTAGGTTTCAGGTTTTATTACTACCTATTCACCCCTTGGTAGATTATCCTCACTTCCTGTTCTAGTAACACACAGAAAAATATTTTACTCAATAGAGACACAGCATCAGCAATGCGATAGCGGTGTTAAACTTTACCCACCCTACAAATAAAAGTACCCATTGGAGATATTTGGTGGCACAAACAGTAAGTAAGCGCATGTTTCTCTCATCAGGGATATTTGAGTTTTTAACGCTTACCTATTCTATCCAAAGTCATTCAAATGGAGTGAGTATGCATTGAGACTGTTATTGCTGGCCTATTCTCCAGATTGTTGTGTAAATGCCAAGGTGAACCAGTGGCCTTAGTGCTTTCTGAGATATTGACCTTTTAGCATTCTGATCATTTTAATCTTCACATTGGCTTTCTAATCTGCATGGTTCTGGGTCAATGTCACAGACATTATTGATGTCATATTGATGAGGATCAATATGACAGCCAGGAAATTTCAGAAGAAGGCCAGCAATGCCAGCCTGTGCATTTTTTCCTCAAAACAGATTTCCTTCATGTCTAATAGGAAAGTGTGTGAGAGACTGATATGAATGCAATGGTAAATTGGATGTGATGCGTCATGCTTGTATGATTGGTGACAGAATGTGATGGATGAGATGATATGAAATGTGAACTGTCACTGACAGACAGGATTGGTGAAGGCTATGAATGGTTTGTTTTTATGACCAAAGAGAGAAGCAGCTTTGCGAATTAAGTGCCAAAAAGAGAAAATCATTCTTTACAACAACAAAAAAACAACAATGGAATGCTACAAATACGGTATAGATAGGTATAGAATTCCAAAAGAAAGAACATAGTTATAATGTTTAATTGGCTATAGCACCCCATGATCTTTTATCTAATAATGAAAGGTTATTTCTACATGGTTGTTGTTGGTTAAAGTAGTGTAATTACTATCTAACAATGAGTACATTTATTACCTTGGCTACTGCTTTCCATATTGTGCCTCATGGACCTGGCAGATCATTGCTCGCAACCCCAATTAGATCAATGGAATGGAATTTTTCAAAAATTTTTAATGTGATGGGGATGCCACTTAAGAGGGATATGAATATATATATATATATATAGATGGAAATATATTATAAATATGCCTTTTTTTAAATTCCCTACTTTTTCCACTGCTCGGACGTACAAAGTCATAGTTAGCAAAGACAGATATGTAAATGTAGACGGATATGGGTATTTAAATTGTATTTGTATGTGGTATACAAACACAATTCCAGAATAGGATGGAGATGTGTGTGTTTATTTAATAAAAATTACCTGGAACATTATTTAAGCACAGACACAAAGGACATGATCTGTATATATCCTAGGTGCCCAACCTGCGGCCCCCAAAACCTAACTTTTAAAGCAAAGGGCATAGCAACTCACCTGTGAAGTGGTCACACACTGACCCAGCTTTCCTAATAAACTTTGGCATTCCTACATCAGGGAAATTGTCAATGTTGAACAAGGAAACCAGGTCGACATATGAGCGCTGCACCCAGGGGCAGGAGGGGTCCACCACCTGCTGCGATATGTCAACGGGGGGGGGGGGGGGGGGGGGGGGGGGGGGGGGGTCAAGATCAATGTTATGTGCGGCCCTTTAGTGATGCCAAGGGCTGTACTTGTGGCCCTCCATATCAACTCAGTTGCCCAACACTGGTATTTGTGCTCTATCTGTGCTTTGATCATGTTAATTATGTTAGGTAGATACCCTAGCCGTGTCCCTATCCTCTTGTCAATTTCTAGGCCATATAGACTCTTACATTAAATAAAAACAATTGTAAACTCAACTCATATCAAAAGGGGTAGGGATGTGAAATAAATTAAAATTGCCCTTTATTCTTTACAGAAAGAAGTTACTATAACAGCTTGCTGGGTGAGAGTATTTTGGTAAATGACTCATTTTAGAATACATGCATGAAAGTGCAAGGCCATGTGTTCGGATGTATTATGAGAAATTTGAAAAGTGCAGTACCTGTATGCATGTGCGTGTAAACGGAAATGAATGTGCTTCAATAAAATGCATTGTTTGTGTTTATTGTGAAACAAACTAATATGCTGCACATATGTAAACTTTTAAAATATGCTGTGTGTTGTTATTGCTGGTGCTGAAAGCAGTGTCAGCTTTACTTCACCACACATCTGACCGTCTGCTGTCATGGGGGTCCTTATACTGGGTGGGGTCTTACTGCCCCATTATTCCTCCTCTTTTGCACTGTATGGAACACATATCACGCTGGTATCATGCTTTTGAGACTAGAAAGCATCAATGTCACATGGTGTTCTGCCATGCTACACTGGGGTACCATACAATCATTTCTAAGACATTCGCTATCTCTCGATGCCCACAAGGGTTTACAAAGAGATTTGATGGTAGCTGCATAAACTCAATTCAATGTGGCATTCTAGATGACCCAGCAATGACAGACCTCAACCTCCCAAAGAGATGACAGGGGAACCATAAAATACAGGTTTAACATACAAAATCTAAAAAAGAAAATCATGCCTTAATCGCCAGCACACCTACATAGAGATATGTATATATAAAATGATATAACAGCTAGAAGCTCAGTGCCACATAGTGTGACTCAGATTACTTTTCCATATTTTACAAAGTTGTCCATTCCTCAAAGTCAGGGTAATAATTTTATTACATTTTATTTACTCCAAAGGTAGGATTATTGCCAAACTGTGGGAGAAGTTATAGGAATATTTTTGTAGACAGAAAGGTCAAATGCTTGGAGGCTCTAGAATGGCTATACAAAGCCTGAGGATTGTCATCTGGCACCGTTAAGGCACATGCTACTGCAACATAATTTGGGAAGGTCATGGAAAGGTTGAATTATGTTAGATTTGAAGTCCTAATCAGACAATACCTGATAGTGTAATGATTGAATTCTTGCATGATTGCATGAATTAATTAAAACAATAAAGACTTTGTACATGCTTGAAATCAGCACAGTTCAGAGCAGCAGATAAAACCAGCGGTATGCTAGGTACGCCTGATTGGGATGCCATGCAAGGTTGCAGCTCACCCAGAGGCCTGCAGATTTCTCATTTAATGGCCAGTCATACCGAACACACTCTGCCAACAGCCATTTGTAGGATGGACAATAAAGGCTGCAATAGAATGTTTAAGGTCAAGAAAGGCAGCTGGCACATGCCATTCAAACCGAGGGATGCGGCTATGTGCTGTTATATTGATAGACCTGTTGTCTGTTCCCCTACACCTACCTCACACTGTGACATCTGCTGTTTCTCCCATTGTTGCATACAATCTGCGTGCTGATATGAAGGACACAAGGAATTTCACTCAGGAGGCTGCCATCCTAGATGATTTACTGAAACAGACTATGATTTGGTTAAGATGGTTTAAGATTTCAGCACAAAACACATTTAAACTATTGACAGCTTCGCACCTGTGGTATGTACTGTCTGCTCATCCATGTACTCAGACTGTCAAGCAGTGCATTGTGGTCAGTGTAGTCCTTGTGTTTCTAATTTGAGCACAGTTAGGTAGCATTAGATCTGGTCATTTAAACCATGAAGCTTCGCAAATCTCAGTGGAGCACATGGGTTATAAACCTCAGTAATTCAATATAATACAGGGACACCTGTGTGTGAACTATCACTTGGCTGTACTAAGCTTCACATTATTCTACTTGGTTTCATGCAGTAGGATATTTCACAAATGATGCAATGTTTGCATAAATTTCCACTGATCCTATACTTTGACTCAGTGGGTAAGAATCACACATCACCTCATTATTAAAGGTTTTTGTTTATTAGATGCTTGTGGCTTTTCCATTAATGTGTATCTGTGAAAAGGTTTTATTTTTTCATGTCTATTAAAGCCAACAGAATTTGCTTGCATTTGCGTTTGAGAATTCTTTATTTGGGCATACCATGTAACTATTACATCAACCCCCCTACTCATGTTTACGGAGGTCATTTGGCTGAAAATTGGGTGGAAATCTAAGCGTGTATGTTGGGCTTTAAGTGTGGACAAGACATAAATATGGATATAGGTTATAACCATTTTTTATTATTATAGTATTTGGACTGACACACAGGCAACTTTCATGCTAATGAAGATTTCAGGTTTTTTCGCATTATAATTATCTCTATTAAAGAGATGAAGTACTTTATTGAATATCTTTAGCTGAAAATTAAAGTGGACCTACCACCAGAAATTATTCATTTCACAAATGGCACTAGAAGTGCCCAAATTATGGAGGAATGCATAAAAACACACACACAACAAAAACTTACCTGTAAGGAGTAATTAAAAAGATCCCTCGCAGCCCTTCCTCTCTGTCTGTATTGTGCCGCAGCGCAGTCTGGAACTCAGATGGGAAAATCTTGGTTTTGCATTGAACTGAACGGGACATATTTTCCCATAGAAAACCATTATAAACACCCCCCCAAATGATATTGCCCCCTGAGTTAACACCCGGTAAATACATATAGAATCTCTCAAACAATCCCAAGGGACAGCAGGTTAATAGATTATTTTAGGACTGTGAAGTGCTACGCCACCATCATAACAGCTCAGATGTAAGTCAACCTTAAAATGTATATATGTATTTTTTAGATTTTGAGTATACATCCACTTTTAAGCCGGCCATAGACATCTCGATCCATGACCGTCTTGTAGCAGACTCATTACAGCGTGGCATGGTCACGTCACCATGCTGTGAGGAGACGGCTACAGAACTGACGGGAATCCTGTGTGCTCCACTAACACAGAGATTTCCGCCAGATTGTAGCCAATTAATTGGAGGGGGTGGAGACTCCCCATCCACATTAAGGCTAAGTTTACACTGGCGATTCCTGAGCTGCTTGCAGCTTGGAAACCGCCAGTGCGCTCCCCCAGCCACGGGATAAATGACTCCCTGTAGTCGTCTGCACAACAGTGCAGGCGATTACAGGGCGTCTAATTAAGGACCCCATAGACTTTCTATCGGACGGCCGCCCGAAAACCGACCGGTCGGTCACGCTAAACAGTCGTTTACCTGGCGGTAAAAAAACTGCCATTGTAAACTTAGCCTAACTGAGTGCAACAGGATCGGCTTCAAAAAGTACTGGCAGGATGGATCGCGTGTGGTATTTGGGTTGAAACTGCAAGGTGGGCACTCCTGTATTTGCGAACGTCCGACAACAATGCTTTTGGGGTGAGTGCGCACGTCGGCCGATCGCCTGCAACTACTGCCGGGTCTCACCACGTCTATGGCCAGCTTTATACTTGAGACTGCATTTTGCTAACCTCTACCTTTTAAACTGGTCAAGCCTATGCTTTTTAAATTCCTAGCCTTAGACAAGCATGTAGACCAGAAATTCTGACGTAAGACACTACAACCATAACTTTAAACAACTGCAACAACACGTTCTTGAAATGTATGTTTTGGAAAGTTGGAAATATTGGCTAATATTCTTACAAGGATAACATTGGCTAGGCAGGGTAGATCTGAGCATTGCTGAGATGACAAGTCTCTTGGTGTGTTAGAACGATGATATATGGGCTACTCACAGTAGGCTCACTGATTCATAAGGAGAAAAAAGGTTAACCTATCTGGTCTTCAGATCACAGGGCCAAGAACAAGACATAGTGCTGAAGGTAAGAAGTGTTCTTTGCAAATCAGCCTTTACATTATATTTTATGTATCCATCTTACCAAGTCAAATGTATGTTAGCAATACAAAATATCAAGAAGAATGGTTTAAAACGTTGGTTATGCATTCCTGAAAGATCCAGTCATTTGGAATCAGAAGAAGAGAACTTTCAGATGATATGGGGCAATAAATCTGGCAAAACAATGACAATTTGCACACCTAGTTTCAACACAAAGGGCTTGCCATATTTCCATTTATGTGCAAAAGAAAAAAAAATGGTTAGCTTTTGGGTAATGTTATATACTGGTAGAAAGCACACTAAATACCAAGCAGCACACTGAATGCTATGCATTGCAGTCTGCGTAATATGTTGGTGCAATATAAAAAAATAATAATTGTAGCCTACATAGGGGCAAACTCCAGCCTGGGAACACTAGAGATGCTTAATGAGATGCAAAATTTTGACAATATGCAAATTGCATGCAGACTGAAGCTGAGCCAACCAAGCACAGAAGCTGTAGTTTGATGGTGCCCAACTTATCCAACCGCTTCAATACTCAACATCACTGCAGTGTTCCAATACGTAAGTTACCGGAGTGAAATATATTTCTGGAGGTATTGCTTTGTGCTGCATTCACCTTGAAATCACATTAATGACAAGTGACATTCATTTCCTTCAAAGACTGCTTAGTGGTTCTGGGGAGCCATGTGCTGCATAGCACAGCACTAGTCACAAAGGTAACAGCTGTGACACTTCCACCATTCTACACTACATATACCATGACCACAGAGAACCCGGTGCACGCCGGGACGGCCAGACAGGCGCCGCATAGGATCTCGGGACTTGTAGTGCGCAGTCCGAAGGATGCTGGGTGTAAGTTTGTACTGATATCCCAAGGGAACTGACAGGGTGACATGGAGCTGTCAGGCCTGGAGACGGTGTGTGTGGGCTCCAGCTTGGCTCTCAGCAGTCTCTTCTATTACTTGTACCGGAAGCAGCGAGCGGCTGTCTGGCGTATTCAGGTACGGTGTGCCGGGTGTTCGCTGTGTAACACTAAATGCTGGCCCTCACTTCTCATAACAATGTGTATAGTTCCGGCCATGGAAGTTCCACTCAGCAATTTGCTCTGATTAGCTTGCAGTAAATGACATGTAAATTGATTACTGAATATATAATAAAGAGTGGAGAGACCTGTCCCCTCAGTATATACAGACTAGTAGGTGAAAACTAAGTTCAGCAAATGTATGACCACAACGTTTAGTTTCATACAGAGAAGGTCACGTATTACTGCTCTCGGAGATCCTGATTTCCTGTTGTCACTCGACCACTTTATCCACAACTAACAACTATTTAGTACAGGTAGTCATTACAAGACTGCTAGAGCAAGAGGCAGCGAATGAATTTCCTATTCAAACACAGTTATTCTTTAAATGTATTAAAGTGTATACAGGGTGTATCCAACCATTTCTATCTTTCTGGCAACAAATTTTAAAGGTCAAGTTAGGACTTCTGAGTTTTTAATGTTGCTGTTGTCCCTCTTACTATCTAAGTTTCCTCTTCATTCGTGACCAATGCCATCCTAAACAGGAAGTGAAGAAATTATCTGACATGCCATACAGACAGTGGGGTTGCAAAATAACATAACTTTTTCTGCTGATTATATGATTGTTGGTGTAAGTGGGCACAGTTTTGTGGTATATTCAATATTTATTTAAAAGAAAACATTTACTATTTAATGTAATCACAGCAGATTCTGGATTATAGCATCACCTTGTTTTGGAGCTTTGCAGGTTTTGGTCTCAGGGCCGGGACAAGGTCCACTAACAACAGAAGCTGAGCCCAACAACAGAGGCTGAGCTGCCCAAGTGCGCCCCCCCCCCCCCCCC
>CM070035.1:67630119-67669280 GCA_036250615.1 Ptychadena robeensis | reverse complement strand
ATGTATGTGAAGTATATGTTCTCAGGATGTATGTGAAGTATATGTTCTAGGGATGTATGTTAAGGGATGTTTGTGAAGTATATGTTCTAGGCATGTATGTGTCCTAGGAATATACATGAAGGGATATATACTCTATGGCTTTATAGGGGTACAATCACATGTCTCCTTACCATGACATGCAGTATATATTTATGGCCACATATCAGTATAATGAAAGCAGGTCCCCGTATAGATGTTTTGGGGTGTATGTACCTGCAGTGTACCCTAACATTGCCAGGACATGCTAGAGGTGACCCGTATCTGTGAGGAATGGAATATGACAGAGCTAGTTGTAAATAAGACACCCAGATCATGTGTTCTGTGACGGTGTATGCTAATAGGCGATGTGCCCGTCCATCATGTCGGCGCTGTGTAGATGAGTCGTAGGAACTCCCCCGACCCCTGGCTAGTGGTCTCCCCTCCTTCCCAGGATTCCGCCCGCCCGTTCCTCTTCTCTGGGGTTTGTTTCTGTGAAGTTGATTCCTTGTTTGCTGCAGTGTCATTGTTATTCCGCACTCGCTTCCTGATGTCACACACCCCCTCCCATGACGTCACCTGGACATTGCTTGTCTTTATGATGTAGAATCTCTCAGATTCTCCTCAGACGTGTACAGAAGAAGCTGAGAGAGCGCAGCTACCGGCGATCCCACTGAGCCCAGACGTCAATATCCAGCTCCACCGTCACCGCCCGCAGCCCCGGAGTGCCCGCACCTTCCGCAGGATTCCCAGGACCGGCAGCGGAGAGCAGTCACCCCAGCCACCCCAGCGGGATCTTCGTGCTGCAATACAATCATGTCTGAAATTCTGCCCTACAGTGAGGATAAGATGGGGCACTATGGCTCAGACACCGAGGTGGGGCAAATCTCATTCAGCTGCCGTCTGCAGGACACCAGCGCCTTCTATGGGGGCAACCAGCAGAAAAGACCCCCCAAACTGGGACAGATTGGAAGAGCAAAGAGAGGTAAGAAGAGTTCAGACTCAATGGACATCCCAAAGCTTACCTCCACCCCAGCCTTTCTCATTACTGTGACCCTCAATTCCTCATCATCCCTCTCCTCCATGGGTTCTTCCAGACTTCTATGTACATGGTCTAGTAAATTCTCATTTATGATTCCACACCTGTCACTATCCATCTCCCAGCCTTTCTATATGATGTCCTCATCCATCTGTGATCCCCACAATCTACCATGCACTGCTATTTTATCTCTCCTGTCTATTGTCCTCGCAATCTGCTCCCCTCAATCCTATACCGAATATGACCCCCACAATATACCGATCTATATCGGTCTCTCATCCTCTGCATGTGCTCCCCTCAATCCTATTCCATTCATGACCCCCACAATATACCGATCTATATCGGTGTCTCATCCTCTGCATGTGCTCCCCTCAATCCTATTCCATTCATGACCCCCACAATATACCGATCTACATCACTCACTCATCCTCTGCATGTGCTCCCCTCAATCCTATTCCATTCATGACCCCCACAATATACCGATCTACATCGCTCTCTCGTCCTCTCTATGTTCTCCCCTCAATCCTATTTTATTCATGACCCCCACAGTATACCGATCTACATGAGTCTCTCATCCTCGATATGTGCTCTCCTCAATCCTATTCCTTTCATGACTCCACAGTATACAGATCTACATCAGTCTCTCATCCTCAATATGTGCTCCCCTCAAGCCTATTCCATTGAGGACCCCCACAATCTAACATTCTATATATGCACTGGTCTATACTTGATGTTCTGTCTATATTCCCCCAATCTACCATTCTCATCAGTTGTTCATTCTCTATATATTCTCCCCTCCATCCTTTCTTTTCCATTTATTATTTGTATCTATATATAAAAATAGCCACCATCAGTCCATCCAGTCTCCTATCCTTGATACATGCACCTATCAAATGTTTCTCTTCAATCTATGATCTCAATAATCTGCTATTGTCCATCAGCAGTCTCCCACATATACTATATAGGCTTCCCTCACTATTCTTCCATCTGTGATACACACAGTATACTATCCTTCCCTTCAGCCTGTGATTGTCTATATAGCCTTTTCTAGGTCTTTCTCCATCTATAGTCCCTCATCTGGATATTCTCCCTCTATATTCTTCTCTCTTCCATTTATGATAATGGAAGCTTCCAACCTCTATATTTGCTTCCCTCAGAATTCTCTTTTCCATCTATGATTCTACAACATTCCATCCTTCATCAATCCCTGTAGTCTGCCATTCCATTGTATATTCATCCATAATTGTTTTATGTTTCATATATGAACCCACAACGTTGTATCCTCTATATGTTCCCCCAACCTCTTGTCCTCAATATATGCTCTTTTCAATATTTTCTATTTGAAATATTTATTTAAAAAAATCTTATAGATTTATGATTTCACAACCTGCCAACCCCCATCAGTCCCCTCTGTCTTCAATTATACATAGACTAGTCATTCTCCCTTCATCCCTCTATAATCCCCACAATTCACCACCCTCCATCTCTTACCATTGATGCTCCCCCCAAATCTTCTTTACTTTATAGCTGTTTACTATATGTATACTCCTCTAATTTTCCATCTTTGTTCACCATTTTCTTCCATTCTTCATCCATGCTTCCTGCTACCCTCCATCCTCTATTCATTCCCCCGTGTCATTTCCAATATATGTTCCCCTGAACCCCAATCTTATATTAACCACCCACCATATTTCCCTCCATTTCCCCCCGCCAGTGTATTCTCTCAATAATTTTTTGTGTTTGTGCCATTTCTAAATCACCTCAACACCCATAACATGAAGAATGGTATATTTTCTATTTGAAAATGTGAGCTTATTTTTCTGTTCATCTTCCTCTCTGCTTGAAGCAGGCTGGTCTGTCCACTTGTGTCTGTGGGTGTAAGTGATTTCATTATGTAGAGTGTGTGAATTCATTACAGAGGCTCTGCTACTTTTCTCTAGACAGATAATATGTATTTACAGGGGAAGAAATCTATGTGTAGTTAGAACCTGCTGGTAATTCCATACATTTATTAGGAGAGCCTAGAAATCAGTTTCTTGCTTATACATCTTCTATCTTTAAGCGTATATCTATGTGCTTATAGGTCTCTGATACCTTTGCAAAAATGGCAACCAAGTAACTACATAGACTAGCTAGAAAAATACACTGAAATCATTCCAAAATATCAATGAAAAGGATAAGATGCCATACTCATCAGTTACATGTGCTGGACATGAATGAACTGCATACATGCCTGCTGTCATTCATTGTTTCCACTTGAGGATACATTTACATAAATTACCATCCTCTGTCTGAATGTGGAAACATTTTGATGATGATAGTCTGCAAATTTATCAAATGGATACAATGTGGAAGCATGGATTTTTAATGTGCACATTGAGCTTATAATATTTAGATCATTGGCAGACCCGTTTGATTGATCTCCATTAGTGAAAAATCTCTGACACATAGGAACGTCATAGACACATACATATGTCACATATACACATTATCATACTGGATGATACTGGCAGGCAGGTCACACAAGGTTGCTCAGCATTAGGCAATGGGAATGGTGTTGCTTCTAGCTATATAAATATATGCAGAAATCTCTCCCACTTTGCTTCCAATGGCAGAGTCACAGTTCTCCAGCCTCATGCATACAGGTTCATTCACATGTTGAGCCTGCTATGGAGATCCTGTGGTCCAGCCTTCCTTTCTATTGAGTGCTGAGATGTTAGGTCTGCTGGATATGCTGCTGTCCATGGTGCTGATCTGACTGCTGCTGCTGCTGCTGCTGCTGCTGCTGCTGCTGCGGATGTGTGTATCCAAACCTTGTTCATCTGTTTGTGTTAGAAGCCTTGTGAGCGTTATCCTCATCTAGTGCATTCTATATTACATAGAAAAATTACAAATGATAGAACTGTATAAGGGGAACATGTTAAAAACATGAGTAAATAGGTTGCAGCATTGTCATCATTTCAAAATAAATGCTAATAATATAACATAGTTAGTGTGGTCATTTTCTAATAACAAAATGTTTGTGAAATGATTTTGCCGCAGCTCAGAATATCGTTTAACCTCCCTAGTGTTTTGCCTGTACCACGCCATTTTTAGTATATGGGCGAGCTCAGCAGTGTACATTGTACACTGCCTAAAATTCCCACTCTTGTACACGTCGCCGGCGTCATTCATGATGCTGGCGACGTGGGCTGGGAGACCAGTGCCCCTCCATATTTCAGGACTATATCAGGTTCTCCCGATCCCCGCTCACCTGGCGTTTGGGATAAACCCGAACAGCAAACGAACTGGGTTTGTCTCAAACGCTAGGGAGGTTAATCATACATAAGGATCATTTGTAGGATTTAGGGATCATTATCATCATGTGTCATCACCCTAGCTAAATTACCTTTAGAACTACTGTTACAGTCTAAAACAGTGATGGTGAACCTTTTAGAGGCCGAGTGCCCAAACTCAAACCCAAACCCCACTTATTTATCTCAAAATGCTGGTATAGCAATATAACCTGAATTACACAACTCATTTACACACACAAAACATGTAAAGACACACTCTACTTTCTTATAAGATAGAATAGGAGAGGGTATTGGATGCTATGTGCAATCAGAAGAGAGGGGAAATGAACTGACAGCATTGAGAGCCAATAGGCTGCAGTTCTTTCCTCTGTGCTGGCGGACAGCTCGCGTGCCCACAGAGAGGGCTCAGAGTGCCACCTCCACACGCGTGCCATAGGTTCGCCATCACTGGTCTAAAACAACAGTAAACATGTCAAATGCATTTATATCGTTTTTTGTTGTTTTGTTGTTTGTTTAGTTTTTTTTAGAGTTGTGAATAATCAGCACATCTTTTAGTCTGATTTATAAAACATTGAGCGACTAGATGTATTTTTCATACTAAGCTGTGAGTTTTTTTCTGATTGAACCAGGATTATGGAATTGAAATAAGAAATGTGATTTCTATGTGCTTCTTTGCTCCAGTTTCCCTCTTTGTATATGGTTAGGAAGATTTATGTGTTTACACGTGTATGCATCATTGTGTTCATATGTGTGTGTGCCTTGCTAGACTACAGGCAGCTGTAGTGTGGGAGTGAATGCACATGTTGTTTTGCTTTGCTCGGCCTCACCTCCTCCACATCTTGCAATTCCTTGCATCTCATTTCTCACTTTGGCCTTCTGTGATTTTGTTATTATTCCCTCCTACTGTCCCCTTTCTTGGTGCTCTAGTCTTCTGATCCCAAACCCGTTGTCTTTCCCTCTCCTCAGTTGTTATTGAAGATGACAGAATAGACGAGGTGCTGAAGGGGGTGTCGGACAAGTCTCCCTCCGGAGTATAAGGTGTGGAAGTGGTTGCTCTCCAGCGCTCACTCTCCTCCCTGATTTGTAAGCACTTTTGGCTGTGCATGTTTGTGGACATGGAGAAGAAGGAAAGGCTTTGAGGCTGCTGGCAAATCTCCACCCTCCACCTTGATCCAGACCCTCTGCAGGTCTCCTGATGGTGCCATCTGGCTCCCCACTCCACTCAGTCCTCGCCAATGACCTCCTATGTGGAGATATCCATTTCAGCACCTTCCTATTTCCCTCGTCACTGTCCGTCACCCTGGGCTCTGGGGGCAGTGATGAGTCTCAACTCATGTTAAAGCCAACCCTACAATGCACTTGCTGCTGTAGTCCTTAGCACCTGCCTGTGTGCCAAGAAGGTGCTTGCTGACTGGAGCACCATGGAGTTTGTGCCTATCAACTCCAATCCTTGCCAGGTGCTGCCTCCTCCTCCTGCCTCACAGTGTACACCCCAGGGGCTGTAGGTTGTTAGAAATGCACTTTATTCTGACAATATGTGTCTCTAGTGAAGTAATAATCTTTAGCTGTGTGCGTATATGTGGACCCACAGGGAACCCACCTGCGCAGCTGTGTTTATATATCTATATATATATATATATTTATAGTCATGTGTATATATAGGTATATATCAGTTGAATTGTGATTATTAATACCATGTCCCCTCCAGTTCATCAGTAAACCAGCATCAGAACAATAATAGACTGGACAAGCATCCATTCATCCCCATTTTGCCCCTCATGATCAAGATACCAGCAGGTCGGAAGCAGAGCAGCTGGAGGGCGAAGAGCAGGCACAGGCCGTCCTTTTGCTGTCCAAACCCAAGCAAGACTAAGACTTTATTTGCTCCATCTCTTGCATGAGCTTCCGAATTCATCCTGGACCCCTCCCCAGCACGCTCCTTTTTAAGAGGAACCCTTTACATTTGTATTTTTATAAACAACTCTTTGTTAATAATCTGAATTCTGATATATGCTGGTGACTGTGCAATGTCACATCAGAGACACAGCCACCTTCTGGATGCAGAATGATTGTCAGCTGCTTGGATGGCAGTTTAGGGGAGTCACTGGGGGTGCCCTTACCTTGAGGGTTTATGTAATATG
This sequence comes from Ptychadena robeensis, assembly GCA_036250615.1. NCBI lineage: Eukaryota > Metazoa > Chordata > Amphibia > Anura > Ptychadenidae > Ptychadena > Ptychadena robeensis. The sequence continues at coordinate 67,662,789 of CM070035.1, read as the reverse complement.
CTGCTGCCACCACCATGAAACGTGACCCAGGTAACAGTGACATGCGTACAACCAGTATGCGCTGACAAGATTCACATCAATATGCTGCTTGCTATATGTCTGTTCCATGTCAGCGATGTCTCCCTAACTAATGTAATATACAGTCCATGTTTAAATACAAAACGCTTTATATCCAGCTAAAATTGTTATATAGAGATATATATAAATATATATTATATATGTGCTAGCTTCCCTTTAGTGCGCATGTAGAAATATGCTGCACATTTCATGTATAATGAAAAGTTTCTCCTTTCTGTACAAACATTCACACATTATATGTAGCAACTTTCAGTTTTACATTCACAATTCCAAACCAGAGATATGGAATGTTTGCACATATTTCTACCTTTGCGTAATATATTTTATTAAAAATTTTCCTTGTTGGAATCTATATATCTCCTGTACTAGCGGCTTATGTCTGAATTGCCACCTCTGCATATCTATAACATCTTCCTGCGGGCGGAGTTGGTTTATAGGCAACACTTACTGTGTAGAGTGCGGTTGTCCTTTACACCACATTGTAAGAACATTTTGTGAATTTGGGTCTAGATCACACAGACCAGGTACCAGTAACCAATAGTTAAATCCATACATTATTGTCGAAACCTGCGACAGAAATCTCCACCAAATGATGGAACATGGCATTCTTTTATAGGGATACGAAGTAATAATATCTGTAGAATATAATACGCCTATTTGGGTCAGGGCTTCCTTTAGAGCTTTTTATTAGGTATGACTTGACTATTTGCCTTGATTTGCATTTTAACAGCAAAAAATAATTAAAAAGGATGATGGCTAACTGAGAAACTATATCTGTCACCATATTTGCTGAACTGAACATGTAGATACCTTAAATGAACTGCCTGCCCACTGTATCCTGATCATAATATATATAAAGATGTGATATTACATTGGTAAAGATTTGGAGTTTACAATACACTTGGTGGGAGATACCCTTATCTTCAAGGTATAAATAGAACGTAGAAAATGTTCTTTCTCTCATAATGGGGTATTTACCATGTACTATCATATGTACTGGTACAAGGAGAACCTAAGGAGATACTTAGCCAAGTCAGTGTAGTCACATAATAAAGGTATGTCACATATCCTGGTGGTGGCACCTCCATTCTCTGTCTAGAACTGCTTGTGACCAATGAAAGTTCACTTTATAAGACTAACAGAACCGTGTGGTTGAAGAATGTTTTACTGCTATTTACAACCAAGGGATGGTTTCAGGAATCCTCGCAGTCTCTGAATGTGAGATAACAGCTGTTAATCGCCTCTTTTAAGAGACGAAATAGTTGTGTTTTTAATTTTGTACTTTTTTCCTTTTTCTTTCTTTTGTTCTTTTTTCTCTTTGTTTTAATTTATTTATTTATTAAAGCTTCTTGAATCCTGTGCATGGACTTAAGACTTAGTAATAATACACCATTTTCTGAATCCAATAAGGCAATGCTGTGCCATTCTGAGAATGACTCGTTGTACATTACTACCATTACAACTGTATTTGGTGAATAAATAAAAGAAATAAATAAAACAAACTAACTGATCACCAGCAGGGTGCCGTTCGTGTGTCATTCCTCAAGGACTTCTGAAGTGAATTGCCAGTTTTAATAAATCGTTAGTGTGGTGACAATGATTTTCATCTGGTCATTAAAACACATAAAATATTATATTTAATATCAACACTACTGACAAAAATGTCTGCGCAGAGGACAGGTAGCAGGGCTTCCCCTTTGTTAGCGGTGTAATGTTATCTCTGAAGGTTGAGTATTCTTTGTGTGCCTGATACATGATATGTAGGTATGACACACGATATATGTATGACACTCATGTACATGGCCATAAGGGGAAATTAAAGGATAAAGCAGAGGCTGGCATGCTAAATGGATCCAACTCAATGGGTTTAGGATTACCTATTTATTATTATTGTTGTTAAAGGAACTCTGACCAAAACACTTTATAAGGGCTAGAACTTTTTATTTATGTGTTTGTATTGCAGAACTGGAGTGACCAAGGCAGCAGCATGGTTTGATAATATAGGTAGCCATTTAGGAATACTATAACAATTTGAAATAACCTTAAAAACATTTTTTAGAACTTAAAGCTGATCTCCAGATATTACTCATATTACCTTGTAATGGATCTCCTCACCCCACTGGGGCAAGGGTTAAATGCTCATTAATGTCTAGGGCATTCAATAACTCCCACCTAATGTCCTTTGCTTTTCTCCATCACCCTGGTCTGGTCATTGGCATCCTCCCTCTACAGCAGCGGTTCTTAACCTGTGGGTCGAAGCCCCCTTGGAGTTCGAACAACCATTTCACAGGAGTCACCGCATATTACTCTCCATCCTAACTTCCCACCCACACATCATCTGCACAAGTGGGGTGGGAGAATAGGAGGGAGGGAGATTTGATACCTTTGTGCCAAAAGTGAAGTTGTGTAGTATTACTCTGGTATTTGGAGTCCAGAAGTGACACACCGCACTTTCCCAGTCCAAATACAAGAAGTAACACTGCAACATCACTTCCGGGTGATCTAAAAAGGTTGAGAACCACTGCTCTAAAGCTAGCCATACACGTGTCGATTCCAGAGCGATCGATCGACGATCCGATCGATTCCGGTGAAGCCACAGGCGTCGATCAATCGACCATACAAGTCTGTGCCTACCACCTTAGGCCACCGATTCCTGGATGATTCTGTTACCAGTCGATCGATTCACAAATGTCAACGCCCCTTGATGTGTGCCCAATCGATCAGAAAACACCAACAGGTTGGTTCTCTGGCCGATCCGATTTGGGGGCCATGACGATCGGGCGGGGTCGATCGGTCAAGGTGGGCTGCACTCGATTCCTCGTCGATCGATCGGCGTGCACGCGCCCGGTGATCGATCGGCCAGGAATCGTGTGGGAAATCGACCTGTGTATGGCCACCTTAACACAAATTTTAGCAGAAATCAAGTTAAATTTCGAATTTAAACCTAAACTTCAGTCTGGTATAAGTAGGCAGATATAATACACCAGTGGTTCCCAAACTTTCCTTGCAGGAACCCCCGTCTCCTATTTAGGAACATTTAAAGGCCCCCTGGAACACTTTTGCGCCCCCCCCCAGTTTGGGAACCACTGTAATATACCAACCTGGAACAAGTAGGCCGGTATGAGGTAACAACCTGGTTCAAGTACAGAGATCTGTCCGAGCTGGAAAAGATATTTATATTCAGAGGTATTGAACCAACAGGACTAGATTGGCAGTAGTGGTAAGCAACTACAGCCATTAAGTTTGACATGACATACTATGACAATTTAAAGGAAATCTGGCCAATGAAATGATTAGCCTGCACTTCTGAAAATGGTAGTTGTAACCTATCAGTTCTTTGAAAACACACACAAGCACCATGTGGAGATCAGTCATTCTGACCTGGCTTTTTGCAGGTTTATTTTAGATTAGTACTGAAAGCACCGCACTGATAGACCCGCGACCCTGGAAGTGGTTTCTTTATTTGGAACACGGAAGTGACAGTCTGCACCGGAACTTTTATGCTCCAAATACTGGAAGTGACACTCCATGACATCACTTCCGGCACGATCAGGTAAGTGTAATGCCCCCTTCTTATTTTCCCACCCAGCTTGTGCATATGATATGCGAGATGGAAAGTAAGAAGGGAGTGTCACGCCGCATCCCTTCTCAGTTAGGAGGGAGGGGGCATTACTCTACCTCCTAACTTCCCACCTCGCATGTGGACATCGGGACTGCTGCTTGTTTGCACTCGGCGACCCCTGTGAAATGGTCGTTCGACCGCCAGGTTGAGAACCACTGTGTTAGAGCAATACTTTATTTTTTACTAGTATACCCAGAATCCTTCTCTACATCTTCAGCAATGTTTGGTGATGATACTATGTTCAGGGGCTTTGCAATTAACTCACAAATTCGAACTTCTTAAGCCCTCCACTCACATGTAGATTAGCTGCCGGGAGACGTCATCACATGTGGCCGCTCCTGCAGAGAATCGGCAGGGCACCCTTTGTGTGCTGACACTTAATGAAAATGATTTAAGAATTACAGACATGTCTGTAATGGTTAAGATCAATTTTGCGTCAGATCTCGGGCCAAGTTTAAGCCTTCAATTTCGCGGCAGATCAACCGCCATGAGAGCGTTCACGGCAATATATCAGTCGAAAAATCGGGTGGAAATCTAAGCATGTATGAGGAGCTTTAGTTAGTAAATCATATCTGTCTAATTGTTGCAGGTTGGTAACTGGTATCATCCTACTTTTTTATAGTTTGGTTACTCAATGTTTTAAATACATTTCCAGTACATAAAAGTTAGGCGCACTTCTTATGATTAGTTTTCTTTAACAATCCTTTTCCCTCCCACAATGCCATAGAAATTGGCCCTATACTTTGCGTGGAAGCAGTGGTTTCTCTGCAGATGTCTGACACACCACCCTACAGCATCAGAGCTATGGCTCTCCAATAGGCAGTAATTATGAGATTTGCTGATTGTAAGGCAAAAGGTCTGATTCTGTTCTGCGACATAACAGGAGGGGATAGGCTTTTCTCCTGTGACTCCTTTCTACAGTAAGAAACAAAATGTACCCATAACTTCCTCTATATGCTACAGAGGGAATAACCAAACTACGAACTATTCCAATATTTTAGATGTTTAACATTAATTTAAAAAAATTAAATCACCAGAAAATTTGTCAGATTCCTAAACTAAAAGGCAACAAAGTTCCCTGATTAAAGGTGGCCATACATGGGTCGACTTTTGCACGATTGTTAGTCTATCCAATCTTCTTGTGCAATTTAAATATTGACTGTCAGTTGAACATTGATCATTTGTACTCCCACACAGTGTGATCAATTCACAACTGATTGATTCCTTTCCTGAGTGAGCATGCTCCTTAGTACCAAATCGGTCGAAATACCTAAAAAACCTGTCAGATACTTGTACAATCTACTGCAATCTACAATCTACTGCTCGATCGATTTTCTGTTTGATACCAATCCCTTTGTGTTGAACGTACCAGGTGGGCAGGAATCAATTTCACATTCAATCAACGCCAAGAGAATGATTTTTTGGGGGATCGAATGGAAATAACAAACTGCCTATGGCTACCTTTGTCACTCCCCTAATCCCCTACTTAGCTTTTATTTTTTGGTGGGTTTTGTTATTTCTATTTTCTTGTTAAAATGATAGAGTAAAATGTTTGTTTATCAATGTTTATCTACAGTTACAAGTATTGAAGCAGTTAATTTTAATACGTTTTTTGTTACAAACAAATAGGGCATTAAATATGGTACACATTTCAAACAGAAACTTGAAATGAAACAAAAGTCATTCATAAAATAAAAAGTACTTTTAATCATCATCTTTGATTAGACCAGTGGTTCCCAAACTGGGGGGCGGGCACTCATTCTTAACCTGTGTTTGAATAGGGAGGAGGGGGGTGGGCTCGATAATGTTCTTAAATAGAAAAGGGGGACCTGCAGGGAGTTTGGGAACCACTGTATTAGATCACCATCTAACAAAACAATACACATACTTCTATTGCTGTGCCACAGCATCTCATGTTTTCCACGTTTGCCTGAAAAACCTTTGGACTTTGGAGGAAAAACGTCTGCCTTGTATTGAGAACAGAGGTTGCTATTGTATACAATGTGATTTGATTGATGAATGTGCTTCTTCATCATCATGTTTACATACAAATGTTTGCTCACTAGCTGGGAAATTATATACAGTTGCAAGAAAAAGTATGTGAACCCTTTGGGATTACGTGGCGTTTTGCATGAAATCTTCATCTAAGTCACACCAATAGAAAACCAGTCTGCTTGAAATAAGACTACACAAACGTTATATGTTTTCATGTTTTTATTGAACATAACATGTAAACATTCACAGTGCAGGGTGGAAAAAGCATGAGAACCTTTGGACTTAACTGGCTGACCCTCCTTTGGCAGCAATAACCTCAACCAAACATTTCCTGTAGTTGCAGATCAGAATTGCACAACGATCTGGAGTAATTTTGGACCACTCCTCTTCACAAAACTGTTTCAGTGTAGCAATATTTAATAACTACATAGTAAAGGAATGGAAGCCTTTTTAAAAAGGGATATATTCTACTCCACTAATTTAGCTAAAGCTCAACCTTAAAATAAACTGTCCTGTATGACAGTGCCCCAAATTCATTAGTGCCCCACCAAGCGCTGTCCTTCCCAGCACTAGCTCCTCCCTATAACCTCCCACTCTTAGGGCTTGTTTCCACATAGCTGTTCCGTGTGGATGGCTGCGGTGCTATCTGGGCGGCTTCAGCTGCTATCGACCACACCCCATGCGGACGTCTATGCGATCGGATGCAGCGTACCCCTTGTCCAGGGATGCGGTCAGGCATGGCATCCGCACAAAAACGTGGTAGGGGGGCATTCAGAACCGCACCGCGACCGACCACATCCGCCCACAAGTGGACACTGGCCGATGCATTGCCTATGGGTGCAGTCGATAGTGGCTGCAGCCACGCAGCCATCTACACAGAACAGCTTTAGTGGGAACAAGCCCCAAGGCTAGGGCTCCATTATGCGCTTGGATCTGCTGCAAGCTTCCGTTGTGTTCATGTAGCTACAGATGGTTGCGTTCACATCAATGTGACAGAGGCTTGCACCAACAGATTGAGAGCTCCAACGGGCTGTGTAGACAGCCCTGTCATAGCCCCATTTCGGTCAATGGGCGGCTTGAGCACTGCGCTAAAATCTCGTTCAATGGAGGGATTGTAGCACATGTGGAGTCCTAGCCTAAAGTCTCCCTCTTGAAGTGAATGCAATCCTTGTTTTGTACAGAGGGGAGGGGGTATGTGCAGGAGGAGCAGTTAAGGGAAGTCATTTTATGTCGCACACACATTAGTCAACTGTTCCATACAAAACCACTGTTGAACACAATAGATATTTACAAGGTTAATGGAAGATGGAGATGTTCAGTGATGAGATTAATATCATACATTTCTAATACTTTTATCCGTGTGCATCAACCAGCTACCAAACTGAGCAACATTCATTCCAGAAGCACACCCACACAAAGCATGATGAGTGGTTATGTAATATTTCAGCTGTAAGTTAAAAATATCACTAGGACACTATAGTTTAAATGTACAGAATGCTACTGTCTAATAGGTGATGTAAGGGTGTAATCCCTACAGTATACCCAGGTCACACTACAAGCATAATTCCAGACAAAAATCCAATACACAGTTTACATTCATTACTACATAATACATATATGTGGCCTCCCAAAGCAAATGTGTGATCAAAGCTCCTTGCTGATAGTCAAGATAGCGAGATTTTGACCCTTTCTGCAGACTAGATGACTGAATGGAATGTAACATTTGCATTATTGATGTCAATTATTATTAGGGAAAGAGGGTCAATGGCAAGTATTTAGGACAAATCATTAGAATCAGGAGCTCTATTCATTTTCATGGTGACTGGTGTATAAAACAAGCACCTAATCTTGCATGCTGCGTCTACAATTAATTATGAAAGATGATCAGATAAGTTCTTTAACCTCCCTAGCAGTTGAGATGAACCCAGGTCGTTCGGTTTTTGGGTTCGTCCCAACCACTAGGTCAGTGGGCATTGGGAGCAGAAAGCATTTCCATAGACCTCCAAGAAATGAGGTGGACTTTGTGAGTGAATTGCAAAGCCACTAAACATACAATGCCAAATTTCCGAAATGAGATGTAGAAAAGGGCTGTGGGAACATGTGGAACACATATATATATTACTCTAGCATAAGTAGTTTTTGCATAAATTAGGTTCAAAGTCAAAGTTTTTAAAGTTGACTTAATTTGAACATATTTTGTGCAAAAACTTCATATGCTAGAGCAATATTTTTTTCTTTAGAATTTTCCCACCACCCTTCTCTACATCTCCAGCAATTTAAGTGATGATATCATGTTAAGGGCCTTGTCATTAACTTACAAATCTGCTGAATTAAATAATAACATCTCAAAACAAAAGCCCATTTGCTGTGTGTTTCTGAGTCTTAGCTGCATTTCCCTCCCTAGGCTTATACTCGAGTCATCCAGTTTTTTTTCTCGAAAATTAGGTACCTTGGCTTATACTTGAGTATTTATGGTATATGTAAGGTTCTGTTGAGGAGTGATTATGGTGTTCTGTTCCTTTTCAGTGTATGAGCATAGCCTCTTGGTGCCTGTGAAAGAAACCATCAATAGTTCTTCACAGATTGTGCATATTATGCACAATATACAGTAAGAACAAACCCATTCATAGAAGGCCTTAGAATGTAAATTTCAGGGGGATAAAAAGAGTAAACAATAGCAGTGTGCATATTCTCCTAGTGATAAATCTACCTAAAATACCTAGACCTACACCAAGTCGTTTAATGTACCTCCTGCTCAATGTAATGTAAAGGTATTAAGCAAGACAAATCAATCGAAGATTTTTTTTGAAACATTATATTGTGGTTTTATTTAAGCAAAATAAAGGTCAAAATATATTGAACATTAAAAACCTATTTGATGTAGATAAAAAAAACAGCACAATATGATTTTTGCAGATGCATGTCACTTAAACCAAGATAAAACAAATACGCACATATAATATATACATAAAATAAGAAATTACACAACATTTTGTGAGAAATGAACAACAATATTTACAAATGTATAATAATACTGTTTCCTATTTTGTTTTAGCTTACCTTCCTTTTTCCCTTCAATCCCTAAACTAGGTTTAACTTAATATAGAAACCAGGAGTCACAAAGCAATAAAAATGGCTTCAAGTAGGTCTATATATGTGGGGGGCAGAGTACCCACATGCCCAACAGACAAGGCAGATAATGCAGGAATGTGGGTTTTTTCCTTTACCTGTCAACCTAAGTTTCCTTCTCTTATGGGTTGGGAGTACTGCCAACCCACACCTTAACAGTAAACATATCTACAAAGGTAAGTCAGTGCCAGGAGAAACATAGACCTACTTGAAGCTATTTCATCAGCACAACAGACAACTAGCTTTGTCAGAAGAAGTGATCAACAGCACCCTCGATGCCTGTATCAGGTCAGTGTGTTATGTGGCTCCAGCACAATCCACTCCTTGACCCCCCCCCCACCAATAATCAACTCTTGCTACAAATTAAAGGATGGAAATATAGTAACAACAAGATGCTCTCCATTTCACCTCATCCAGTTTCCCTTAATAATGTAATAAAAATGGCTAAACCAATTTCAGGCACATTTTAGAATTCACATTTAGAGCACTTCTGTTTCCTCTTCTACGTCAATGTGAACCATTCTGTTGCCTCATTTTCTATGAATAATACAATAATTAGTTCAGTCACTTCCTTCTAAATATGTGGCGTTAACTTTCCATTTATATTCATAGTTGGATGTTTCCTAAGAAGTCCTCATCTTCATTTGCTGAAAGAGTTGGCATTGTATCTGGGATAACACATGGCTTATGAAGACTTTGTCCTCTCTCAATATCATAGGGTGTCAACTTTCCTCCTTTCAGCATAGTGTACAGAAAATAATGGAAGTCTCTTCCATAGGTGTCACATGATACTGACCAGCCATATTTAGGCTGTGCATAGTGTTTAGTGCGAAAATGAGGTGGGGAGAATGTAACCGATATGAAGCATCCATTGGAGGTAAGGACCCGGCTAACCTGAGAAGATAGAAATTTATGTAAACAGCTAAACAATGACAAAATGAAAGAGATAAACCTCATTAAACATTACTAATGAGGCAAAATATGTTCATGTAAAAGCTAGCCAGATGGTAAACATGCCAACATGAGACAATACAAGTGTCACAACAGTATGATACTCTGGAAAAGAAAAATCATTTATTCCTGCCCAAATAAAAGATGCCTCCAGGCTGCGGTTTCCATGACAACCTAAGCAGACAACACTGACTTTGTCTCCATAGAAACTCACACAACCAGAGTACCAAGAGCACCACCCTCGCTTAGTTAAAAGGGTCACAGGTCATTACCACAAATTGAAAATATAACACACAGTGTTGTATGATTTCAGTGTCCTTCTAAAACCAATCTATATAAACTTTACTGAATTATGTAACTGAATATTCTAGCTGCTAGACTGATCCATCCTCACTCATCCACTACGAATTTATATTTAAATCAAATGGTGAATTAACCTGAGAAGCAACAAGACACAGGCCTAATTAATGCACAAATTTTACTTCATAGAACACCACGGAGGATTATATATATTCATAACAAGAGTACAAATACATATCAGCAGGACCAACTCCCTCTCACAGGTTGACTGCAGTCAGAATAAACTCCTAATACAGATAGGGCAGTGGTATGATGTCCTTTGCTTCTAAAATTAAGAAGTCATTGTGTGCGGCAGCTTCTGTTATTGTTATTCTGTTATCAAAATTGTGATGTCATGCATGACATCATGTGTCGACGATACTTTAGGAAACCACTAATTGAGGGTATACACATAATGTTCTGAATACTATACACCTCTACCATACGAGCTCATTTAAATGAATGAGGGTTATTTTTAAAAACATTAAATACAATAAATCAGAACAAATAGTCTTTGGCAAAAATAGGATTACAAGTGGTGTGTTACTGTACAAACCTTAAATTATCTGTCAGACTGCATGAAGAATAATGTCAACATTTTAAAACCAAAAATTTTACAGCAAAATGACTTAAAGAACAATTATGATACTAATACTAAGCAGACATCAGTATATTTGCTGTAAGATAAGTGTCGAGTTGAGAGAAAAGGGAAGGATGATGCTGTAGGAATCGTCAAACAAACAGCACCATCTAGAGCGCAAGGCCAGAAGTAATCTGTAACAGCTGAAAAAGAATCACAAGTTCCATCCAGTTATGCAATCTCTTAAAAATATAGTGCTAGCATTTCGACCCTACATCATGGTTACAGATTTTCTGAAAAAAGGAGATTCATGTTGCTCGCAAAGTAACAATTGCTTCTGCATCTCAGCCCAAATGGCCTTAGGGCTTTCACATATTGTATTTGCCTTTCTGTGTTTTGCATTTGCAGTGCCATTATTAGCCAATTATCAGTTAATGGACACCCCCCCCCCCCCCCCCCCCCCAAGTATAACAGAAATGCATCCTGCAGTGCAGCGGGTCCAATGCCCCCTGCATTCTAATGAATGGGGCTGGACCACAACAAAACAAATGAGGCAAAGCATAACAGAGGCCTTAGTCAAACTTGAGCTGTGACAAGTAAGCAATGCTTTGTGAAAACATGAATGTTAAATAAATATCATGTGGCGGAATTGTGTGCTAGCAGCCCTGGATGTGCTACACTGCTACTTAGACAATGCTTTTACCCCAACACTGGGACCTTTCTGAAAGATGCATTATCAGAAAAATGCATATAAATGTCAACACAAAAAGAGTTCAACAAGTAAAAGTTTCACAATTAAATAATATTTCAAAAAACGTTTATAGTGTAAAAATCTTAAATCTGTGTAGTTAAGCTTTTCAAAACAATTGGGATAGTTTGACCATTTACCTACAGTCCCTCAAGAAAAATGGGAAAAAGACCGTTTAGATAAAGAACATGAGAATGGGAAAAAAGTACAACAACATCCTGGGCAAAGAAGAAAGAACCATAGAATATATCAAGTATATTTTGTAGAGTAAAAATGTACAAGATTGCTAGTTATCACAATGAGAAAAGCAACTAGTGATGGAATTTAAACTGACACAGATCAATATTGCATTAGGGCAAGCCAGGCACATAAACATAAAAAGCAATGCAGTTGCATTGTAAAAAAAAAATGGGGAGGTATAGACTTAGGATAGACTGGGTAATGTAGGGTTTCCCTTTAGGCAGTAAGTTAGGTCTCTGAGCATTGACTGTACTTGTGCCCAGGGCTGTGGAGTCGAAGTCTGGACTCCAACTACTAAATTTAAATGGGAATTAAAAAAAAGAAATTTCCTTTAAATGTGGCAATTAACAGTCATAATGAATGACTTTTCTGCTATAAGAATAAATGGATGCAGCGCATAACATTACAGCGCCCACTGTGACCCTAGCCTAAAGGCCCCCACACATGTACCGAGTGGGGGCCGACAGACCAGCTCAGATAAGCTCCAGACTGCAGCGTGATGACATCATCATGCTGCTCTCCAGAGCTGACGGCGGTCTTCTTTGAAACTAACAGCATCAGCCAGAAAATATCGGACATGTCGTTCTCTGGCCGGCCGAGCTGTGGGGTGACAGATCTGTCACCCCATGTGGGCACCCCGATCGGCGAGCATGCACACCCATGGGTCGGCGGAAAAATCAGCTGCCGCTCGGTGCGTGTATGGCAGCCTTAACTCTTGCTGATAATGAAGTAAATGTTTGTTGCCGGACTAGAGACGCTGGTATAAGGGAAGGGAATGGATCGCCAATAGTTCAAAACTGACGCTATAAAAAATTTGAAAACCCGCTGTCATTCAGCTGAGGCGACAAATACTTAGATTGCTAGCTTCAACTTTACACATGACTATGGGATTCCAGGGAAATCATGAATCATGTTTGAAGTGCCCCTTCACCCTGTCTCTTCTTGGAGCCTTCCACTGCCCTATCTTCAGCAGAAGATCAGAACACTAAAGCTTGGCACAAACGGGAGGATCTGTAAAAAGATTTGAGTACAATCAATTAACTTGCGCGCTCACAGTGATTGATTGTACTCTAATCTGTTTATAAACCTACCTGTGTGTGCCTTCCTTCGGGCGGGATCAATAGAGCCGGCTCAAAGGAACTTGGTTGAACGGGGTTCCAACATGTTGGAAAGACCCCGTTCAATCTCCAATACTTTGCATGGAGACATGAGTCTTCATGGAAAGTATTGAAACAGCTGCAGCTCCTGCCTTCTGCTCTGCAGTCGGCTGTCAGTGTGAAGGGGCGGAGCCAGCACGCCTCACTCGGAAGCTGTGTGAGGTAGCTGTATGAGACAGGCTGCTTCTCCCCAGCTTGTGGCGTGTTGTAAATCACACACTGCAAGCTGGGGAGAACGGATCCCCATTGAACAGGAATCGATGTGCCCATGTGGGTACACCTTGATTTTCGTTCAATTGATCCCCGATCAATGACAGCGAGGTGCCTAGCTTAAAGAAAAAGCAACAGCATCTTCTGCCTAACTTCCTTTCTCTGCTTTAATTGGCTATTGCAGTGCAGTGTTGGTTTCCTGGCCAGTAGTTCTGTGGTTAATGTATGTTGCCTTACTTTGCTTCAATGGATGGATAAATACATTAGCATATTAAATACAGAGTCGAGGAGTCGGAAGAATCAGAAACTGAGGAGTCAGAGTCGGGGAATTTATCCACCGACTCCACAGCCCTGCTTGTGCCACACACAAAAGATGTGTGATTTATAGATATTTCACAGTACTTCATTGGTAGAAATTCAGGCAACTCCAGAAACCAAAATTAGTTTTGGTTAGTACAAGAATTTTATGTCAATAATGTGCAACACTTTGATAGTTGTAAAAACTGAGGTGATTTGTTTTCTTAAATTTTGCATTCCTACACCTATAAGAGCAAGAAAAGTTTTGTTGTTCTGTAAAAGATCAAAATGTACATACCTCACTCAGCACATCATCTACCAAGTGAACAGTTTCTGGACTAATGTTCCAAGGGTCTTTTTCATCCACCATCATTGAATCCAAAGTTCCTTTCTCAATAACCAGGTCAAAGCTTTTATCAGGAAACTGAAGATGTCGGGCATCCATCGCCATCCAGCTCATTTCAGGAATACCAGCTGTTCTCTCCATCATTTCCTTTATGCAAATGGCAGAGTAATCAATGCTGACAAGGGGTCTCACGCCTTCTTCATACAGATCAGCACTTAGTGAACTGGTGCCACATCCTGTGGATAAAGAAATAAAACACATAATGACAGCTTATTCACTGGAAACGAACAGCCAACCAATTTGTTGTACTCATGCTACACAGTAGTTAGTCTACAAAAAAACAGTCAACCTTCCTGTTTTGGCCGGGAAAGCCTACCACATCACTTCCTATCGAATTAATAAAATCTTTCGATGTTCTTGAAAAATCAATTGTATTATAATCAAACCTGGAATAATAATCGATTATTTTTAAACAAATCGATGTTCGATTTAAAAAAATTTAACTTTATTATTGCATCTAACATCGATTTTTTGAAATCTTCATGTCTGTGGGGACCTGAACGCCCTCTCCCTGCTAAAAGTCTTAAGATGCATGCATACCTGCCAACTTTAATCTGTAAAAACTGGGGGAAATACAGGAAGTGATGACACTGACGTCAGTGACATCATTCCCAGCATAGAACCACGGAAGAACGTTTCAATCTTAAGACTTATGTGCTCAGTGTGACTACAGTGCCATCTAAAGTAGTTCTAATGGTACACTGAACCAAGGTCCTACATGCCAGGAGTCTGCTCCTAACAGTTAAGTCAGAAAGAGTGGACCAATGGAGGCCATTGCTGCAGTAGCACTTCTGTTCTTCCATGCAAAAAGATAAAATATACCAGGCCAGCTGCTGGGTTGTTGTCCTTTTATTGTTTTGTCCGTCTCCCACAGTCACCCAGTAATTTTAAATAGTTGAGCCTGGACTTGAAGACGCCGCATGGATGCGCCACCCTGTAGAATTAGGACAACCTATGTGACTAGAGTAGGAAGCAGGTACCACATCATGCCATGGTACTCTTCCAGTTGGGACAAATGCACTAGCTAAAATACTGAACTGCTAACAAAAAATCTGTCGTAAAATTATCAACCGGCAAAGAGTGCACATAAATGGTGTGCTTCGATTCTCTTAAAGATCAGCCACGGAGTAATGGCGTCAATGATGCTGGGATGCTTTCTTTTGCAAAAGCAAGTGAAATTAATTTAATATCACTTCCAAAGGTCTGGTCTTCATTTAGCGTTATAGGAGCACCATTGGTAATGCAGTTAAGTTTTAGAGGGGAGCGAATATGGTTAAAAAATATACGGGTCTAAAAATTGTATAATTCCTCATGTCCAATCCTATATAATATATATTGAGAACAACAAGGTTCAAAGAAACAAACACAAAGATAGGGATTTTTGGGCAATTGGGACAATAGGGAAGCCACCAATGCATATTCAACGGATGAGTTAATGAGTCATACTGACACGCATTAAAACTGTATGTGAACAGAATATAGACTAGGCCTAACTGGATCATCATCCCAGAAGTTTGATTCACTTTGTGTCACACCGTGAAGATCGACAGTTTATTTAACCAGTTATCTCCCAATTTAACAGATATAGACCTAAATATAGATAAAGCTGTCCTATAAATAGGACAATGGCACATAATGTGTTCATTTTTATGAGCACATTATTTAAAAAGGTAGAGGTGTAAATGTTAGTTCATATAATGGAAAATATAAACGTATGTATAAGTGTGTGTACTCATCATGTAGATCCAATCAGTTCCTTCTGGTAAGGGTGATAGCCAAGACAGGAAATCCAAGGTTTTAAGGTAAAGGTAGGGCAGGGGGTGAATGAAAATGTCCAAACTTGTAAAGATAATTTCTAACGTCTTCCCTTTATGGCAGTATAAAAAGTGTCTCATCCATCCAGGTCATCACACTGCATTTGGCCGGATATAGTGAACCCTCGAGATACGACCAAAATTTCACTTCAATATCCAACCAAAGTTTAGATCTAAGTTTTTTCTGTCCAAAAGCCAGTGTACAGTACATGTGTGCGATTTGTTTATTGTTTCCAGGTTCCCTACTGTGGCAGAAAGCATTAATTACACTTTAATTACACAGTTAATATAGCCAATACAAACACTATTGCCTGGGGGTTGCACCCAAGGGCCCCAAAGGTGTTCAGAAACTTGCCTCTGAGCCCTTGAGGATTTCCCTCTGTGCTGAGGATGATAGGTGGATTTTCAGTGGATAATGGCCCCAAAAAAATGTAGGACAGATGGAATAAAAAGGAGAAATAAGAGGGCAAATACAAGAGCAGAAAAAGAGATGTCATCGTGAATGGTACAGTCTTGAATTGTTGTTTCTGGTAGGCTAGGAACATGTTATAACTATAAAAGTGAGAATATTATTGGGGTTAATTGTATGTTACTTATTTTACAACCTGAAAAGGTAAAGTAAGTGGTACTGGAATGGATTATTGTCATTTCCATTATTTGTAATGGGGAAAAAAATGTTTTTGACTGACAACCAACCCTTCTAAACAAATTCAGTTTGTAAGTCAAGGGTCCACTGTATAATGTATATGACCTTCCAAGTCAATCCAACCTACTTGGCTTCACTTTAAAGGACCATTTTGGATAGGCTGAGGGCTTCACCATTCCACAAGTGCAACTAGATATGAGTGACCACTACTGTCAGCAGCAAACCACCATCAGAGAAGGCTGCTGGCTGGGCAATGAATGCCATATATGTGTCACATGGCCACAATGCTCTCCCCTCCCCCTCTCATAGCTGTACAAGTCATGAGTACCCAGCACCAGTCCTCGCTGTCCCGGCCGCAGCTGTCTCCTCACTAGGTGCGCGAAGTCCGAATAATGGCCGAACCATTCATGTCCCTCAGCGGCGGGCACCTCCCGCTCATACCGAGCATCCCAATACACCGACTCCTTGTACATGCCGGACACGTGCAGCTTCCGCCGGTCTCTCACGCTCTCCGGTGACGTCACGCGAGGGCGGGGCCTGTGTTTGTACACTGGAGTGACCGTAGACAGTCCTGCCTCCTACACACTTTCCACGTGCATGAGCGGAGTACACGTCAGTGTATAATGAGCCCTTAGCGGTGTCTGCTCAGTCTGTCACCCGGGACACATTACTGCCGGTATTCCCCCACTTCTCCCGTCCCCTGAGCGCAGCTTCCTGTTTCCGGCCAGGCCGGTGACTGTGTGACGACCGTGTGTGCAGATGTCTCCGGCTGTGGGTGTCCGGAGGAGAGGGGGGCCCCCCGGGGGAACAGCCGGGGCCCGCTCCAGCCTGACGGAGACACTGCGCCGGGGACGGGAGAACTATATGCAGATCCTGACCGAGCCCCGGTACACGGCGCTGCTGGGGGTGTGCCTGTGCCTGCTGGAGCTGGGGGTCACACACTGGGTCATCCAGAGGGTCCCATGTGAGTGTCATGCCTTGTCTGTACATACATAGTATGTGATCACTGATCAGCTGTATACTAACCCAGTGTTCTCTCCCCGCAGACACAGAGATAGACTGGAAGGCTTACATGGATGAGGTGGAAGGTGTGCTCAATGGGACCTACGACTATACCAAACTCCAGGGGGACACCGGACCCCTAGTGTGAGTATGAGGCCCGGGGACATGGCAGGGTTGTGGGGGTGCTCAGACTGACTGCTATGGGGTCATTCATCAAGGGGTTAAAAGTGTACCGATTATGCATTAGTCAATGCTCCATTATTTACACACATACACAATCTTCCCTGGCACACTATACTGGTTCTGTTCAATGGCGACAATGGGGGCAACACCGGTCTCACAACGGCCCACCTAACTAATGTGCATGGTTTCTTATGGATAGTACTACTAACTCATCCTCCCTCATAAGCCCCCCATACACCTTTAGATTCCTCCATCCAATTTCCATCAGACCTACCAACAAATATGTAGTGCCGGGTCCTCCCTGATAGAATACATAGTGATTGGAAGGTGTAGAAAGGTCCTCATATTACATGGTTTTGGTAGAAAAAAAGTTGGTTGTACAGAAATTGCATGGTAATTGTATGGGGGGCTATATGTGGGGTGGAGGGTAGGTCAGCCACTGATCAATCCGTCCTGCCCAATCACTGACAGCAGTACAGCGATGGCTATTGGGCCAGGACAATCACAATAGATGGCCTCAGCCTACTTTTATCTAATGTATGTGCAGGCCTTACCTCCGACATAGTTATAGTAGACAGTAAAGGTGGGTTTACACGTGTAGATTTTTTGTTCGTTCAACTGCTGATTTGATTTTTTGATAGATTTTTTTTGGCGAACATCGTTCCTCCATTTATTGAATGTAACATTAGATTTTTTTTGTTCGTCCATCCCGATATTGAATGAAAATACATTCAGAATTACTACGACCGATAAAAATTTACTAACATGTTCGATGACCTTTTGAACAATTTTTTGTTTGAGATCAAACAAAATGTATCCATTGAACAAATTGGCCATTCTAGATTTTTGTTCAATCAACCAAAAAATCGTTCGTTCTTCATTGATTGGACGAAAAAATCTACAGTTGTAAACCCACCTTTAGGGCTCATTTACACCAGATTAACGACCCATAAATGTAACCGACTGGTGGACGCAACATTAGGTGCCCGGCGGTCATTTTTTCAAACCTAAGCTCCTTATCTAGTGGTTTCCGGAGCTGCTGCGGGCTGTAAGCAGCTCAGGAAACGACCATGTAAATATTGCCTTATGGTTGTAATGGAACAAACATATATCGGAGAGAACAGTAGTGATCAGCAGAAGTTACTTACTATTATTCCTTCTTTAATGGTTGATGGGCAAATGTGTAGATGGCAGCAAGGCAACATTCACACATGTGCTTAACCCCCTATCATTTCAAAACAACCCCATTCTGTCCTCCCTGGCTTCACCGGTTTTTGGGTGACCCCCAGGATGTGAAGGGTGGGGGGGGGTGAGTGAGGTCAGGGAAAAAGTGCAGTAAGGTGACTGCTGTTAAATTGGACATGCTGAAATTTAGACTTCTGTATCTCTACTCATACAAGGTTAACTGACAATAGACAGATGGCAGTCCGGAAAAGGATGACCCTACTACTAATGTACACATGTCACAGAGCAGTATGTATGTACTTGTAGGTATAGGAAAGGGGTGAATTAATAGGGCAGTCTAAGAGACTATATTTATATTCTGTGTACTGGAATGTTCTGTCTTTTATTATTGGAACAGGTATCCGGCTGGCTTTGTCTACATTTTCAGTGCTTTATATTACATAACTGAGCAAGGCAGCAACATCAGACTAGCACAGTATGTCTTTGCAGTGCTATATCTGCTCACACTGTTCCTCGTATTTCGAATCTACATTCTCACCAAGAAGGTAAGTGATTAAGGCTATGAATATAATATATATAATATGCGAGAAGATCTTATTATTTCTAACTAACACTTGGGTCCCTGTTACTAGGTGCCACCCTATGTATTTTTCTTCATGTGCTGTGCATCATATCGCGTCCACTCCATCTTCCTCCTTCGGCTCTTCAATGACCCCGTGGCAATGGTCATCTTGTTCCTTTCAATCAACCTCATTTTACAGGATCACTGGAGCTGGGGCTGCTTTTTTTACAGGTAGGCAACCGAAAGCCCTTCTGCAAATCTTTGTTTTGTTTGTGTTGTTAAAAATGACATAAGTGTTTTGCTGTTTTTTTAAATAAAGAGGACTGTAGGATTCAGACAGAAGTAAACTCACTAATTACATTAGATCTTAATCACCAATATTGGATTTGGTGGTAATATGTAATGCATCAGTCAGGGGTGCATTTCTCTGGACCATGTCTTGTCTCAGACTGTAGAAAAGTTAACATTAAAACAATTAAAGTAAAGTATATGTATTCTGCATGATGAATTGTTACCTCCTATCCTTAGTGGTATATCTGACCATTAGTGCCCTGCCGTACTTGTTTGTTGCTTTTTTTTTTAAGTAGATCATTTTTTTTTTAAGATTTTTGAATGAACAAAACAAATGCCTTTGTTGTTTATCATCTCATGGGTTTTGCTCATGTTTTACTTCCAGCCTAGCTGTCTCTGTCAAAATGAACATTCTGCTATTTGCTCCAGGACTCCTGTATCTCCTCCTCTGCCGATTTGGGCTGCTGCGTACAATACCAAAACTGTTCATCTGTGCTGTTCTCCAGGTGAGATTCCTCTTTGATGAGAGTATAATCATGTTTCACACTTAAAGTCATGCCATAACGCATGCGTCTTGTGCAGTGCACATATGTAATTTTGTATGCGTTTGTGTTTTGATGATCCCTACCTGCAGAGCATGAAAAATGCATGCAGCGGGGTGTTGGGGAAAAAACGCATTACTTATAGTGTGAAAGGGCTCTTAGTGTTCCCAACATTTTAAATGAGCATGGCAAGCAGCCTCTTAACACCTTTGGTTCACGTATAAGTGAAGCACCTTCACCTTGCCTATTATTTGAAGCCATCTTCATCATATTCCAACACACCTACACTAATTCTTCCCACCAATCCTTTGATTTGATGCTCTTACTTTCTAGGAATGCACTCACTGGCTTTTTTTGACTATTGGAAGCTCCGATGTATAAGATCCATGTTATACGTCGGAGCATCTGATAAAAACCAATTACCGGTGAACAGGCCACTCTGTCGGTTGTCAGCTGCCGGTGGTCGTGCATTCTCACTAGAAGATGCACATGTTTACAGTAACCTCATTCTAGCACCTCTATCTCTATGTACTTTACAAGTGCTGTTTGCTGAGGAAGAACAGTTATTGTAAAATAAACTAATATTTTCTATTGTTATAATACCACAGGTGATCCTGGCCCTCCCATTTCTGCTAGAAAACCCTTCCGGGTATCTCATACGATCCTTTGACTTTGGCAGACAGTTTCTATTCCAATGGACTGTAAACTGGAGATTCCTCCCAGAGTATGTTTTCCAGCATCGGGCTTTCCATCTGTCACTACTAACAGCTCATCTGGTTGGCCTTGTACTGTTCTGTTTTTACCGCTGGCACAGGTACACAGTGATAAGTGGGCGTGATTATTTCATCATTTGTATTCTTCTTTAACTGTTTTTTTTTGTTATCTGAAGGTCCGGGCAGAGCTTTCTTACACTTTTGAAGGATCCAGCACAAAGGAAACCGCGTTCACATCGACTTTCGGCAAACAGTATCCTTTCATAAAAGTTCATGTAGGAGTTCTTAAACAAAAATTGAAGCACACTATTTCTTAGAAAAAAAAATGACACAAAGAATGTTCCAGCAAAGTAGGCAGAACTTGGGCCATGCAGTACTCGCCCTATAATCATCATGCCAATGCCAGGAGGCAAAGCTTTGTTCCAGTCCCTCCAACTTAGCCAAAGGACCAATGCCAGGAGGCAAAGCTTTGTTCCAGTCCCTCCAACTTAGCCAAAGGACCAATGCCAGGAGGATGGTCTTAGTTCCAGTTGAAAATTTCACACTAGCTGAAACCATTTTTGGAGATCTACTGACCAACTTATAAAAAGATGCATTTTTACAATCTGGCACTAACAACTTGGCACCTGAGCACCTATTTGCTTATGAAAGGAGTCTGTGTCACATTATTTTATTGCAATGCAAGATGTTAATGTAAGTACACAACTCATAGCTTCAATGCACCTAGCAATAACAAAGCTATTTACCTATGGTAGGAGGCATTCTATATTCACAACAACATACTAAGCTTACAACAGTAATTGAGTGAGTTAATGCAATTATAATAGCATGAGTTTTGTGTTTACATTCTGTATTACAATAAAAAAAAATAATTGTGACAGTCTAATTTCTACTCCCATATGTAAATATAAGCTTGCAAGTATGTTGTGAGTGCCAAATTATAAAATGTGTCCCTCCCATAAGTTGCTCAGTAGGTTCAGAGACTGGGTAATGCTAGTGTAGTGTGTAATAACAGCATTTGAGACTGGTGCTGTATTGTTGGCTTACTACACAAACCTTGGAAAACACGGTTCTCAGGTGTGATGAAGACAGATTATATCATTAAGTACATAATGAGATACGTTATCGTGGTACATAAAATAAGCACACACTGCTGTAATGCAATACATTGTTAGTGTCTCCATAATGTGATCCCCTAACAGATGAGTAATAGCACGGGTTGTGTATTTTAAGAAATTTTCATTCATGTCCCCCCAATGATAGTTTACCATTCAGAATCTTTATAATAAAAATTACCTTCACAGAAGTCACAAGTGTGTGGGTGATTGGGCTCTAGCATGTGTATGGGCATTCCAACTTTTATCAGAACTTTCACTCAATATTTACACAATTTTTTTTTGTATATGTAAATTTGGTGAACTGGAGGGTGGAAATTGGTATTGCATAAGGTTTTTATTTATTTTAATTGTCCATTAAAATATAAATGGATAAAGATTTGAAGCTGAACCATTTGGCATAGCAATAGTAATTTAATAGAAATTTTATTTGTATACATATTTATATAAAACAAATATCATTTTAAAAATGTTTACCCACAAGACTTAGAAAGAGAAGTGGATGATAATGAATGTGTTTAATAATTTACATTTACCGCCTATATAGCCAACGAAAATAAAATTTTTCCTTAACGCTCTTAGAGATCATCTTTGTCTTATTTTCCAGTAACTTCTTGGGTGTGACTTTCAGCCGTTCTCTGCACTACCAGTTCTATGTTTGGTACTTCCACACTCTGCCTTATCTTTTGTGGTGCACAAACAGCACCTTACCAGGACTGGCTAAGTAAGCACGTTGACACTAGAAATATGTTTTCCCTGCAATAAACAGATATTTACTGGTTTCTTCATTTATCATTAGGATCCTGATCCTCGGCCTTATTGAGCTCTCCTGGAACACATTTCCCTCCACATCGATGAGCTCGGGAGCTCTTCACCTTTGTCATGGAGCCATTTTACTACACTTGTGGTTTGGAGTTCCACCAGATGAGACAAAGGACTCTGTGGAGTCTATACCTCCTGCACGGTCTTCTCGTAAGAAAAAGGACTGATGTCTTTATCTGCATTTCTGAAGTGGATTCATTTCTGGCTTGTTTAATATTGGGGGAAAAATTTGGGTACAAAGAACACTTCTAAGGAGTGATTGTCTCAGGCTACAAGGGAAATAAAGTATAGACTTTATATATTTTTTTTTTTTAAGTTAAACATTGGAACTGCCTCTTTTCACTTATTAAACAGCTGTTGTACAAAAGTAACTGCCTGGACCCCCACATTACTAAAGTGTCTCAGTCTATAGGGCAAGTAGCCAGTATTGTGGTGATTGCGTTTCTTTCTCAGATCTGTTCATACATCACCGGGTTTGTAGCAGAGCATATTTAAATTCAAATTTTCATCCCAGTGACGTAGGAGGAGGAAAAGTTGACGGGCAGCCCCCTTCAAAGCTGGCAAGTGTAAACCATCAGGAAATGTCTGTGCCCTTAGCCAACCTTCTGCTTTGGCTGCCAGTAGTTCCCATTCTGTAAAGTAACCTGCACACCGATGCTCAAGCCATGCAAGAGCCACAGCTGTAGCCCATGAACACCCTTCTAGATCAGTCTCCAGTTCTGCTCCCATTTCAGAAGGACATGGAGAGGTATCACATGGATCAGTCTCAGATCCGCGCCCACTGTCTGCTTGATGGCAAAGAGCTTCTGGGCATGATGTGGCACAGACAGGAAGAAAAGAGTTATCATGTGTTACTGGAACTTCAGGTTGAGACCCCCCTTTACATGTTTGTACTCCCCCTTTTAGATAGTCCCCAGCTTCTGAAGTGCAAGGCTCAGACACAGGACTTAGGCTCCCCCGATGACAGGAGAATGGGGAAGTACGAAGCAAACGCTGAAGTGAGATTTGCACTACATTGGAAAAAGAATTGTTCAAGCTGAAAAAACCCTCTGCAAACTGCAAACTTATCTATAGGAGGAAAAAAGAAAAGTCTATAAATAAGAGGCAAATATTAATTGTAATTATTTACAACTTCACTTTATGACTTACCAGTGGTAAATAGTCTTGTATTACTATATCGACATTCGGCTCTTTATCTCCTGTTAGACATGGTTTAAGTGGAGACAGCTTCCCAGACATACTGCGAATTTTCTTCTTTCCCACATTTATTCTGCATATTATAAAATAGATTGAAAATATCAATAATGCAATATCCTTGAAAAATATGGACAGAACTTAGGTTACCTAGAGGTAAAGGAGGCCTCTGAAGACTTCTGTGAGCCAAGAGAACAGGGAAGTAGTCCTGAAATATAGAGCTTTGGTCAGAAATTGCCAATTTCATAAATACTAGCATATACTGTTTACCAAAATCGAAGTAATGTTACATTTGTTAGTGAATACCCTACCCTCTTATCAGGGACTTTAACTCCGTGGCAATTGTACCCTGCTGGATTTACCCACCCTCCCCTCTGCACATCACCAGCGTCATTAATGATTTTGGGCAGGAAATGTTCTAGCAGAGTGTGCAGGGCTGGACATGCGGTATACCAGTATTCCCTCTGGAGGAGAGGCAATACTGAGAGTCTGCAGTGTCCATTCTCCCCCTGGAAGATGCTGCTTACATATTCACTCAGGTGGAAGGGCAGTGCCAGGAGCCTGAAAGGAGATCTGCGAATCATTTTCATTTCCTCCCACAAACCTTATGGTCTGGTGTGTCTTAGTGCAGGAAATATCGTAGTCAAAATATTGTAAAAGTAGACATACTATGAAAAATAAAAAAGGTGTGTGTGGCTTTACCAGCCTACATTGTAAAAATGTATCCATAAGCCAAAACAAGCCTACCTTCTTGATTTTCCAGCTTGTCTAAGCCATTCTCAGAATGTAGCCGGAGTGGAGATGGAGAGATCTGAGATCTTACTGTTACAAATGTGAAGACAAATATTGCAATCACTAATGGTCTTAGTAACACTTCCCACATCAAGCTATAACTCCCACTTTTTGCATTTACACAGAACCACCCCAGTTCTTCCAATCCAATGCCTATTCATTCAGAATTTTAAAAAGAAATGGAACCTTGTGGCAAATTTCAAATGACCGGTTTTAAAGTGCAATTCAGTTCATATAGTTGAGATGTATACAGACAAAATGGTGTGCCTGCCTAGTTGGTACTGAGGTTTACTGCTTGAGAAAACGTTGTTCTTACAAAGGGGGGGGGGGGGTCTACCTAAATGCACCACATCACTTGCCAGTACAATCCCAGAAGGTACACTAGTGGGAGGGTGGTGAGCTCAAAGGCATTTATATATTAATGTATAGAATTATTATATAATGTATAGAATTATTTTATTTAATATATAGAAGTAAAAATAGAATTTTCTCCCAAAATACATGACTAAGCAGAAGACCAGGAACATGGACCGTGGCCCCACAACACACTGTACTAAGCACAAGTACA
This sequence comes from Ptychadena robeensis, assembly GCA_036250615.1. Lineage (NCBI taxonomy): Eukaryota > Metazoa > Chordata > Amphibia > Anura > Ptychadenidae > Ptychadena > Ptychadena robeensis. The sequence continues at coordinate 67,637,608 of CM070035.1, read as the reverse complement.
CTCCAGCACTCAATCATTATGCATTCTGCATTGAAGTCAGACCCCAGTAGCTACAGCTGGAGAGGCATACTTCAGAGGTTTTCCTGGCTAATAAACTTAACAGGCATTAACATCAGCTCCTTTGCATACTAGGTCAGAATTTTTCTTCCAACCTGCATGGATTAGAAAAAGGTGCAACACGTGGGATATGCTCTAATTTGATTGCTTCTAATGTAACAGTAAAACAGACATGAATACCTTGGGCTAGGAAATGAAGGGTGAACATCATTTACCTCCAATTTCAAATATGTCATCCATATTTTCAGACCCTCTGTGGTTTGCAGAATTCCATCTTGTGGAATTTGTGCTGCAGCTCCTACTTTGCTCTCCTAGATTTGAAAAGGTATACCAACCTCAGAAAACTTAAGTTAAAAGACTTTACAAACTCCACTGTGAAATTACTTCATTACCTCTACACACAATCTTTTGTCCTGGTAGTACCTCCTGGGTAGAGGGGTCTACGGGCACGTGGCAGGTAAAAGATGAGGCCTGTGAACACGATTTGCTGGACTGCATGGCTTTTAGGCGGAATCGACGAGAGGAGCCTAGAAAAAAATCATTCGCATTTTATATATGAACTTACATAACATTTCCATGAGGTTACTGGACCCCTCCAATTCAAGTATACTTGATGGATTCAACTAGAATCCTACCCAGTTCTGCATTCCGTTAAGGTGGTAGGCCTCTGGTACCTGCCCTGTCCCCCGTCCTCCCCAGGTTGTCATGTTATGTTGGCTTGGCTCTCTGCCAATATGCTAGGTCAGAGAGTCAGTCGTGATTAAGGGTCTATTCCATGACATACTGTTGTGCTCCGCATTGTGCACGCAATACCATTTTTTCCCCAATCCTGATTATCCTGTAACATGTGTTTGTGATTATCCTATGTCATCTCGTGTATTTTTTGTAAACTTTTCTCAAAATTTTTATAAAAATTATTGAAACTGAACTTACAAAACATTATACCACCAACACCATCACACAAGACACCCACCGTGTTCAATGTCACACTCTCTGCAAGCCATATCCTCATTGTCTTGAATCACAGAGCGTGCCGCTAACTGATGAATGTCCGAGCACCTTTCACTCTCTGTAGGGTTTCCTCCATCCTCTTCTGCATTATACAAAAGTGATTCTAGGTTGACAGCCGTTTCCCAAGAGTGACTTTTCCCACCAATATAGCCATGGATTACAGCTCGACATTGCCAGCCAGAATCACTACTCCCTGTAGAGGTCATATTAGTTCCTTCAGCTGCAGGAGATGCAGAGAAAAGGTACTGTGCATCAATCAGCATGTCCCAGTCCAACTGTGCAGGAGAAGGGAGATGACCTGTAAAACAGAGAACGCACATTCTATCAGAGTGAAAATCTAAAATAAAAAGGAGGTAGATGAAACCCCCTTGAATATTATACAGAGTTAAGTACTATAGGCTCCTAGCATTGGGTTATGCAAACAAGTTCCATGCAAGCCAACTTGTAAGAAAATACAAATATGATTTGAGAAAAAACTGGTGTTTGCTTGGGGTGAATAAAGTTGAAGAATCCCCTTTGGTAGTTTAAAATAAGTTTGGGTATGGGTTTTTCAAATACTACCTACAAAACCCGCCTATTTCTGTCAAATAACAGCAATAATCTTTAACCCTGGCACATAAGCTTACAGAAATCTGTGAGACCCTCACTACGTTTTGCACGACCGCCTTCCTCTGACTCCCGGCTTTGTGAAACCTTATCCAGGACACTGCGTAACCGAAGCATATCCAGTTCCCCATGAGGCGATGAAAAGCTGCGGCCAAACATTGTTGCCTGAATCAAAGCCTTCCTTCTGACCAGCTCCTCTGAGCTCTGGGCAACTGGAGCCTGGTGGAAATAGTGGCACAAACAGGAAAGCATGTTTGGCATAATCTTTTATTAAAGCTGGCAGAGCATTTCTATTTATTGAAATAAAAAAAATGGGATGTTTTACCTTACATTGAGGAGTTGCATTTTTGCTGGATATAGAGACACCTTCACTGTGAATTGCAGTCTTCTGTCCTTGCTGGGAGACTCTACCATAGCATGGAGTAGTAAATTCTCCAGAAAAAGTATCCTTAGAACCTACAGACTCACTGCTAGTGGAGCCATGGCTAGGGGCCCGAGTGCGGTCACTACTGATGGAAGGCTGGGTGACGGCATGAGTTGGATCAGTACTGACAGAGCAATGAGTGAGAACGTATTGATCCTGCACATAGGAGTTGCGTATGATGCGTCTTCTAATATCACTTACTTGAGCTCCATCTCCACCTAAAAAACAGAATGTGTATTAGGATACATCCTACAGGCAGGATTTACTGTATTTTTATATTTACCGTACTTGGCCACCGGTGGTTGCACTTTGGCTTCCCGCCAGCTCTCCCGGCACAGAGATTAGCCGGTGAGCTGGAGGAGCTGTCAGATGTGAGATGCTGGCTGGTGTCCGGCTCTCTCATCTGTACTGTATAATTGCCTATGCCAACAGAGCTCAGAGCCCTCCTGCCATAGGCACAGCTCCCACGGACACAGTAACAGCAACATTGGCAGAGGAGAGCAGAGACAGAGAAGAGAATCTTCAGATATCTGCCCCCCTCCTCCTCCCGATCAGTGTGGAGAATGACGTTGTGCTGAGAGTGTACTGCTGCTAGTGACACCTACTGGCTGATGTGAATATTGCATTTACTGAATTCATTGTATTAACCCAATTGATTTAAATTCTAATTCTTCTTTTTTCTGGTTTTCCTGCCCTAAATACTGGGTACGTCTTATGGTCCGGTGCATCTTACAGTCCAAAAAATACTTTGTGCCATCACTGCTGAATAGATTATGGGTAGTCACTGCAATTCTATAGTGGGGTTGTCCTTTTCAACTGGGTTAGCTTTTCTCTCATTTACAGGGACCATGTACACTACTATGACTACAGTTGACGCTATCTTGCTTCTACTTGAGGATGACCGCTTTGTGTTTGTGTGTGTGTGTATTAATGCAGTGGTTCCCAACCTGTGCCCTGGAGCCTCTGACAGAGAGAGACTGCAAAATCAACGGATGCCCAAAAACCTTACGGCAGCAGGTGTGAAAGCCTTAAAATTGTACTAATATATATATATATATATATACACATATATATATATACACATACATACATACCTCAATTGTTTTTATCTGTAAAAAGGAAAATTAAAGGTATCCAACTAACTGAATAAATCTATAATGTGCACTTCAAGTACAACACCCAGGAGCAAAGGTATAAAAAAAAATGTATACTTGCCCGAAACATTAAATTAAGACAACCCATTTAATCAAATACATTTATATATATTTAAAACACTGACAATGACACGAAGGACACTACTCTGTGTGTACATACATATACTTTGACTTTTCTCAGGATCTTCACTCCAAGTGGAGAACTCCAATGAAATTTCATGTGAAATCTCCTGCAGAGCTCTTTCAACATCTTCCATACCAGCAGACTGGTTCAGGCAACTTGCTTCTGTCGTCCCTGAAGTCTGAGACTCTTCATGAGACTGGAATACAGAACTAAGTGATCCTCCTCTAGTTACCCTTGCCTGAAACACAATAGGTAACACCACATATTCCACATATGATCACTGAAGTCGAAAAACTTAGCCCATTTCAGTTGCCATTATTCTCACCATTCCTTTCTTGTTGCGAAAACTGGCAATGTTATATAAAGTGCAGTAGCTAATAAGACAATCACCAGGGTAGAGTGAAGAAATCTCATTGGGTGTGAGCAAAGCTTCCATTGTCTCTGGCATATACCAGTCTATGGTTATGTCACTCAGAGCTGGCTCCAGGGCTTTCTTCAATGTATTTATTAGCTAGATTGGAAAAAAAATGTCAACCGGTAAACATCAAATCAAATGCAATGCAAAAATCTACAGCCCCCCTTACAGGGGGACAATATGGCAATCTAAAAGGGTAAATTTATTTTAATTTTTTTTAGTATTTGTCTATAATGCTTGCAAGGCATGAAGTGAAAAAAATCATTTTTGTGCAGTCTGTCATATTAAAAATGGGTTATGCTGCAAATCTGCATCTCAGGACAGTGCTGCTAACATATTCTAAAACCTTTTTTTTTTATTTAAAGCGGTCTATAAAAATATTGCAGATCCAGAGATTCATAGCAGATAAGTATAGCTGTATACAAGTTACCCAAGTTACAAGTTTTATGACACTTACCCTTGGTTGAAGTCTTTTACCCTCACAGACCAGCTCCATTGTTCCCCTTGTTATTTTGCAAGCCTTCTCAAGAAATTTGTAGCTTGTGCTAAAACCAAGTCCAAAGCCAAATACTCTGTATGCAGGCAAAGTGTTATTGATAAGGTTGTAAGGTGAAAATAAATATATAAAAAGAAAAGCAGTATAAAAAAGAACAATGACGTGACCAAAATAACTAAAAGACTGTTTCTGAGTATAGGTCTACTGGAAATTAGGATATTAGGAGGTTACAACATCTACAATCATCTGCAAAAGCTGAGCAGACGTTGTGTGCATTGCCACCTTAACATTAAATGTTACAACAGGCCTTATCAAACACCTAAAGCTGGCCGCAGTTTGCCCATGTCTGAATGAACTCCTGCAATTCAGGCAGGAATTTATTTGCAAGGATTTATTATTTAGCCTGGAATCTAGCTGAAACTTCATCTACTGAACTCTGAAGATAGAGCTAGAAAGACATCACATTGAACACTGGAGATCTCTTTTATCTAAAGCCCAGGTGCCCAAACTGCGGTCCTTTGAACGTTGTTCAGCGCCCCCCCCCCCCCCTCAGTCCTCCACTTGCGCCCCCGAAACCTAACTGTTATTGCAAAGGGCACAGGAACTCACCTGCCCGCCGATCCTCCGCTGACGGGTCCACGCACAGGAATTTCATAGAGTGGAAAGAGGAGGAGAGGTAATAAACCTATGTGATACGCATATGTAAAAGCTGATCAGACACCCAGATGGTGCCTGGGAAAGTCCCTTTTCTTTCTATAGTGTTGGTGGGGGATCAGTGGATAGGTGATGCCCCCACTATTCCACCAATGAACGTGAATGATGATTTTATATAATATAATATATATGTAATATATATTTGTGGCACATAACCGGAGAATAGGGGCATATAACCTTTAAGGCTTTGATTAGATCTATGAGGCAGTTAAAGTATAATTTAACTGCCTCATAGATATGTGCCTCATAGATATCATCAAAGCCTTAAGGGTTATCTCCCCATATGCCCCTTCTCCCTTCTTCCCGCAGGGTATCCGACAGGTGGCCCTGCGCAGTTGGGAGTCAAAGAAGATTCATACGGTGAGGGACTTGCTGGATGAAGATCTATGCCTGCTCCCCTTTGGGGAGATGTGCAGCAAGTTTTCTGTACCTACTTCTCATTTCCTGCACTATGGCCAGGTTAGGTCTGCTCTGGCTACTGTCCTGGGCACTCCAATTGTCTTCCCTTCCCTTAGAACCCTTGATTGTTTAATATTACCTCGACAGCAACGCAAGTCTTTATCTGAGATCCACTCCAGTATTAGGTCACAATTGTCCACTAATGTAGGGGTACAAGCTTCCCACGTGCGATATTGGGCTGGCTTGACAGGAGAGTCTCTGGAGGATACTCTTGACCTCCTACTGAAGGGGTGGGCAAGTACTAGGAAGGCCATTTGCAGTGTGGTGTGGAGAGAGACTCAGCTGCGCCTCATACACAAAGCTCATGGAGCCTTTAACATCAAAATGAGTAGACCTCCACCAGGATAGCATACTAGCTGTCCCAAGTGTGGTCTTCCATACCTGGACATGCTTCACTTAATGTGGTCCTGCCCTGCCATTGGCACATTCTGGCACAATGTATCTATGTCCATTTCCAAACACCGCAGGGAACTGTAAATCCAATGTACCTTAAGCGCTTTAACGGACTACTTTATGGTATTATGGTAGGGATATCTCTCTGAGAATGGTACATTTCGTGTCTTATGTCCATATATAACCTGGTGAAATCTGTATAATCCATATCTCGATATTTTTGTTCTTTATTTAAAACTGAACAAAAATTATATACATTTTTTTTTAAATAATGTATTCTAGCTCTGCCTGCTGTAATTTTTCATAGAAAATGCTTTTAGATGGATTGAAAATATTATGTACGGCCCTTTAGTGATGCTAAGGGCCGCACTTGTGGCCCTCCATATCAACTCAGTTGCCCACCACTGATGTAAGGACTTGTCTCTATTGGGCGTCTTGGACGTATTCGCTGTAACAACATGTCCATAAACGTGAGCACATTTTTATGACGTTTGCTACATGTATTGGCAGCGCTAAATGTTGCATTTTTGTGGCTATTGCTTCCTATGAAAAACGAGTCCGAAAACAACGTTTCTTATATGCAGGTATCAATATTGATACATACATGTCTAGTGGATAGAAATGAAGCAGTTAAAATGACAGTTTTAAGGTGTGTCAAACTCTGGATTTTAACGCACTGGTGACCAAGCCTAACATATATGAACAAAGACAGAAGAATGTGTTTGTTGGCATTTGTCCATAGTGCATTGTATTTATTTTTTTTTTTGACCAAGATCAAAATTGAGCAGCTCTGAACCCTTATCTTTGTAGGCAAAAATCCACAAGTAGTGTAAATAAGTCTTGAATAGTGTGCAAAAACATTGTCAAAACATTTTCTCACCTTGTACTTTTTGAGTGCCTTCTAATAAGCTCAAGAATCTGGCTCGTATTAAAATCAGTATCTGTGATGATGAAAAGTTGCCGTGGATAACCACGATGCACAGGAAGTTCCAGAACCCGACCAAGCACAGAAAACAGGTTACTAGCGGTCCCACACAATTTATTGCTTTGGACGAAATCACAAGCCAAATCCAACGTGTCCTAATAACAATATGACATTAAGAATCCTTAAACCTAATGGAAGCTTTTGTAAAAAAAATTCTCAGTATCCTGGCATATTATAAATAAATAAATAAATAAATAAAAAAACTATTGTGGATTAATACAAGGCTCCTGGCTTAAATTATTTTATAGGTCATTAAATGCCCACATCAATATGTCAACAAGTTTTTAATAGATGTAGCAGCCTTCTCCCAGCACATAGAGAGATGGTGGGTACATCTGCTTAAATGGAGAACTGGTTATGAAGTCAATGTGCTTCAATATTCTAACATAACCCTCTTAACAGCAACTACATTTTATTTTACAGTGATACGTTTTAATAGACTTGTAAATCTAATCATATCATTTGTGACATGTAAAGTGTATTTAATTTAGCAGACACTATTGTTGCCACAGTGAAGGAACTATACTAAGTAGAGAATCTGTAAATCATAAACTACATCTATATTTATCAAAGGATAGGGGAAATCAAAAAGCAGGAGTATGAAATATAAATGTAGTACTTATTACCCCAAATCCTTACCCTTCACCTCCC
>CM070035.1:67611586-67623690 GCA_036250615.1 Ptychadena robeensis | reverse complement strand
TTGTGTCACCGGTGATGCAATCGGGGCCCAAAACATTGGCATACACGCCGATGCACAGAATCGCCAGGGGATCCGGCAGACAGGTAAGTTTCTTCTGAGTTATCTCAGACTGAAATTCATTGAAGAGGAGGTTAATGCAGCACACCACAATGCAAGGCTGTGTTACTGCATATGATCACAATTCAATAAATGGGTTAGAGCCAAAGCTCACATTACGGCAAGCTACAGAAGATTTGGCTAAAGAGTTCAACTAAAAGCATCAAGTTATACCAAAAAAAATATATCTTACCTTAGAACTCAAAATCTACAGTTAATGTAGAGTAGGGGTGTCAAACTTAAACACACAGTGGGCCAAAATAAAACATTTAATTAAAAAGTCAAAAGGGCAACCTTAATATTTATCTTAAAAGTTTATACAATTTAGGAAGTTTTTTCTTCTCATCAGAAATAATGATAAAATTATTCATATAGAAACCTTAAGTTTGAGATTTAAAAAATAAAACACATCTGTGGCATTATTTTTTTAAATAAAAATTTACAAAAGCATTTTTCACTACCCCCATGTAGAGGAAAGCAAAAATGCCCTTAAAAGTGATGCAGATTTGTTCTAACATGGACCAAAAATACCTCATATCAAAAGGCAATTTCCCTGAACAGCCACCTACCATGGATGATTTCACTAGCAGTGTTGCGATAGGTGAGTTGTGCTCGGAGTCCCAAGCTGTATCCGCTGGCACACGCACCGACACACGAAGCCTCGAGGGGAAGCTGCACCCAGGTGCATGTATCAAATAGGCCTGGCATTCTGTTGCTGGTAAAAAAAGACTCTTTTATTAGTTAATAAATAGAAAAGAATATCTAAAATAATCCCCATTTATTACCTACTAATTCGATCCCCAAGTCTGTAAATTAAATGTGTGACGCAGTATTTTATAAAGAGCTGACACAGCCATAACCACTAGTAATTATAGCAAAACAGTAGACAAAACAGTGAAGAACAAACACATATATTACTATTATATGACCATATCTCTATGGTTAAGTCCCAGATTTGGGGATGAAACGCATCAGAAGTTTGTGGTGGTCCCCTGAGGGTGATTTGATGCATATTTGTGTATGCATATGTCTGACTGAAAACTTTTGGATTTAATAAAGCTGAAACTAAGATTTTATCTGGTGTGCGGAACTCCAGTGATGGATATATATTACTATTATATGTTTTTTTTTGTGAATAATTTGCCCCACTAGATCTAGTCTGATGGCTATCATCAATTCTCCCAGCCTAGACCTCCTGTGGAGTTTCGCTTGATATTTCCACTTTTAACCAGGTAAGTAACTTTGGTGCCGATTTTAGAAGGCAGATATGGAGGTGGTACAGAGTTACATCAATTTATGTTGTATATGTATATATTTTTCCCCTAGATTCACAGAAAACTAAATCTAAAAACTTTCATCTGATAAAAATACAGATCTGTTAAAAACAAGTCTTTTGCTCTGATCGCTGCCTCCGATCTTTTTTTTCTTCTACCCTGACCTCCTCAGTATAAATCTGGCTATGGAGTGTGTTTATCAGAATCACCTGCAGCCCTCTATGATAAAATCACATAAAATCAACATTGTTCATTGTATTGGTCAACTACTAACTACTACCGTGTGTGCCTAGCTTAATGATCACATTGAGTGGGATAAAGGCTGGGTGACAATGCAGAGAACATAACTGGTCCAGATATGCAGAATGAACATTGGGTAGGTTTACCTGGCTGACCAGCTGGCCCAATTTTGTTAGGACTATATGTATAATTACTATATAATTGTGCATGTCATACTTTACTGTTGAAGAGTAAAAAGATACAGCAAATACATTTTGATGGTTTAAGCATTCATACAATCAGTTTTAGGGTGGCTGCCACAGTATGCAAGGTTTGGATGACCATCCATGAGGACTGAAAAATGAAAACATTTTGAAATTTGCCGTTTTCTCAATGATGTAATGAAGCTAACTGATAAATATAAACTATTCATCCTTTTTAAATAATCCTCACTACACAAAACAAAGGCCCTTTCACACTTTTTACAATTTTTAAAGGCATGTATTAATGCATATACGTTAAAGCATGCGTTTTGCACATTACACATCTGCATTTGTGTTTTTGAACAGTAATCACATAATACAGTGAGTGTTCAAGATTTCAGCAGCTCACATTTTACATTGGACTACAGTCACAGTCTCATTTCTGGTTGATAGCGGTAGTGTAGTGTGCGGTATTTGCACTCAGTGTGAACCATTTATACTCAAGGTGAAAATTTAATCACCGCGTGCAGCATTTGCTCGCATTGTGCAGAATTCTCAGTATACGCTTTTCCACGCAATGTACAGGTGCTTGGGCAGTGGTAATGGCAATAAGGGCAATAGCCAAAAGTTAAATGCGGATGATATAACAGCATGAAAATTAATAGATGCGTCAACCCCCCACCCCTGTTGCAAGGGCAATACATGGCCAGGCCATGGACTTGTAATGCTGAGGTATCCACGGTGGCAAATGAATGAGTAAGGACTGTAGATCAGCAAGGCCTGTGTTGAGTCATTGTAATCCCGGAGTGCAGGAATTTTAGCATGGACGAAACCTTTCTCCGCTTTACCCCCGATTTTGTCATCAGGGTAAGGGTATGTTTCCACATCGGTCGGGACCCCTTTCGCTAGGCACAGTGCTTGGCGGGGGTCCTGACGGATCACATACACTTTAGCTGGCCGGCGGATGTCTGAACAGAGCATCCACCAGCCAGCTTAAGTGTATGCAATGCAGGGGTTAATATACTCCACTACATTAACCCCTGCATCGGCAGAACGGCTCAGCGCCGTGAGAACACAGCATCCGCCGAGCAGGTAAAGTGTATGTGCTCCATCTGGACCTCCCGCCAAGCACTGCGCATACCCTAAAGCTGTGAGTATCATTCAATGAGAAAAAAAAAAAAATTTATGCATTAAGAATGACTGCAGCAGGGGGTTCTATAACAAGCATGCAGTATGAATGCTAACATTGGTTTTCTAGCAAAAAACACAGCACTGTAAAAAAGTGCATGTTTAGAAAAACGTGTGAAAGCATACACAGTACAGTATAAGCTTTATTTTTTGCCGTTTGTTTACAGTTCACCAGCCGATCTCGGGAGGCATCAGATCATTCACAAAGGCTGTCGGCATTTGCAAACCAGCGACCACCCAGTACAGGTAAGTGGCATCCTGACTCCGAGGAGAAAAGCCGAGGGGGGCTTTTTCAGCACATTTTTTTGGCTGAAAAACTCAGCTTATACTCAAGTATATACGGTATTAGCCAACTTTACTTAATTTTCCAATACTTCCAATCATGGCTCAAATGATTTTTGAAAATTTTTCTATTTTGATCCAAAAAATTTATCGATTTTCAAATTATTAACTTAGTAAAAAAGTCAGTCTGATGGAAAAACTGAACAGTATATGCCCACCTTAAATCTCACCACACTCCTTTCTATCGCTCTGTACAATTTCCTGTAGATCTAAAGGTAGTCAGAGACAAGTTTAATTTGCTATTCAATCATATTGTTCAATACATAAATCATTCACCAGTCGAACATTGATTGATTGTACTGCCACACAATGTTATAGATTGACAGCTGGGCATTTTTTTTTTTGAATCATTACCTCTTTCTGCCACAAGACGGCGACTGGAGAACACAACATGTCCCAACACTGCTCGATCAATGGTCGGTTAACTTTGGTTCGATTGCACCAGGTGGGCCCATTTGATCAATGTAAACATATTGAATTTTTTGTTGATCCAACAATTGGATACATTTTAAATTGATGTTTTTAGCAAAACTAAATGTAACCGACTGGTGGATGCAACATTCAACATTAGGTGTTCAGCGGTCAGGGTCCTTTATCTAGACGACCTGCGAATGCCTGCACTATTTGGCAGCCACTCGCAGGCAGTCGTTTCTCGCTCGCAGCTTGGGAAATGACAGCATAAATTTACCTTTAAGTTGATTGTACAATGGTACAAATTGAACAGTTAGATTGTAACGTGTATGGTGTAGCATTTAACAGGAGCATGAAATCGATGTTTAGGTTGGTGCCAGGATGTGAGCTCTCAATAGATCTTCTGTGTGCACCCATCTCTGTATAATTCCCCATATGCGAGCAGACGGCAATTTGCTGGCCCACTCTATGGTTACCTAGCTCCTGGGTCATTTAGAATTGCCATGATAAGCTCCTGTGTTTGCCAGAGGATTAATCATTTATCTGGACACTTGTGTGTACATGATATTACATAGAGCTTCTAGGCTACTAAATTACTGCATTTAGTAATTAACATAAGAAAGAATCTTACAGATAAGGCGTGGAGTGACAGATCTACATTAAAGCTGGAAAAACATGGGGAGATTTACCATTTGATTCCTGAACAATTGATCGCCGTTGGGTAGAACAAGGATCCAACATGTTGGTAAAACTGGCCATACACAGGGCGATTCCAGTGTGATTGAACGCAACATGGTGATGCAACTAAAAGATGCGCACCATCTTTGGCAATCGATCCCTGGCCCATACTTTGGATTGGGGACACCATTTTCCAACATGTTGGATCCCTGTTTGATTAAAAAATTCTTGAAGCAGGATCGTTTGCTCCACATTTGAATTCCTAAATGATCGTTTGCCATGGCGATCGATCGTTCAACAATCGAACTCCAAATCACCCTGTGTATGTCCAGCTTTAATCCCTGTTCGATCGCCATTGCTTTGGATGGGGACTGAGAGTGCCCATACAAAGTATCAGCCAGGGATCGAATGCCAAAGATGATGGGCATGTTTTAATTTATATTAGTTGTGTCACCACGTTGTGATCGTTTGTTCATAGCACGGGAAACGCCCTGTGTTTGGCCAGCTTAAAAGACTTCGGTTTCTTCCATTTAAGTCACATAATTATTACATACTCAGCAATACCCGGTTTCCCCGAAAAGAAGGCACCCCTGAAGATACGGTACTGTAACTCTAGACCAGGGGGGATCAGAGGGGGCAATCAAAATGACACAGGAGGATCAGAAGGGGTTACTAAAATGGTAATCCCCCCCCCCCCCCTCTGAGTCTTCTGCGCCATTTTGATTGCCCCCTCTGATCCCCCCTGGGTCATTGTAAGTGATCCCCCCACCCTGATGCCACAGTGCTATATTCTTCTTCATGGAAAAATAAGACATCCCCTGAAAATAAGACGAAGGGCATCTTTGGGAGCAAAATTTATATAAGACACTGTATTATTTTCAGGGAAACACGGTAACAATATGCATTTTGCAGGTAAGGCCCATATAGTTGTTCCAGGCAAATGTTTAACTACAATAAAGACATAATAAAGTTACACTACAGCATACAAGAATCTTACATCTTAATTTAACTTCAGTTCACGGAATAAGGAACTGTCACAAGGTCAAAGCACATGAGGTATCACAGTTGCCGGAACTTATATACACAATAAAAAGATACAGAACTATGTGTGCTGGCAGACATGGAAAAGGCAGCTAAAGCTAGCCGTACACACATGAACTTATATTTAATATTTTTTTTGTTTGATCGATAGGTCTATTGAAATATCAACTGTCAATCTCATTCCTTTCCAGGTGTGCAGGTGCTGCAAATTAAAGATACAAAACTATCACAACCTAACAATAGTGAGCAAACTGAAATTAATTGATTATTTAACGATTCAATTAAACAATCGATTTTATAATAGAATATAAAGATCGTCCCATGTACGGCCACATTAACTGTCGTGACCCTCCAATTACACTGACAATGGCACCTCTTAAGCCCCCCCATACACCTTACAATCTTACCTTACAATTTCTGTACAATTAAAGTTTGTTCTACCAAAACCATGTAATATGAGGACCGTTCTAAACCTTCCAATCACTATGTATTCAATCAGGGAGGACCCAGCACTACATAGTTGTTGGTAGATCTAATGGAAATTGTATGTAGTGAACTAAAGGTGTGAGGGGGGCTTTAGTCACTGGCAGGTACTCTTTAAACAGTTCAGGAAAAAGCAAACACATAAGGTCAGGGGATAATTGGGAACACCAGATTAACAAGACACCAACTGGCAGAACAGCAACCAGATGTGCCAATCCACAGCTTCAGGGAACAAACTTTGATATTAGCAAAGGGAATCCAGCCAAGAAAGATCTATGGAGCATTAAAATTGCATTAGCTCTGTTGTGCACAAAATGATGGCGTCACGTGTTGGGTTGAGTATTTGTTGGGTAGGCAAAGAAAGAAAGTGAATATTACATTAACGAATATTAGACATTATATGTATATGACCCCACTGTAGTGCAACAACACAAACAAAAAAAAGAATTTAGATCAAAATATAATAGCAGTCCGGCAATCACCAGTCAAAAATGGGCGCCTGCATGGGACAGGCTCCACTTTGTAGTGTAGGGTGCTGTCTCACACCAGGTCAAGCTAGGGAGATCATTACAATCAACAGTAAAAGTTCTGAACAATCATGGCACCTGATCAAAGAAAGTTACTCCCAGGGCAGAGCACTAACCCCCCAGGAGTAGAAACGGAGATTGGGGTCTGTAAATTACACTCAATACTATACGAACACTCTACTCCTGAATTACCTTCCTAGTCTATTAAATAAAAACTGTCTGTGCTCACAGCAAACCCCACACACGTACTACAGCAGGATACTACCGTGATTTAGGAATCCAGGGATCAGATCTATCTTCAGTGATCAGGAACAGCAAAGGGTTAATACTGATCAGCATCCACCTGTCCTGGCTATGTGACCCCTGACCCCCCCAAATCAGCAGGTAGATTGTGGGACCTGAGCCGGTGGCTTCACCCACCTCCGTGCTGGTCCGGTGCCAGTACTGCAGAGGATCGGTGTGATGAAGGGTGCGGTCCCCGGTCTCCGGGCTGCACGTCTCGTGTCTTCTCCTGTCTCTGGACTTCTCTGTGCCCTCCGGGTGATGTGGGTGCCGGTACCTCCTCCTCCTCCTTCCTCCCCCTCCCCCTGGATGTGCACTGCGATCAGCCCCAACTTCCCTGCATCACACACGCAGAGCCCAGGGTGCCTCCCAGCACAAGTATGACTTCCATTCCCGAGGATCGATCATCTATACAGCTCCACATCCAGCCCCACACACATCTGACCCGACTATGGGGGGTATCAGCAGAGGTGGGCGTGGCCTGTCAAACTCCACAAAGTGTGCTGGCAGGAGGTGGGGGTACTCAGTGTAAGAAAGATACTACATAGGAACATAAACATGGCATCATACTATAAGCATTTTATTATTTTAAAAAAATTGACCAATAAAATGTTCTAAAATCAAAAGTAATACAAATAATATTCAGGATCCCCAATGCCCCCACACGCATTGCATCCCGCTCAACAACACGGCCACCAATAGCACCCCACCAGCTCAACAAATCAGACAAGATATTTTTCTACCCTTACAACTGTGCATAGCCCTAGTTTTTGGGCATTTCAGAGTTGTGATTTCATGTGTTAAGGTGAAGGGGGGGGGGGGGGTAGGGTTAAGGGTAGTGGTGCTTGATAGTAGAGGTGAGTTTT
The DNA here is from genome assembly GCA_036250615.1 of Ptychadena robeensis. NCBI lineage: Eukaryota > Metazoa > Chordata > Amphibia > Anura > Ptychadenidae > Ptychadena > Ptychadena robeensis. Next base: position 67,616,080 of record CM070035.1, on the reverse strand, counting down.
GGGGGTTAAGTTTAGGGGGGTTCAAATAAAAATGAATGAAACCCCCCAGTCCCCTAAACTTAACCTTTCGAACCTCCTTACCCTTCCATCCCCTAACCTTGACAGCTGAAATATCTCAGGTAGAAAAATATCTCAGAACACCGAACGCACTCTTCTTCCGCTCAACAACTTGGGCCGAATGATAGCACAACCCAACCAACCATCAAACCCCACCGTCCCCCCCACACCCAGTCCACAACTGGCTGGCTGGCTGAACCCATGACAGCAAACCACCCCAACAGTTCAGAATCAATGGGCCCTGTGCAATAACTTTGCATAGCGCCCCCGAAACGGGCCTATCTCACCAAAAGACCGTTTGGTCAGCTGATGCAGTTAGTAGAAATGAGACATGATCACATATTCTGACCTGTACATGAGGAATATATCTACATGTTTTTTTCAAAAATTAAAATGCTCTGTTCAAAATGATTATGGTTGTAAAGAACTGAAAATTTGCAGCATTAAATGGTTATATTTATTTTATGGTAAATACAATTTGCATAAATATATGGAATGTGGTTTATAACAGACATATAACTTAATGGAGTACATAATTATATCACAATCTAATGTCCCTGCCACAGTAATCTCTCATTAACATAACTAAAGGACAATTTCGGGTGGAACTCGGTTAACCTGCCAATATGTTTTTAGTCTAGGAAGAAACCAGGGCCTTTTCTCCCACTATGTGGAGTATGCGGGCACGTAATAGCACCGAAAATGTTTCCACTAGCATATGCCCCCCTATGCTGATGATGTCCTTACTGAAATTCATACGCTGAGGTCAAACTTTATCACTATTGACGTCCAATCTTACTATTATTAATGTTAGGTTGTTACAACAGTAATAGTTAGGTTGTTACAACAGTAATAGTGACCATTAATGTAAGGTTGAACCTTATGACTATTGACCATGAATATAAGGTGGTTTTGTGACAATATTGTTGTTTGTTTAACCCTCTGGGTGTTCTGAACATTTAGGCACAATTCAGATGTGTGCTTTCCAGGCTGCTGAGGGTCAGTGCCACGTCCCCATTCTGTCAGTATTGGGAAGACGCCTGAAAAGTGACAGTGGAATGCCTAATGTCGCATCTTACCAGCTTTTTAAAGAGCACTATGGGTGATCAAAACAGATTACAGTGTAATTTTTTGAATAACTCGCCTCCCTTCACATTTCCGGTGTTATTGATGAAGCTGGGGATGTGATGACCCAAAGCGACAATGCCCACATTGACATGCAAGTCAATAGCACAGGTTCCCTCCCACGTTGATGACACCAAGGAGGTGTAACCTGGAAGGATCAGCAAGCTATCTCATGGTTAACGCCCAGGAGGTGAACTTTTCTATGAATTTCCAACATAAGGGCTCTTAACACTGAATGGGAAACATAGTGCAGTGGAATGTGCTTTTGTGGCAATGGATGCGTTAGCACAAACACTAGCATGTCCGTTGCTGGGGCACATAGCAGTGCAGCTAGTGGAAAAGGACCCTAAGGCAACATTTTACCCACCAATATTAGCCATTACTAAGAACCATTAAAAATGTTAGTCTTTTCTTCTGACCACTTTACTTATAGTTTCATAATGGCCACTAATGTTAAGGAAGTGTTTTCATACTGGCCACCATTTGTCTCCAGCTTGTTGTTTTTTTACCTTGTTACTATTATTTTTTTAATTTCATGGTGATAATTAATCACACTTGTATGATCTACTATGGCTGTCTGATACATTTATTGTTTAATGTAATTGCAAGTGCTTACTGTTTCTATTGATTTCTTCATTGGTTCCTTCACAGTAAATTGTTTCTTTATAAACAAGACAGAAGGTTTTGTTCAGTTGTGTTGCTTGCTGTGTGACCGGTGTACTGTTAGAGATTAGAGATAGAAGTGATTTAGTCTCCATGTTACAGGTAAGTGTCCCCCTCCTCTCCCGGCTACATCTGCTCTAATTACTCAGAAAGTTTCCTGTTTATGGCAGAGGAACCTGCTGCCTGGAGACAGACTCAGGTTACAGGATGGATGAAAGGACTTTGTTATTTAACAGCTCTACTCGCTGGTCCTCACACATTGGACTGGCCTTGCACAAGTAGCAGAACGAAATGTCCTGATGCATGTCATTATCAGGGGCCTACATAATCCAGGGTGACAAAACTGACACTGAAAAAACACTTCTCCAAGCAGTTCCTGTTGGATTTGTCAGCTTGCCCTTAATGCAGGAATCGCCCAGTTTATTTTTATATCTCTGATCCAACCAGTCCTCTTATACTTAAAGTATAGGACCATATTATATTTCCTCATATAGCCAGGGATTCCCACCTGTATATCTTTGTTGATTGATAAACAGGATCCATGAGCCAAGTACTTGTGTCTTCTACTTGTAAGGACTAATTTACACTGGTGGTTGGCAACCACACATTAAGCGCCCGATATGAGTGGTCACTTGCCCCACAGGAATGCCCAGTATTATTGAGCCCTAATTGTCTAACATAGTTCCTATTCAATGGGATACATAATACACACTGTATGCCAAATGTTCTCTAGAAATGTTCAATAAGATGAAGTACAGCAGTACTTGATTGGCTCTGCTTCAGTCTGCATACAATTTATATACATTTGCATGGTAAATAAAAATGTTAGCATCTCATTGACCATCTCTAGTGTTCATGTACTGCTTGTGGACCTTTGCCCCTAGTATCCATGTGTGCTTTCTCCTCTTTGGTTGCCCAATAAGTAAGCCCACTTGCTCCAGTTGTTGCTCTTATTTCTCCATTTTGGTGGGGAAGAGGAGAAAATTTTTGCTGGAGATGGTTTTGTCTTGGGGCAGTTCATGTTTATATTCATTCACATACATGATACCCCTGTTAGTGTTCATGATCATTTATTACCTCTGCATGGATCATATATATGACCACTGTGCTCTGTACAATAATATTCATCAACTCTCCGCTTTCAGTGGAATATACATGTGTACATGTGCACTGTACATTAATATTCCTCCTATATGCACTCTGCGAAAGCAGTCAGCTTCCCACAATGTGCATTAGAAGCAGGGCCAAGTCAGACTTAGCATAAAGAAATGGGAGATATCCATGGGGGGTAAATGTACTTAAAAATAAAAGTACAGAAATTGCTGTTTGAGGCCCTATAAGGTAGCGTACTACTTCCCACAAGTCAGTAATATGAGTGTCAGGAGAGAGGAGGCAATGTGCAGAAAAACGGTCTCCATCAGCTTTACTAAATGAATTGCTATCCGAAGTGAAAACAAGTTGCCTTGAATTGTTTGGAGTTTATGTATTCGATTTGGTCACTATGTTGAAAGAAAACAAACACCATGAGCTGCAGTGGTAACCCAGAAATGTTTGGGGGCAATGATAATTGCCTACTGTGACCATACAGATAATTATAAAATATCTGTTACAGGCTGATTCTTATTTTAGCAAGTTGTTACCTGCTTTCGTACTTTTCTTAATTTACTTTTTTACTCCTCAGTATGGTTACATGAAAATGATTCATCTGTCTGGATACACCCTGTATGAGTGACTTCACTCCTCATGTTTATACATACTTTTCTGCTGTACTTATAATTGGCAAGTACACTGCATTCTGCCGTATGCTTTGCTATTTAAAAAAACAGTTTACATATGATGTTATCAGACACACAGACTTTGCAAGCTGACACACGCACATGTATCAGACTGTGTAGTCCCTACTTTTTTTCTTACCCTTCATTTTTATTTATAATATTGTATATATAAGCTCGAGTATAAGCCAACCCAAATAGCCAACATCCCCAATTTTAGATAAAAATCTGGAAAGGCTAAATGATTCGAGTATAAGCTGGGGGGGGGGGGGGGGGGGGGGGGGGGGTGTAGGGGGCTAAGGCTCTGAAGCACACAGCAAATATGCTTTTGTTAAGAGATGTTATAATTTAATTCAGTTGATTTGTAAGTTAGTTACAAAGCCCCTGAACATGATATCATCAATAAAACTGCTGGAGATGTAGAGAAGGGACGTGGGGACAGAAAAAAGTATTGCTCTAGCATATCAAGTTTTTGAACAAAATAAGTTAACATTTGACTTGATTTTGAACCTAATTGATGCAAAAACGACACATGCTAGAGCAATATTGTTTTTTCGAATGTTTTTACAACCCTTCTCTACATCTCCAGCAAATTTGGCGATGATAGCAATTCAGGGCTTTGCAATTCACTTATAAAGTCCACCTACAAAATGCAGCGATTTTCATTTCTTGACTAGGCCTAATTAAATTTTTTGAGCACAGAAAGTCATGTATATAGAGAATTGGATCTTTAGCAATGTATTCACAAATTATCAATGTTTTTTTGGGGTGAAAGATCCCCTACATTTAAAAGAAAAGTTATGGAAGGAAAGTGGTCAACTATTACTGAATTTATACTACGATGTGCAGGTGGGAATCGCTGGTCATATGAGAAAAA
>CM070035.1:67591767-67611486 GCA_036250615.1 Ptychadena robeensis | reverse complement strand
TGGCACTTCTAGTGCCATTCATAAAAACATAGATTTCTGGTAGTAGGTCCACTTTAACTACATGGATGCTTGATCTGAGAAAGCGATCCTGGTAGCAAAAAATGCCATACTTACCTTCCCCTCCTCCACCCGCCGACATGCCTGGAGCGTCCTATCCTCCAGTATGTAAGATGGAGTAGCGAGACTCTTCCTGTCTTGCTCTCGCCACCAATCCAGCTCAATACGGTGGTGCTCCACCCCTTCACCATCACTGGTTTTTAGATCTGGCTGGCTGCCGGGCACAAGGGGATTATGGGAGTCAAATGTCAGAAGTGATGTCTACTTACCCAATATCCACTTCCAAGGGGTGCATTTGACAGATTTCACAGGTAAGTATTGTTTATTTTTTTTAACCCTTCGATCTGCGCTATTATTGGCACGATAGGAAGCAGATACCGAGGTGCTAGGTCTGCTTTAAGGCAATATCAGTAGGGAATAACAGTAAATCTTTGATATCTAGCTATTTGCTTCTTTGGTGAATGCTTACCTTGACTGATGAAGATCATATTATGTTGTAGAAACACTGTGATGCCTTTCATAGCGAACATTAACCATTTATATGCAAATCTGTTCATCTTTTTATTGTTGCATGAACAAAAAGAAAATTAAGCAAGAACACACAAAATGTAAATGCTGGCAGAAAGGATCTAGGACGTAGAATGCTCTGCTATACGCTGTGTCCTCTCCCACACTATATGCACGGTCAAATCACACTGCAAAGCTTGACTTGGTATGGCCTGAGGTCAAGTGCCCTTGCTATGATTTTTGCCTGTGTTTTAAAATGTCTTGGTTCACATGTTGCCCTTATCATGGTTTTACATAGCAGCACCCACAAGACTTGGGTGAAGATATGGTAAGATACTTATGCTACTTATTTTTTGCTTATCAGAGGTTTTAAAGTTTAAGTTGATCAGTGCATTTTTGAATGTATGCAGCAAATCAAAATTATGTAGTTTGTAGTTAAGCAGTTTTTCTTTTTTAAGCCTATACTGGCTTAAAAAAGATTGGCATTCTGCTTTTCTAAAAATTCATTTTCAATTCATTTTTTTTATGTTTCTATTTCATCTCTGGTGCCTGATCTTAAGCAACACTTTTACTCTGAATGCTTTATAGTAAACCTAAGAATGTGTCTGTTTACATATCTGTTTGAAACAACAATTTAAAAACAGTTATAGATGTATGGCCCTTTGCTATAATTCTGTCGAACTTAGGACGCTCTATGTTTATAGTTTAAATTTAACAGAAAAAACACATGAGAACATAGAAGTAATTTTAATACAAAAATATATTGTACATAAATATTTTACTGTACATAATGTGAGCAGCCACTTATAAACTTTAAAGTAACGCATCATGATTTAAACAATGAAAGCAAAAATCATGTTTTCTTTTTGCATGGTTGACTCCCTTATTGCTGGAAAAATCTAATAAAATTTAAGGCTTTCGCTGCAGTAGAATATTCAATAACTGTTTTTCAGCAGCAGCAGCAGGTTTTGGTCAACCATCAGGCAGAAGATTTCTGGAAATCAATTTAAGCTTCTGTTTTGTTTCCCAGTGCTCGGCAGTGGATTGGGGTAGAAAGTGAGGCTTTGCATGACTATATTGAAGAACGTCCTAAGGGAGGAAAAACAATACAATAAAATAAAACTGAGCCTTAGAACAGAGCCACACATTATTTACACTATGCAGCCAAAAGAATTGGGATGCCTTTACACAGAAACAACCTTTAATGATATGCCTGTTTTAATCCATAGACTTTGAAATTCAGTTTTCACAATCTTCGCAGATTTTAAAGCTCAATCCTTAAGTGACTTTTTGACCATTCTTCCAAAAAAGCATTTTTGAGTTTAGGCACTTGTGTTCAATGAGAATGCCTGACACAGTCTTCACTCTTATTCATCCGAAACTATTTGCAGCCTGTGTAATTTCTTCACACAAAACTTGCTCATCCAAGTCTTTATAAACCTTGCTTAGTGTAATGGTGTGCAGTCATGTCGGAACAGGAAGGGGCCATACCCAAACTGTTTCCGGAAGCTTGGAGAATTTAATAAACGTTCAGAGAGTTCTTTAACAAAACCAAGGGGACAAGTCCAACTGAAAAAGAAACCCGCACCACAATCCCCTCCTCTACCAAACTTGTCACAATGCAGTCAGAAAAGGCTTTCTGGCATCTGCCAAACTCAGACTCATCCACTGAATTGCTTAACAGAGAATAATGATTTATCATTCCAGAGAATATGTCCCCATTGTTCAGACACTGGTTCAGACACAACAGTCCACTGGTGTTTGCTTTTTCACCTCTGCATCTAAAGTTTTAGATTGCACTTTGAACTGATGTAGGGCTTGGATGCAACTGCTTGCCCATTAAAACTTATTCTATTAAGCTCTTCACGCAGTGGTTTAAAATTAATCTAAAGACCCTATAACTAATGGAGGTCTGTAGCTTGTGCAGAGAGTTGGCAAAAATCTGCTCCTCAGTATGTGCTGCAATTTTCAACTGAAAATATCCATTTACAAATCATTTTATAGGCCATTAACACCAACAATTCTCATTATATGATCATAATGATTTGTGCTAGAAAGAGAATTATTGGTTTGAAATGCCTATAAAATGGAAAATTCACCTTGTAAATTGCAGAATTTATTTTAAATGTATGTTTATAATACAACTTTTTAAGCTTACCTCAAATCTTTCTTCCAGCATCATTCTGGACTTTATCTCTTTGTCTTTAGGGCACTTGAATGTGTCTCCTTGTTCTTTGTAGGACACTGCTGCAGTTATTTCTTTGCGAAGTTTGTCGACTTCAACTATGAACTCTTGGATGCGCCGACACTACAATAGGTGGGACAAAGTTTAAACTATAATGAAAACTGTAAAGGTGGTCCAGGGTAGACCAGGGCTGGGCAAACTTCATGACTCTTGGGCCACATTGACTTCTTAGATTTGATAAAGGGGTCGTAAAGCGTAATGAAGGCCATAGGTGTGCCAATTCCATGCATCGCCTGCATCACTAATCATGGCGGTGATAAATGATAGATGACATGTTACAGGGACAATGTTATCTTTATTAATTTCCTCATTTATTGTAATGAGGAGAGATAATTCCTAGAGACTGCCTGTTGTCACCACAAGGATGTGCCCATGATCACACCATATGTGTGTCATGATCACACCACTGCAGAGAACAAGGGAAGTGGAGCATCTTTTCAACAAGGTGACAAAGGGTTGGAAAGCTAAATGGGCTGGATTTGGCCCCCATGCCTTAGTTTGCCCACCCCTGTCATAGACGGTTACATTGTTCAGTTTGATCAATCGTTCAAGTAGATTGTTTGAAAATCAATTTATTTTTTACCTGAATCGGTTAACCAAAAGGTGATTTGTTGCTATTTTGATTTGTATCTGATGGTACTATGGAGCATGTGCACAGGTCTTTAAAATAGTTTTTGAATCAATCACCTTGTGTGGTAGTACAATGTGACACTGGCGGTCAGTATCAGTCAGTAATCACACAAGCCAATTAAATCTAAAGTCAATCTAGCAAAAGTTAATGTGTGTATGGCCACCTTAAGCTTTCCTCTTTACATATCTAGAGTATTAACATTGCCATGATTTCCTCCCTCTAAAACCATCTCCATTATTAAATTCTCACCTGCTCATTATTATTTCTCTCATAATCCTCCTTGATTCTCTGCATGGACGTCAGCTCCGCCTCTAGCTCCTTGGAAGCAATCATACAAACAAAAAGTAAGCCAATCATTTCCAGGTTTTTTTTATTTGTGAAAAACAAGGGATCCAAAAAGGTCCACAAAACATCTACAAATGTGCACTGTAAGAGTCCTTCCCATTTTTGTGTACTCTGTAGGGAATATATATGAAGCAGTATAGGTGATTTTCACCACACAACTCACTGATGGGGAATCCCTCTTCACTTCACTTCACTAAATTCACTCAGGAAGACTAACTTATAGTACAGAGGAGAGCTGTGACAGCTGTCATTTCAGAAGAAAGATCCGATGTTCGGCTCTTCCATCTAAATGCCATATCCCCTGCATCCCCACCAAGGAGAACACAGAGGAGAGCTGTGGGCTGTGTTCAGTTCGGCTATGGATGGCTCGGCCGGGGTGCAGGGGGTGCCGAAATGCTGGGCTGAACACAGAACACTGAACAGATCAGTGTAGTGTGACGTGTTGAGCTGACAGTGTACTGCTGCTAGTGAAACCTGTGGCTGAATTGAATATTGCATTCATTAAATTCATTGCATTATCCCAATTGATGTGAAAACTTATTAAATCTTTTTTTTTTCTGGATTTTCTGCCCTTAAAACTGGGTGCGTCTTATGGTCCGGTGCATCTTCTAGTCCGAAAAATACGGTAAATAGTATAGTTACTTATAAACAATACTTTTTGTAAAAGCACATTTATTCATTTCTTTTCATCTCTGGGTGGATGGAACCCTCAGCCAATTTTTCTTCCGCATTGTACTGATGACATCATCACTGTCCCCAATGTTAGGAAGGTTTAAGCAGATTTGTTTTTCAAGGGAGACAATGATTAAACTAATTGACATTATACATATATTACTTTGGAAAGGAATTGTTAGGTTTTTTAATCGATTACACTGTGTGGTAGTATGATGGTTGGATGTTAAGACTGACCGCACCAGCCGATCGAATCGGAGAGTCAATTTGTGTATGGCTTTCTTTAGTTTCATTATTCATTAACCCTGAAGTACCAAATATGTCTTTAGTTTGCTAAAAACATAATGGAATGTGATTTAGATATAATTCCTACATACTTGAATTCTCTTTGCTTCTTTCCTCGCACCTTTGCTCTCCATGCAAGATCTGAGCTGCATTTTAAGTCCACGTATAATGTCCTTTTGTTGCAGAATCTCTTTTTGCAGTAAGGACTCCCGAGTTCTCAGCTCTCTGTTTGTCCGTGACAGCTCTGCTGATTTTGCAGTGGCGTTATCTAGTGCTTTCTTTAGCTGTAAGAAATAAATAGGAATAAGCAAACTATCAGATTGTCTTTCAGGTATAAAGACGTATAATTTCACTTCCAAGTAAATTCTTAAGGTGTACAATTTGTGAACAACTACAGAAACTCTGTTCTCATTTAGAGCCATCATCATTCATCTAGAATTCTAAGTTATAACACAGTTTGACTTTTTATTGTAACAGTTACCCAAAAAGTAATTTTATATGACCCACAATTTACCGTATGCAGCTTCATATTCTTATGTTCTCTCAAGTTGCAGGCCACACAAGTTTCATCAATCTAATGATTAAGGGAGCTCTAATTGCTGTTTATAAATGGTGCAAGTCATTTGGTTCTTGGCAGTAAGGGGGGGTTTCCACATCCGTCTGGACCCCCTCCGCTAAGCGCATTGCTTGGCGGGGGGTCCTGACAGTGCACATTCACTTACCTGCTCGGTGGATGCTGTCTCCTGACAGCGCTGAGTCGTTCCACAGTGCAAGCCTGAATGTAGTGGAGTACGTTTAACCTCTGCATCGGCCAGCTAAAGTGTATGTGATCCTTCACGATCCCCGCCAAGCAATCTATTTACAATGGCAGTTTTTAACTGCCAGGTAAACGACCCTTTAACATGACTGGTGGACGCCACACATTAGTCGGTTGATTTTTGGGCTGCCGCCCAATAGAACCTCTATGGGGTCCTAAGTTACCTGACCTGCAAACGCCCAAATTATTTTAGAAGCAGCTCAAGAACCGACAGTCTAAACTTAGCCTTATACAGATGAACAATTGATTTTAGGGTAATATTGTTTATTAACCCATTTGTTTGTATTTTCTTCCTTTCATCAAACAAATCACAAGTCTTTAACTGAGACAGATGAATCCTTCAGACTACTACAGCATGGGCTTAGGGCTTGTTTCCATTATACAACGTACTCAACTACGTTCAGCCTTACACCGGCGGATCGGCTCAGCGCAATGAAGACAGACCCTCCGCCGAGCAGGTAAGTCTATCTGTTACGTTGGGACCTCCAACGTGTACGCTTAGCGGAGGGGTCCCAACGCAATGGAAACAAAGCCTTAGGGCAAAAACTTATGGATGTATTTACAAACATATAACTATAAACCATAATATGTCCATTTAACATACTGATGAGATGATGCTTTTAAAAGATGTAATGTATTTTTCAGACTATATGACACAGCCCCAAAAATCAGGGTGGGAGATGCTTGTGTCTTATATTTCGAAGGTGCAACCACCTGCTTTAGCCCAACTCTCACACAGTGCAGATGCAGATGGGAGAGCTGCCATCTGTATTGGTAGTTGAGCACAAAATGCAGAGTGTCTTATAGTATAAAAAAATACAGTCATTAACATTAAAGTAACAGGGAATTTATCTGTATTTTACCTGATGGCAAAGGAACAAAATAGATAACCTCAATGCACAAACATCGATTTGAAAACCAACTGGCAAATTGTAAGAATCCATATAATCCAATATCTGTGTATAGGTTACAGATGTAATCTCCTTTTTTTGTCATTATTCTTTCTATTAATACCTAGTATTATCTCTTTTATATTTATATTACTTGTAATGATATTTACGAGGCTTACTGTTCAGCACTAGGGGGTAATTTATACTATAACTCGCACTTCACCTCTGCTGTCTCTTTCCTAGCAGTCTTCTTTGCCTCTTTACATTCCAGTTGATGCTGTTTGCTTAAAGCTGTCAGATGTTCCTCTAATAGATGCTCTTTCATTCTGACCTCCTCTTCAACCTGGGTCCTAAAGAAAGAAGTAATAAAGATGACCCTGAACAAGAAGTAATAAAGATGAACATGAGTGATATCTGTGGGATTCTGTTAAACAATATTTTACTTCTTTAGAAGTAACTGCTTTTGCAGAAATTCCTTATTTCGAAGCTGCTCCTCCAATTCAGCTACACAGTGTTGTAAATGGGAGTTTTTCTGAAGAGCCTTGTCCAGAGCACTGGATAGTTTCTGGTTATCTTCAAGTGCGATCTTTATGGAACGTTGAAGAGGTTCTATCTGTTTAAAAAAAAAAAAAAAGCAAAGCAGGATTTTGACGACAATGGAAAGTGCTCAGTTCATGGGGAAACTATAATAATTAACATTTACACTGTGTTAGGGTACATCATTTTACAATTTAGCATTTTTACAGGCTGTATACATGACATCTTGTTTACAAAGCATGCTAACATCTCTAATAAGGAAACACCAGAATTGCAGCCTGCAGGCATCCTTTGTAAACTAAAGCATTTAGATGTTTCCATTCAATTATCAAATTTAATACAATTGTATTTTAATTTGATCCAATGGATAATGAAACCATGTATGCCCAGTTTAAGTGATCTACCACTGTTAATGAAAAAAAGTGAGTGGTGTGTCCCTCCTCTGAATCAACAAGGTGTATTTCTAGCACGAGAGATGCAAAAATAACAACATTTTATACTTACTTGGTTAAAGAAAGTCAAACATTCCTAAAAAGTTACCTTTCCATGATGTTGAGACTCAGCTGTTTGTAACCTCCTTTGACATTCTAAAAGCTGTATCTCCAGTTTTTCAAAATGCTTCTGAGTTTTAGCCCTGAAAAGTTAGCATGAAATAGTTTGTTTTATATTTAGGTTACATTTCCCAGTAAATAGGATATTGAATCAATTTTTTGCTTTGATATATTGATGTATGTACTTACATATATTCAGGTAATAATTAAGTCAAACTACCATGCTTTATACCAAGTCTTAAGCCAAACTATAATGCATTATTCCGGTCTCTAACTGATTACTGTATTCGCATACTGATTACATTTTTTGGACATTGATAGTCTCATCACTTGTTACCCAAAGAGATTGGAGCTAAATTTGCACTGTACACCAGCGGTTTCTGGATGTGCATTTGGCTGATGGGGCGAAAAGGAATAATTTGCATGGCTCCGCCCACTGTCCCAAAACAAGGGCTTCCACCTAAAGTTTTGGGATTTGTGCTGGATTGGGCCGTGTAAATACCTTCTGTTTTAAGAAGGCTTGATTGTACCTTCTAAAGTAGTATTCAATAATATACTGTGCCTTCAAGCAGGGTTTATCATGATCCATTATGCTATATCCTCTTCTTATCCTGGTTATATAATCCCAGGGTATTTACTATGAGCAAGGACGTTTGATCTCCCTTGTGAAACAAAGCTAAACTGGTTTATCTCCGTTAAACCCATATGATATCATTAAAGCAAGTAGATATCTTTGTCTGGGATGGCTAAATTTCTGACATGCATTTCTAAAATTCTAATAGTTTTTCTCGTATTTTACTTTAATAGCACACTTGTTAATACTCCAATGTTCCCTGATGAAGCCCCTGAATTGATAGGGGGAAAACGCATCGGACTGGTGACTATCACCATTGGAGATTTTTGGAGACCATGAAATATATATATAACTTTTTGTATGCAGCCACAATAAAAGGAATAGATGTATTCACCATGCAGCTTATGTAGTATCTGCTCCAACAATATGCAGAATTGCGCAACCACCCACGGACAAATATTGTGGTCGTGTATTTCCAATATAAGACGCACTGACTTTTGTCACAATTTTAAGACCTAAAGAATAGCCACAGTTTTCCTTTAAAGACCAAGGATTTTTTTTACTGTACCTGTCTTTATGTAGATTTCCAATTTCAGCATCTCTGCAACCCAGCTCAGTCTGCAGTTTGTCAAAGTCCTTCTGAAGCTTAGAGTGGGAGGATAGGACATTCTCCAGAGTTTCAGACATTCTACTTCTCTCTTCACAGACGTCTGACAACTGCTGCTGGAGCAGAACTCTCTGGAGGCAAATGTTATAAGGAATTGTTAATGAAAATATTACGAGAAAAATAATGTTTGTAGCAAAACTAAAATGTCACATTCAATGTTAAACAGGTATATCTTTATTTCTCTGTGAATGGCTTCCATCCTGAAAGCTTAATGCAGTCTGTATTACTTACAGTATGCTCTTCTTTCTCCTCAAGTGATTTAATCTGTTCTTTGTGCTTTTGCTCATCTTGGACAGCTGCATCCCTTGCCTGGATAGCCAATGTAAACTCCTCCTCCTTACGAATTAATATGTTTTCAGCCTGTGAGTGGTACAAACACGTCAAAAGTCTCTTATCAAAGGTCAATACCTGCTAAATGCAGTAGATCTATTCTATCTAACATTACTAAACGTTTATTATGCAGCCAAATGCAGTTTTCTATACACAAATGCTTATAATACACAGTGAAGACTGCATACATGAAGAACGCTGGAGGAAGAACGCTATGAGAAAAAAGTACAAGATGCTCATAATCTCCTTTCTGAAACTCACCTGCTGTAATTTGGACTCTGTTCTATGCAGTTTGATTTTGCAAGAGTCTAACTCTGAGGTAATCTACAAGAAAACAACAAAGACATTTGCAAACAAATACTCAACTAAATGGTCTGACAATGTTATTTATTAGTCAAATACCATATTAGTGCTTTGCATACCTGTGTGTACTTCATCTCAAGAGCACCAATGAGTTTACGAAGTTTGGAATTCTCTAGCTGAGCATCACAGACAGACTGTAGTTCAGACTGTAAGGAACGTACTCTGTTCTGCATGAAACATACAAGACGAAAATAAATACAATGCCAATACAGCAAATATATATATATGTTTATACTTCTTAACCAGAATTATCAAAAACATGAATGTTTCACAGGCACCATTGAGGTACTTGCTACATCAGCTTAGCTGATACGTTAGTATATATGCTAAATCTAGAACATTTCTTAGCGTCTTACCTCCAGCTTTCCTTTATCATATGCTAGTTTACTCTTACTGTCTATCAGTTCAGTTAGCAGAGTTTCCACTTGTCTTTTAGAATTCTGAAAATGCACAATAGAGCTGCGTAAAAATGAGCACACAAGTGTGCCAAACACAACATTTCATTTCAGATAATTCATTTAAATGTTAATAAAAAAGTAGAAAACATTCAAACAAAAAATCTGTATCATAGCTGTCAGCACCGGAGCATACTACAAGTACCAGTAGTACTAATTGTCAAAGTGAGATTATAAAAACAGCTGACAAAAGTTGCTGGCCAACATTTACCTGTTCTTGCTCCAGAACTGCCAGCTGATCCATCAGTCGCTTATTTTCCTTCTCTTGTGTCAGGAGAGAAGTCTGCACAGAACTTAGCTCTAGCTGCAGCATAAGGTATACGGTTAGGTACAATACATACAGCGGCGTATATATCAAAGGTTCAATGATGAAGTATGATTGCCCATTATGGTTGGATGAAATATGATCTGAAATTTTTGTTAGGATACACCCAACATTCTTTTAGCAAATACTGGCCAGGTTAAATATTTCATGCAAAAAATGTTTCATCCAAAATCTTAACATTAATTGGAATGCAAAATCTGAGTTTAGTATTTTTGTATGTATATATATAATTCCATATTTGAAGAAAGTTGAGTTGGAGACCACCTACATGCCCACTTTGTACATACACAATAAGGGCTTACACCACTAGCACCCTCTTTTGGGCACAAGCAGTCCTGAAGAGCCTGATAAGGTCAGTATTAGGTAGCTGTGACCTGAACAGCTTAATTAGCATACATAAGGCTATGTTCCCTTATGTTCCCCTATGAAATGGAGCCAATAAAGCACAGTAGCTGCAGAGTGTGTTTGGTTCAGTTTTATTCTGCATGTTTTTTTATAATAATATTGAAATAAATATATCAATCATTTCAGCTGAACAACAACAACCATCAAACACTACTTTCTTCTTAGGATCACTGGCAGCATCAGCAGCTGAAGATAAACTAAAAAGGTAGCCATTCTTTTCAGTTGACTTTTTAATAATCTCACACGTTCATGTGGATCGATCGACCATGAATCGACTGCTGCCCACCTTGAAAGATCGACCCCACTAAAAAAAAAATCTTAATCCGACCAAAAATCCGATCGAGCCTTGATCCCACATGTCGGTTCTTTTTGGTTGCTAGTTTGTTGATCAAAGTACGTTGGTGGAGACCCTCGATCGTTTTTTTTGTGTGATCGACCTATATTTGGATAATCCAGCTCCTTTTCCTGCAGCCATTCTGATCGAATGATTTTGAAGAATCAACCTTTTTGGGCCACAGGTGATCGTCTCCTGTCAAAGCCCACCTAAATAGTTTTCCCAAGGTGGTGTGCTCTTTGTTTGCAGTACGATGTATCGTCGATTCCTCGATCTCCGGAATTGACAATCAATCACAGAGGAATCGAGGCGTCTATGGCTACCTTTTGAAAAAAAATCTAAGAAAATAAAACTAATGCAAGCATCATATCTAAAGGCTGGTAGGTTGCAATAATTGAACTTAACTACTTGAACTTAACTACTGATGTTCTTGGCACTATAGACATTGTCTACTCCAGTGGTTCCCAAACTTTCCTTGCAGGGCCCAACTTTTAGATTTAGGAACATTTTCAAGCCCCCTTTCCCCATTGAAACACAGGTTCTGAATAAGGTCCTGCACCCCTCTGGAATACTTTCACACCCCCCAGTTTGGTAACCACTGCTCTACTCTATGAAAGTGACAATACAGTAAGTGCGACATACATATCACATATAAAAGTTTATTGTAGGTTCTATATCACCTTATTTTCAGCCAGCAGAATTTCCAAGTTTTGTTTGTTCTCCAGGACATCACTCTGTGCTTTATGGAGCTGCGGAAACATTGACAGAATACAAATACTGTGTATTATATAGCAATACAATACTATACCCAGTTATATTTTAAATCTCAGATCTTATATTAACCCCTAGGTTTACTAATAAAGCATGCAGGATAAGGGGGTGCTAAACAATGATGTAGCATACACTAAAACCTAGACATAAAACATACAAAAAGAGAGCAAAGACAGAATCAGAAATTATGTTAGGAGGAAAAAGAGTGCCTATGGCATGTCTTATTTTGTATTTGATTTGTCACATTTAAAGAGTGGAGGATTAAAAATGACAACAGTTTTAGATAAAATTAGCACATAGAAGTGTATAGGTCTAAATCGTGACCCATGACTAGAACTTTTATTCTAGTGTAGCAGACAAATTCAGAGGTCAGCTTTTTGTGGTTAATGTCTATCAATCATTCAAGACCCTCAGACAAGTTTGGTTTGCATTACCTCTTCTTGCAGCAGTTTGTTTGCACTGTCTAACACTGCTCTGTCCCTCAGTGCAGATTCCAAATCTACTCTTAGACGAGCAATGGTAGCATCCTGCGTCTCTTTATGCACAGTGGTTTTCTGCTTTGCAAGTGCAATTTTTGCTTGACATTCTGTGTGTTCTGCACGTAGAGTCTCCCTGAATGATTTACAAAGTAAATGCTAATTATATACAGTAAAAAGTTGCTTAAAATGGGTTTCACAGTAATATCACATTGATAATCATTTGTACAACATGCATTGCCTTACTATACAGGTCTTTGAAAGAATTGGACAGATAATGTTTTCATCTTACTGAACGATTAGAATGAACTTCCCTGACGGTCTAATTATGCCTGTATTTTTTAATCTCATAGTAGTACATTGTTTTGTTATGCGGCTTTTACTTGCACACGCTGCGTTATGCACTAATGACAAGTTAGTGAGCAAATTGTAAAAGAGACCTAATTTCCCACTTAACCACGCCCCCCACATTGAAAGAAGAGCGAGACCAAGAGACAAAAATCCCAGGCAGCATAATGTTAAGGTAGCCGTACATGGGCCCATTCTCCCTCGATAGATGAGGGACCGATGGGGACGCCAGTCCTCTTTCAAAGTAATAGGATCGGCTGGGAATTTACCGACATGTTGAATCACTGTGCGATCCGACAAGCGGGGGAATCATGGTCGATCTACACCCAATTTGCGGCTGTCATTAGACGCCAGCGATTTGGGGGAAGAAGAGTGATTCCCCGTCCATTAACATAAAGGGCTATGGTGCCGCCCCCCCCCCCGCCCCCTTCGGAGTCACCGATGACGTCGAAGACACAGGGCCGCAAAGGCTCTATGTGCCTGCAGCTATGAAGAAATGCTGCAGGCCCACTGAGAGCCGGCGGTTGTGCCCGATCCCGGCACAGACGCAGTTTGATTCATGATCAAACTGCGCTTGTACTGGCTTTGGGTGCAACGTTTACATAAACTTTGCAGCAGAGTTCATCCAGTACATATCATGTCATTGTAAATAAAGGATTTAGTTATGTAACAAAAACAAAATAAAAAAGGTAAAAGGCTCACAGCTCTCTCTCCAACATTGTTTGATGATTCCGCAATGTCTGCAGCTCTTCATTCAGGCTTTTCTGCACTGAATTTAGCACAAGCTCTTGTTCTTGCAGCTTTTGTGACATGGTTTCCTGTACTACCTGTTGGACAGAATTAGCAATAGGTGGTTATAAAGATACAAACCTGGCATATGTTGAAAGTAAAGGCAATTTATTATATATAACAATAGTGATGTCATAGTTTGTTTATGTCAAATGTACCTTAAGATCTTGCTGGTGCTGTGTCTTAAGTTGGATGTTCTCACTGGTGACTCTTTGAACAGTAGCGTTAAGCTCTGAGCACTGACTCTCTAGTTGTTGGTTTAAAGACTGCAATACAATAAATCACATAAACACATAAGACATAAAACGCTATTACCTGCTAAGCACTTGCCACCAGATCTACACTTGAACACCCTGCAGGAATTCTTGGACTTTTATTGTGGGTGCAACACTTATTGTCATGGCAGAAACAAAAGTAGCTATGCTGCTTAATTTGTGATGTGTTCTTTTTCCTTATTGTTTTCTAACCTGAACTTTTTCTGCTGCTCCATGAAAAGTGATAGAATCAAGTCGGATTTGGGAAAGTTCTGCCTGTTTGGTTTCAAGCTTTTGTTTGGCAATCTGAAATATGAGCAAAATAATTCATGAATGAAAATATAGCAGATGAACAGAGCAACAGATGTCTATATGGCTTCCATGCAATGTGTTTACTATAACATAAGCTTAACATTTATAGTAATTGACAAGCAATCATACTCTCAATCCTCTTGAGTAGAAAAACAATGCAACTTTATATCTTAAGCTGGGCATAGACGGTCCAATTCCTGCACGATATAATCCGATGCCGTGCACACTCCTGCATCCCTTAGGGATCGGGTCGTGCAGGAATTGGATGCAGCAACTGACAAGGATTGGGCTAAAATCAGCCGTCCTGTCTGATCGCACAGTTTTTCGACAGAACAGTAAATTTTAACCCGATCCCATAAGTTTGGCTGGGGATAGCTGCCCCCAGCCGGAGTAATGAGATGCAGATGAAGAGTGTTGTCCAATTCTCGGCACTAGCGGGCGGGCATGATGACGTCATCACGCCGCTCCTAGTGCAGAGAATCACATAAGGAATAAACGGTAAATCGTACCGTCTATTCACAGCTTTATCCATTTCCTTTCCAAAGAATAAACATTCCTACCCGCCATTTGTTTGTCCAGCCTTAACAATTCAGAAGATTGATGAAAAAATTATAACAATCAGACAAGAGGAAATGTTCCCATGAATGTCCATGTACAATCACACACAGTTGGACATAAAATTGTTCGAGACCACACCAAACCTCACCCTGCATCAGTTACCTCAGTCCCCAGCAAAAGTAATGGCAATTGAACAGGGATTCACCAACATGTCGGATCCCTGTTCAACCCACATTTTTCGTTCGATTCCCGAACAATCGCCCAGTCTATGGCCAGCTTTAATAATAGGCCTGAGCTGTTACACCCAACACTCAAGATTAACGTACCCTTATATATATGGAATCATCTGGAATTCGGAGGGAACCCGGAGGGTGGCTAACATGGTCAGGGGCCATCTTATGTAACAAGACCTGGTTTACACAAATCTTTACATGAAACTTGAAACTGTAATCATAGTCAGAAAACCCCATCTCACAGAGCATGTCACCAGCTGATGTTCTGTTTCCAAAATAAGCCGAAAATGGAAACTTTAAGCGTGCACAAAAAAAAAGTTAAGTAACAGCAATAGAGTACAGTTTGAGTAGAAAGCAATGTGCAGTTTGGGGTGTGAGAGAGCTCTGACAAAACCTCTGATATACATAGGGAAGAACTTTAAATTTAGTACCCTGCCTTCTGAAAACTTAAGTATTTAAATGTAGCTATGTGAGTAGCATACCTATACTGCTACCATCCACAAAATCATTGACATGCAAAATAATAATCACTATCAAAGATATGTTTTAAAATAAAGATAACATATTTCATTGGTTAATTGACTTTATCTTACTTACTTTGACCTCTTCCTGCAATTGGCTTAGTAGGGAATCTTTAGCTTCTAAATTAATGAAATGAAGATATTAAATTACATGTAAAACCAAATGCAAAAAAAACAAAAGATTGCTTTAAATCAAGCTGGAGAGTTTTGTATAGCATGAAGTGCTATCAGGAACCTAATTTAAAAAAATCCCCCAATCAGGTTCTTTTCCTGGTAACATCATTCTTCTAGGGAAGGAAAAAAGAGAATAGTAAAATGTTGATAGGGATTCCAAAATTCCCATGTATCCTCTGTAACAAAAATAATAATACTCTGTTACTGAATTCCCCTTTTAGGGGTGTTCAATTTGTTAGGACACAGACAGTGAAAGAACCCCTCAAAGGAAGCCTCCAGTAAATCCTGATAAATGATACCATTTATTGGCGAACTGAAGTCATTAGAGTAGCAAGCTTTCAGGAAGTCGCAGATCCCTTCTTCAGACTAATACAATTCTGGTTTTAGAAGCTCACATTTATACACAAAAATTACAAGGACATAAATATTGAAAAAAAAACAAATGTTTTCTCTAGACAAGGTGAGAGTGAAGGGTTGGTGGGCATAGTGATCAGAGTAAGAAAGAATTATTAGGGGTAATAGAGATAAATAAGTTCAGTCGTGATATTCACCTCCTTAAACAATTAAAATGTCAATTGACTAGAGACACCATGAAATACTACTAATACAGCTGTTTTTTTAAAGAAACCTATAAAGCAATATGCATAGTAGTTTATCAAAGCTGACATATAAAGGCCCCCACACACGTACAGAGTGGGGGCCGACAGAGCAGGTCTGATCAACTCTGGAAAGCAGCGTGATGACGTCATCACACTGCAGTCCCGAGCTGACAGCATCGTCCGGCACCCTTTATGTGCCGGCCGTGAGCTTTAATGAAGCACGGGTCTTCATTAAAGTTAACGGCATCGGCCACAGAATATCGGACATGTCCGTTCTCTGGCCGGCCGAGCTGTGGGGCGACAGGCCGATTTTGCCGACAGCCGCAACGTGCACGCCCATCGGTCGGCGGCAAAATCGGCCGCCGCTCGGTGCGTGTATGGCAGGCTTAAGGAGTCCAGACACACTAGTTGTTTCGTGATGAAGAGTTCTTTCAGTTTTGGAAAAAAATGGTTTTATGAAACTCCAAACTTTCTGTATTCATTGATGGTCAACACCATACAACACTCTACTATTGCTAAATGAATACAGCAAAGAGTTTACAGTCCAGATGTTAAGTACCAATGTACAACACTACTGTAGAATGAAATCCACTCCTATTTTCTCTTTAAATGACAATTTAAAAGCAATAAAGATTTTTTTTATTATATATTACAACATCGCTGTACTGTGTAGCCAGCAGCACAAGCAAGGTCAGAAAAGTCATTTCTGGGATGGCTCTCACAAGTAGTCCAGAACAATCCACTAGAATTCCAGATTATGGAGGAGAGTTTTTAAGTGGTTAAGCTCCCTTCACCATTAGTGGCAATGCCATGAGGTTTCATACATTTTTGTCTATAATAAATACTTTTTTTGTGCTGTTTAAAGCAGCTGTATCTTAATAAACTGGCAAACATTCAAAATGTTTGGGGTGCTTTTAAAGATATGTTTATGGCATCAAAACATTTACTTTGATGGAATTGGGATTGTATCTGAATAAAGAAATAGTAGCTAACAACAATCATATGCTATATTTTACTCTGCTAGTGCAGATAGGCAAGATGGATATCTTATGGTTTTCATCTTGTTCTAGTTTTTTTGTTTTTATAAATACAATTTTTTAGGTTTTATATTTCATACCCCGTTCTGCTTGAAATTGCTTCTTCTCCTTTTCCAGTTCTTCACATTTTGACTTCTCTTGTTTTAGTTCATCCTTCATCCCCTGTCCTTCTCTCTCTATAGTGTTGCAGTATTGCTGTAGCTTCTGGACCTATGTTTTTTAGATCAGATGTTAGCAAACATAACTGATAGCTGTAGGATGACACATGAAAAGTACACTGCACACCTGTGCCTGCTCCTCTTCAACAATGTTTTGCAAACTTTCCACTGTAAAAAGAAGGGCCACCTGCTCCTCTTCAAGCAATGATCGTAGTGCAGCTTCTTCTGATAGCTTTTCTTGCAGCTGAATGTAATGAACATTTTTTAAAAGTTAAATTTTTTTAAGTTTAAAAAGCTAAATGGACAATAAGCACAAACATACTTACACACAGACGCAGGAAACTAAATTCCCACCAACAGCTGATACGTGAGCGCATTCAGGGGGCACGGAGTTATTCTGGGGGGGGGGGGCAAGGTGGTACTTGGAGCACTGAAAGTGAGAATTGCGCTGTCAGCCAGAGAGAGGGGAAAGAGAAATATGCAGATCTCTGCTGCCTGTTGGCTCTCTCCGCTGTCAGTTCTCTTCTCCCTGTTTGGATTGCACAGAGTCAACCATCTACTATTGCCAGACAAGACTGAGGGAGGGACAAGCAGGCAGTTGACCATGGGGAACTAGCTGCAGACAAGCAAGTAAAGTGCATGTAATTAGTATGTTTCTGTGTGTATTTGTCTATATCTAAATTATTCATGTCACTGCACAATTGTGGTGTATATGTGTGTCTCTCTCTGAATGATGAATGTTTCTCAATGATGAATGTGTTACTCAAGCCAGGCTGCATTGGGATACTGCAACAAACAGGGATAGTGTGAAATGGACCTCAATTTGAACCTGTGTAGTTTAAAGGGGAGGGGGGGCTCAGTAATTTTTCTATGAACACAAGGGGGGCCCTGCAGGGAAAGTTTGGGAACCACTGTTTTTGACAAACTGAGATAACTCAAAGCCAAAGTTCACAAGCTTAAATGACTGTGAGGGGAACCCCTACTTCCTGTTGAATTAAGAGGTTCAAGAACACGCCTTCATTCAATGACATCACCACCACAATGCAGAGAAACTGGAGAACAAAAGACTGAATCTCAGGAGGAAGGAACAGCTCTGAGGGAGCACATTCAGGAATCAGGAAATCTCAGGAAAAAAACAAACATTTAAACATGGGTTTTGGTTATTAGAACTTCCTAGTGAATTTCAGGAATAAGTAGGGTAGTCTTTAGCAAAACTGGATGAGATATGCTAAAAGGAGCAACTACAAACTGCTACAGATGAATACATGAAAACAAAACTGGAAAGTGAAAACTAGAAGAAGCGTCTAAACGCTGCTACAGAGAAATAATATAGAGCACTACTCAGTGGCATGACTAAAATGATAAAAATGACAAGGAGCACCTAGACAATGATACAAATGGAAGCATGACAAGCAATACTGGATGCAGGTTAGACACTCATACCTCAACCAATCTCTGGCTCATTCGGACCTTCGAAGCTTTCATTTCCTCTGCTGCCATTGCCACATCTTTCTAAAAGTAAAAGGTGCTGTGAGACTTAATTGACCTTTAAATTTGATTAAAAATTCATAACCAGCATATGACAAAACCCTATTTTATAAAAATGTTAACTGCTTCACTGTTCCATGTTGTGTTTAATTACACCTATTGTGACATATTTTCCAAATATACAATATGTGTGGGCTCAGTTCCAGTTAATCACTGTATGAATTTAAGGTTTGCAATGTAGAACTGTTTTCTTGTTCTCTCATGTATTTATTTTCAGCAGATATTGTGTCATTCTTTCTGTTCTGTGACTTTATAAGTAAGCGAACTGTGAACTAGAACTTCTTATATTCACATTTTTCACTTAGCAACCCTGAATAGGAAACAATAAAGAACACCAATAAGAATCAAAGACAATCCTGTCAATCAAATGGCCTTTAGGTCATACTGATGGTGAAAGGACCAAACCTACATTATAATTTAAAGCTCTCAGAGGATATGATGCTGCTTACTTGAGCTATGGGGCTTATTGACTCTGCTTCATCAGTTACCTAAGCATCATTGGTTACCCTTCTTGGGGGTTTCAAGGATGTGGTACCATACACTGTGTTAGATCTGAGTGAAATGTGGTGAATGATGTTGAATTAGTTGTTGTTTTTCTCTTTTTTCTTTTTGTTTTCTTCTTTTTTGTAACTTAATATTTGTGTCTTTCAGCATATTTTCTCCCCATATCTTTTTAAGATGTATGCACTGTACTATTGTACTACTGTATTATCCTTGTTGCTTTGTAAGACACGAAATCTTCAATAAAGTTTATGGTTAATAATTTAAAGCTGTTCTATGACTAAAGTCCCCCATATGCCTTTAGATCACTCCATACAATTTCCATTAGATCTACCAACATCTATGTAGTGTCAGGTTCTCCCTGATAGAATAAACAGAGATTGGAAGGTTTAGAAAGGTCCTCATATTACATGGTTTTGGTAGAAATTGTATGGTACGATTGTAAGGTGT
>CM070035.1:67580161-67591757 GCA_036250615.1 Ptychadena robeensis | reverse complement strand
AGCAGCTAGAGCTATAAGTAAGTAAGGGGTATATATGAAGATCGACTTGTCCCATTGAAATTTTACTTTCGATATTGAAGATACAATATGTCAGATACCGACATTCACTAAGATATTTCAAAACATGTTTTTCTGAATAAAAACAGCACTTTATTTTGGCAAGCTCATGTATATAGATATAAAAAATATATATTCATATAAAATAACATAAATATGCTAATCCACATACCAGATTTTGATTAAATAAATATTACCATCATTAAAAAATATCATTACAAATAAGTAAAATGAATATACACCTTTGTGGTTGTTGCAAACTCCAATGCAGCACTTAACCTCTCTTTAGCTTCGGTTTCTCTTTCCATGTTCTCGGTCACATTGTTCAACCTTTGGTGAAGTCTCATAATCTCCAGCTGAGCATCTTTCATTTCTGCAGCATGCTCATCTTGCATTTCAAGAAGACGCTGTTCTATTTCTCCTAGGGACACAAAGTATGTCAGATACCTTACATACCTGTAAAGTCTTTAAACCTTAACTGTGAAAACGTTTCCTCAAATTTTTCTTGGACTAGCCTTAGATCGGACAGAGGGGGGGGGGGGGCCATGTGCAACAATGAAACAGACAAAGCCCAAAACATTTTACTTCTGTCTATGTTGCCGTTTCTTTTACTTCATGTTTGGGTAAAAAACTGTCACTTGGATATTAACTGAGAGGAAATCTCTTGTCTTGGATAGCTGTCAAACCTAAAAAAAAAACCTTACAGGCACAGCTTCACTTGCAATGTTTCTATTTCTTTTAGATATATACTTAATCTAACCTGTTACAATATTTATTTGTCTGTCTTTAAGTTTGTTCTTTCTTACCAGAATGTTTTGTGCGCAACTCCTGATCTGTGTGTATTCGGAATAAATTAAGTCTGAGTGTCTGTAATATGCTTTCCATATGGCACATACGGTTGACAAGATTCTCACAATTTCTCCACAGTGTATCTCCATCTCCGGTAAATGCCAGTCTGGCTCTTACAGGACTGATTGGGCGAAGAGAGTCTGCATGCTTTTCATTCTCAAATTCCTTGATGGTAATTCTAAAAAATAAACCAATATATTTTGAAGGATGAAATAAGATGAAGTAACCTTTAGGGCCCTTTCACACTATATGTCTATAATACGTCATAAAATAGCGTCTTTTTGTTTTCCTTTTTATATTTATATATTTTTTCATGTCTATGCTTGGGTTGGCCATCACGTCCAGGACAGCCAACCCATGCATTGCCGGCATTTTCTTGTGGGCAGTGTGTCTGCGGCTTAGTGCACGTTCCTGTGTGGAGGGCGTCCTAATAATAAACATAACAAACAAGCGGAAAAGCAGCGCCCGAACAGCATCGGACTTGGTTTTTTCATGTCTTGCAGATACGTCCATTGATCTTTAATGGACGTGTCTCTGACTGCCTCTTCAATGTCTCTGGTGGCCTTTTCTTGTCTCTTTAACGATCGTGTCTCTGGTGGCACCACACAGGTTCTTAACAAAGCACTTTGAGAATGTAGCACGGACACTGTCCAATTCATCAGAACGGGAGGTGTCCTCCTCACTGTGTCTTTTTCCTTGCAATGGATGCACATCCGCCCTGGGGAAAATGACACTATGGACACTATGCCTAAGGCTTAGCCCACTCAGGCGATCAGCTGCGGGCTGATGCAATCGGCACGATTGAACATGCAATTGACGATTTTTACATGCAATTTGTTTTTAAAATATCGGCCCCATAAAAAAAAAAAAAATGGCTATGGACGTGATCAGGGCAGAAAAATCTCGTCCGCCCTCGATCTAAATGCGGGGAGCCGAGATTCTGACCGCGGCCTTTGGTTGAAGTGGGGACAAGCCCATTCAACTAAATGGAAGTGATCAGCTATGATCACAGCATGCGATTAAAATTGTGTCCGCCCTGCGGCTGATCGCCTAAGTGGAGACATAGCCAAAGGGTCAGTACAACTACTACTGTGAAGCAGGTTTAAACTACTATTACATTTCTCTAACAATTCACATGAAGGCTGTGTTATCAAAACATTATCAGTCAGATCTAACTGTTATTTACCAACTGCCATTACTGATTAGGTAGATAGGTAGACACTTCAAGTGTGCTATTTGCATTCGGAATCTGTTGCCTGTTCTGTTAAAACTCTTAAGATGAGATCCAAAGAGCTGTCACTATCAGTGAAGCAAGCCATCATTAGGTTTAAAAAACAAAATAAACCCATCAGAGAGATAGCAAAAACATTAGGCATGGCCAAAACAACCGTTTGGAACATTCTTAAAAAAAAAAAAGAAAAAAAAAAATCGGTGAGCTCAACAACACCAAAAGACCCAGAAGACCACGGAAAACAACTGTGGTGGATGACCACAACATTCTTTCCCTGGTGAAGAAAACATCCTTCATAACAGTTGGCCAGAGCAAGAACACTGTCCAGGAGGTAGATTATTGACATGTGTGTCAATGTCAACAATCAAGAGAAGACTTTACCAGAGTGAATACAGAGGGTTCACTACAAGATGTAAACCATTGGTGACCCTCACAAACAGAAAGACCAGAATAGAATTTGCCAAACAACATAAAAAAGCCTTCTAGAACAACATCCTATGGACAGATGAGACGAAGATCAACTTGTACTAGAGTGATGGGAAGAGAAGAGTATGGAGAAGGAAAGGAACTGCTCATGATCCGAAGCATACCACTTCATCAGTGAAGCATGGTGGTGGTCGTGTCATAGTGTGGTCATATATGGCTGCCAATGGAATTGGTTCTCTTGTATTTATTGATGACCTGACTGCTGACAAAAGCAGCAGGATGGACAGTGCAGATTCACAATGACCCAGAGCATACAGCAAAAGCAACCAAAGAGTTTTTAATGGAAAGAAGTGGAATGTTATGCAATGGCCATGTCAACAAGCAGGAACTGAAGACAGTAGAGGCCTTAGAGAGCATCACCAGGGATTAAACCCAGTGTCTGGCGATGTCTATGTGTTCCAGTTACAGGCTGTAACTGACAGCAAAGGATCTGCAACCAAGTATTAAAAAGGAAAAGTTTGATTTATGATTATTATTCTGTCCCATTACTTTTGGTCCCTTAACAAGTGGGAGGCACATATGCAAACTATTGTAATTCCTACACCTTTCACCTGATTTGAATGTCAATACCCTCAAATTAAAGCTGAGAGTCTGCAATGAAAGCAGATTCCAAATCCATTGTGGTGGTGTATAGACCTAAAAATGTTAGAATTGTGTATTATGGACCTGACTGTATGCAACACAAAAAAGAATGTTTCCTAAATACCTCACAGGAAGAATGAGTTCTGTACACATTATTTATTATATTCAACAATATTTTTGCTTTCATACATTCCTAATATATTTGGTACCCTAACGAATAAAATAATATAAATTGCACTTACTTCTGGTGGTTTATACCCAAAGCTCTCAGGTCAGAGATCAAAGACTCTGTCTGTTCTTCAGCAACGCGCATCCGCTTTTCTAAAACAGAGAAGGTCTCAGGAGCTGTAGGACGAATACTAAAAGGGGTGACCACTGGCCGCTCCATCTCCTGACAAACAGATACAAAAAATGATTATATCATACAGTTATTTGATAGTTTCATGACATCACGCATTCGATTCACTTGTCTAACATTTCCTATGTTTTCAGGGTTGTAAACTACTGTAAATATGATAAAAATGATACGTAGGGCCAAAAACGATATGATAAAAATTATATGATGTGGCAGGTGCATATTCTGGGGCCTATTACAGGAGCTATGATGAAATATGGTAAGCTGAGCCTCCCAATGGATCCAAATACCTTTAAAGCCGATGTAAAAATTACATATGTAAAATTAACCTCTGAGCTTGTATGATGGTGGTTTAGGGCTCCATGATCCTAAAATAATATACTTCCCTGCTGTTTATATGAGTGATTCCATATTTATTTGCCAAGTTTCCAAGGGTTAACTCTAGGTGCAATATCGCAGGTGGCCACTGGGGGGGGGGGGCGTTCAATGGTTTTCTATGGGAATTTTCGTCAATGTACTTTGTATGGAGAGCTGAGATCACAGAATTACCCAGCAAACACTGCGCTCAGAGATCTCAGTGACTGTGGCTGGGAAGTAAGGGGGGTGGGGGGTCTGCGGGGATCTTCTTAAATTACTCATTGCAGGTAAGTTGTTTTTTTTTGTTTTGTTATGGCACTTCTATTGCCATTTATGCAATGAGCAATTTTGCATAATGCATTATATACATGCAGACATTTTGCCCAGTGAAAACCATTATATGGCCCCTCGCTGTAATGTAATGAATTAACCCCCAGAAGCCTGGCAGATAAATATGGAGTAAGTACAGTGGCGTCGTTAGCTTGTAAAACGGGGGCCCGTGCCCCGAACCTATCAGAGAGTGCCCCCAATCTTTATATGGCCAGTGCCCAGCACGGGTGCCCCGATCAAATTCCACATGCAAATATATCTTAATACTGGTAGTCATATCATTGCATGTGAAAGTACAAGAGACACTTTTGTATATTATAATATTATATAGATGAGTCTGTGAGATAACAATCACATCATCAGACCTTAGGTTAGCTTTTGTTTTTGTTTCCACATGTTAATCCTTGGAATCACCTTATGGTGACCACACTGACTCTTCTGTTTCTATGGAAGGATTCATTGTTGTCACTAACTTGGTGTATAAACATGCTGTTCATCTCAGTGATATGTGGTGTGGGGAGATTTTGTAGTTTTAAATGATAGACTAGAAGGGAATAAATGTTTGTGCATCAAGTTGATTTGTAGTTGAACTTGCACTTTTCATATTTGTAAGCTTACAAATGTTGCCGGACACACTAATGTGCCCAGAGGTGCCCCCGATCTTTCTCAACCCTAGCAACGCCCCTGAGTAAGTATATCAAATTTAAGTATAAAGTATATTTGAGTATAGATCAGCATTTAATCTGCTTTATACCAAGAAGAAATAGAGTTAGTGCAAAGAAATGAAAACAATATAAAGGTAAATGGCTGTACGTGAAAATATAATAATCATTTCAGCTTAGTCAACAACTGCCCCAGCCTGTGATTTGTGGAGCAAATCTATGATGACGTCACACCTGCCCTTTGCCCATGTTCTACATAAAGAATATCACACCCCTCATCATTTACTGTAACAGAGAGAATATCTGAAATGAGGCCAGGCTATTACGCTATGTCCCCACTAGCGATTTTTCGACGCATTTTTCTGGACGCGATCAGGACAGAGAATGAATGGGGACACGTTTAAAAATCACACCAAAGGGCATTCATTAATGTCAATGGGCGCAATCAGGGGCAATTGGACAAAACCCAAACGCGGTGAGACGCACAGTTGCAGCTGTAGGGATGAGTCCAAATAAATACATGGGCGTGATCTCTGAATCGCGGGTGATCGTCTAAGTGGGGACAAGCCCTAACAGCAGCCAATGGCTTCCCAGTGTCAGTGACAACGGTTTAGGATGCCCAATACACATGTCCCAGGACACAGCTCCCTGCAGGATCTTCCAAGTGAGCTCCCATGATAAACACATCACCACCCTGTATATGTATAGATGAATGTAAGGTCACACCTGGAAGATATGAATACGGGTCACTGTACTTCCTTATCCTCAGCTTCTCTCCACCATTCTACTTCAGCATAGACAGCGCTGTTTCTATAGAGATGTCCTCAAGCTTCTCCCTTCAAACCGCCCGCTTCTCATTGCCTGTACTGCGCATGCTCCAGTGTACTAGAAACCAGACGAGGATTAGGCTTGTCACGTGACGCCCTGCCTTTTACTTATAAAAAATCCTATTGAGAATGTGAGACCACCAGAGGGCGCTGCAGTATAGACGAATTCCCAGTGTGTCATATGACTTGCTCTATTGCATCTGCAATATCCTGTTTTGCAAAAGTGAAGCTACCAGAGGGCGCTGCAGTGTAGCAGAGTTCCCAGTGTGTCATGTGACTAACTCCATTGCATCGGCAATACTCTGGTTGTAAAGGTGAAGCCACCAGAGGGCGCTGCAGTGTAGCAGTTCCCAGTGTGCAGGCTGGTAGAAATGAAAATGAATAACTAAAAATAATACAAGAAAAAAGTGACTAGGGATAAAGGCTGTGTGTTGGAAGTCTTGACATGTTTTCATGGTTTCCTCTCCTTGACATTTTTTTTACATATTTGGACCATAAGAAGCACAAACGCTTACCCATTGATTTAAATCTTCACTTATAGTCCAAAAATACTGTAAATTTGAAACCACTGTTAGTTTTTAATCTTAAATCCCACTTTTTCCACTGACTCTGCTTTATTTCCTCTACAATCACATATAACCATGACCCGTGGCTCAGTAGAGATGAATGACACACTAGCTGCATGTTTCTTCTCATGCAGGAATTGAACTTTAAGGGCTTGTGTCCACTGCTTCTTTTTCCCTGCGGTGGCTGTGCGTCTGGCATCTGGACAAAGCTGAAGAGAGGACACTTCCCATTCTAATGAATTGGATAGTTTCCACTCTGTATTCTCTAAACGGCGCACCAGCAGCACTGTTTTTAAATAGTGGAATGCTGCATCCTTGTTGCGGCACCACCGGAGACACGTCCATGAAAGATCAATGGACATGTCTGCAAGATGCAGAAAAGCAGCGCCCGATGCTGTTTTCTGCGTCGTTGTTATGCTAAATTAATAGGGTGCACTCCCAGCGATGCAGTGACAATGCACCCTAAGCCTCAGGCGAACTGCCCACAAGTCGAAGGAAATCTGAATGCAAGTCACCTGCCCTGTGTCAGTGGACATATGGCCTTATGTCAAATGAATATCTCCTCTTACTTCACCATCTTAATTTTTTCGAAATGTCAGTTGCCTCGAGCATCCAGTTATCTAGTAATGTAAAAACTATGGCAGTTGGAAATGGTTGTTGATACATAAAATATTTGTATAAAGGTTATCATCAACAATTAGTGTGAAGAGTCTGAATTTGAGTCGAGAAATGTAATGCTGTCTTGTGCACATCTGTTGGTGTGACAGGATAATTGAACGTCCCTTGTCCAGTATCTTAGTACAAGAATTATTATGGTAACAGTACATTGGTTGTGTTCAGCATTTTTTAGTATGTCGACACAGTAAATGTTGGTTGAACTACTGACTTAAAATGACCAGAAATAGCTATTTTCTTTTTCCTGCAACTTGTCAGTCAATTTTAGAAACGTATGAAGGCTCTGCCATGAAATGGAATATCTGGTACAATGCTATACACGCAATGCATGTTCAACAAGAACGTAAAGGGTTCCTTTCTGGAGCTTTAGGGGAAATTTTATCATTTAAAATTTACAGAGTTATCAAGGGTGACCACAGCATATGTTTTTTCCTCCACCCAGTATAATATGTTTAATAGAGTAATTCCATTTCCTCATCAATACAATGGATTAGGAGTACAGTTGGCCGTGTCTTGTGTGTTGTGCTGCAAAAATAAATGGAGATATCCAAAAGACGTGTCTGCTGCAATTTTGGCAAAACGTAGCGGAGTGGATAAATATGTGGTCAGAGACAACTTTGTCTAATTTTGGTTCTGTACATTACCACAATGTATTGTAAAGGAAACACACATACAACTGAAGGCTTTCAGCTTTGTTCAGTGGGTTCAGTGGTATGCAAACTTATTCGACCAAAGACCAAATCACAACGGTGTAGCGCCTGAAATACATGTTGAGAGCCGGAGCGGGTTTGTGCTGTCAAAATGTAAAAAAAACATTCTCTAAAATTAACTTATTAACAATATTTAAAAAAAACAAAAAAACATTTATTACAATATACTGTGACAACATTGACTGACAACCCCTGTGACCAATGGTTTTGCACTTTGGAAAGTTTGGGTAAGTCAGGTGTGCATGTTATTTTAGTCACAAAGCCCTCCTTAAAGGTAACCATAGAGCCTCTCCCTTGATGGTAGACCCAGAGCCCCCAGTTATTTGTAGCTTCAAAGCCCCCTCAATATAGGTAGACATAGCACCCCCTTGTAGGTAGTGATGGCGCGAACCCGGATTTTGCCGTTCGCGAACGGCGAACAACTCTCTTCCTCAAAAGTTCGCGAACCGGCGCAACCCACCATTGACTTCAATGGAGGGCGAATTTTAAAAACAAAGGGACCTTTCTGGCCACAATAGTGTTGTGAAAGTTGTTTCAAGGGGTCAAACACCTGGTCAATGACATGACAGAGGGGAATCCATGGGGACTAACACCTGGACAATGACATGACAGAGGGGGATCCATGGGGACTAACACACCTGGACAATGACATGACAGAGGGGGATCCATGGGGAACTAACACCTGGACAATGACATGACAGAGGGGGGATCCATGGGACTAACACCCCTGGACAATGACATGACGAGGGGAATCCATGGGCAAAACTCCCCCCAAGAAATTTTTTTTTTTTTTCACACTATAAATCCGCACCAAGGATTTCTGCAATGATAGTCATGGGATTTGAGCTGCAGAGCAGCCCGTGCCCGTGTCACCTTTTCCCGTGTCACCTTTGTTTGCCCCGTGTCACCTTTGTTTTGCCCTGTCACCTTTGCCCGTGTCACCTTTGTTTGCCCGTGTCACACCTTGCCCGTGTCACCTTGTTTGTCCGTGTCACCTTTGGCCGTGTCAACCTTTTGCCCGTGTCACCTATGCCCGTGTTCACCTTTGCCTGTCATCCTTTGCCCGTGTCACCTTTGCTTTTTTATCCCAAGTAATGTGGGCAGTCCCCCATCGCAAAGTAATGTGTGGCAGTACTTTGGATGGGGACTGTCACAACCTTACTTTGGATGGGGAACCTCACACATTCCTTTGTGATGGGGACCCGTCACGCATTAACTTTGGAATGGGGACTCTTTGCCACCCCATTAACTTTGGATATGGGGAGGCTGTCACTCATTACTTTGGATGGGGGACCGTCCAACACATTACTTGTGGGATGGGGGGAACTGCCACCTTACTTTTGGACTGGTTGTGGATGGTCAGTGTGGGGGACACTGGTGGAGATGGGGTCATATGGCTGACACTCTGTGGTAATGGTCAGTTTGGAGGACACTGGTGTGTGATGGCAGTGGTGAGGACACTGGTCACTAGGTTGTATGTCAATATGGAGGACACTGGTGTTGATGGTCAGTATGGGCTACCTGGTGTACTGGTCAGTATGGGCTGACCTGGTGGTGATGTTCATTTGGGTAAGAGTACATGGGTCGGGTATGTTAATTTTTTTGAGTTTTCCTTTTGTATTAAATATTTTGACATTTTCTTATTGCCGACATGGCTGGTGATTGTCAGTGGTGGAGGACACTGGTGTGATGGTCATTTTTTGGAGGACAACTGGTATGGGGTGATGGTAATATGGAGGACACTGGTGGTGATGTCAGTGTGGAGGACACTCGGGGAGAGGGATATTCCCATGTATGGATGGATTGGGATAGTCTTGAAGACTGATTGACACTGAAACACATGCCTAGCTAATGTCCTATGGCATCAACAGCAGCTCTTTCTAACTCTCCTCCCTCTCTTCTCATCCATCAGCATGTGAAATGTCGTCTCTCCTTAGCTATGTTATAGGTGGTGGGATGGGTCTGTGAGGTGGGGGGTGCTTGATTGCTGGATTATGTCGCTGACACTGTGACTCACAGGGGTCAAGTTTCACCAATGTTAAAAAATAGGGGGCCGGTTCGAACTTGCATATGTTCCGCGAACATGGGGCGAACCGAACATGCAAAGGTTCGCCGCGAACGTTCTACTACTACCTTGTAGGTAGCCTCCCCCCCCGCCCACTTAGAAGGTATCTCAAAAGCCCCCTGTAGGTAGCCCCCAATATAGTAGCCAGCCCCACTCAATCCCCCTTAAAGGTAGCTCAAAGCCCTGTAGGTAACCATAGAGTCCCTCCCTTGATGGTGAGAGAGGAGCCCCTGCTTATTTGAAGCCACAAAGACCCCCTTCATATAGGTATAAGATCGCCCTCTTGTATGTAAGCCAGACCCCCCCACCCCTTAAGGTCCCAAAGCCCCCTGTAGGTAGCCATGAGACCCTCCCAAATGGTAGACAAGAGCCGCTTGCTTATTTGTAGCCCAAAGCCCCCTCCATATGAGGCGACTCCCCCCCCCCTTGTCATATGTAGCCAAAAAGCCCCCTGTAGGTAACCATAGAAGCATATGGCTCCCGAGCCGCACTTTGCCTACCCCTGAGTGGGTTGAACAAAAAGATTGCGTAGAAATGTCAGGAATTGAAACCTTTTTGAACCCTCCACAGAACAGGCCTCACCAAAGAAGGTAAGTGCACCTGCTAGGCATCACATCTGGAGGTTTCCTTTTGAAAATAGACATATAAGCAATGCCTACATGGCGGCAGAGGTTGAAGGGTTTACACGTTATGTACGTATCATAATATTAAAGTGATGTTCCAGCAACTACATAGTAGCAAACAGTTTAAAAGCACATAGTCAAGACACATATTGAGTAGCTTAGAAAGGTCCTCATCTTACATTGTTTTGCTAAAATGAAATTAGATAGTAGAAAGATTATGCAGTGCAATTGTTACATGTATGGTAGCCCAAACACCAATCTCTAAGGATAAAAGTATGGAGGTGGTTGTCCTGCACACAGAGTCTTCAAGAATGGCTTAGCCGTTTTTTTGGGACGAAAAAAATTAAGATAAAAAGAGTGTTTTAGGCTCTATACAGGAAGAAGGTAGCGTATCAACTGTTCAGCTTAATATGAGAAGGGAATAAGATTACTTACCATTTTGGCTGCTGGTATATAGTGTAAGGGATACCAACACCAGTGCCAGAACCACAAGCATGTGTAGGAAATTTAGTGTCACCATCCATACTCTGTGTTTCTCATAAGGTCACGCTCATCAGCCTCTGGGTGCCCGGGGTCACATAGCAAGGCAATTGTCAGTTTCCTCAGTTTGGACGATTATGAAGGGGTAAAATCTTGATCCCAGATAAAAAAAGGCTCTTGGAGGCGCCCGTGGTCATAAAATATAAATTTATTGAACATCAACACGTTGCTCTGGAAGAAAGTTTTCCAGACATTTTAAAGAGCTAAGAGACTACATACCCTGTCATCCTGAAGAAGTGGTCTAAAACCACAAAACGCGTTGATATTCAATAAATTGTTATTATATGACCACGGGCATCTCCCAGAGCCTATTTTATCTGGGATCAAGATTTTACCCCTTCATAATCTCTAAGTATACAGTTAGGTCTCTAAATGTCTGGCAGAGGCAGTGTGATAGCTTGGGCGTGCATGGTAGCCAGTTGTACCAGGACACTGGTGTTTATCAATTATTGAGTTGCATGAGCTTCACTTGTTGAAAACTAAACTTTGGACAGAAAGACCCACAATTACATAGCAACTGAAAACTGCAGCAGTAAAAACTTAGCAGAGCATTAAATAGGTGGTACCCCAACATCTGGTGATGTCCATGAGTATTAGGCTGCCATTGACACCAAATGGTTTCTAACCAAGTACCCTGTTTCCCAAAAAATAAGGCATCCACCGAAAATAAGGCACTGGTAA
>CM070035.1:67536388-67572627 GCA_036250615.1 Ptychadena robeensis | reverse complement strand
GCACATGTGGCAACATAGCCTAATATGGAAATGGTAAAGTCACATGATCCTGTAATATGGAAATAGTAATGTTTAGCTCTTCAACTATTGTATAAAAAGGACAATTAAAGGTATTTTTATCATTTCTGAAGCCCAATTAAACACATCACTAGTGTGAAAAAGACCTTAAGGTACCCTCTTTCCCCGCTATAAGACGCACCCCAAAGTTTTCGAGAGAAAATTAGAAGAACAAAAAAAAAGAGACACAGCCACCCGAATGTAAAGTGAATATACAGCATGTTCAGTGCAGGGCAGAAGTGATATACAGCAAGTGAAAGAAAAACAAGAGAAACAAGTTTGACATTTGGACTGCACGTAGTCTCAGGTTAGTCACTGATCCATGAAATGTCAGGGTTGGACTACTGAGGTATGAGATCTGGGGGTTAAACAGTGTACTTTGAAAGTTACATTTGTCCCAAAGCCAGCTGGTGACCTGTGGATGGAGACAGCTAATCGGAGGCTCAATCAGGAACAAGGAGGTCCATCTGCAGCAGAATCTACCATGCAGGAAGCAGAGGACAGTGAGGGAGACATAAACCACGCTTTATATGAGATGAGTACCATACACCATCATCTGATACTCATCTGAATAGCTCACTTAAAAAGTTTTGTGTACCCCTGAGCATGTTCCAGCAAAGTGTGCAGGTGTGGACAGTAATTGTTCTATATTCCTTCAGCCAAACCAAAAGTCAAAAAGCTTAGCTCCAGCAGAGGGTGCAGGGCTGAAACTTAAGAACTTAAGTCTATTCAGTAGCAGTACCCATATTCTGAAACCATTGACCAACTTTTTACAATCTAGTACTAACAACTTACCCATGAGCGCCTATTTACAAATGGGAGGAGAGATTAGTGTGTCACAATAAATATTACCCAGCTATTACACATGGGAGGAGGCATATGATATACTCACAGCAACAAAAAAGGCTCACAACAGCAATGGCCGAGTGAGTTGATGCTATGTAGATCACATGGGTTATGTATTTACATTTACATGCTGCATTGCAGTAAAATATGTGACTCATGTCTCCATCCATATGCAAATAGCTTATCATGGATAAATTCTGTTGTGTTTGTCAGTGTGTTCAGAGAATGACTACTGAAAGTGTATAGTCACATACTATGGATACAGCCCTGCACCCCTTGCTGAGACCTCACTTCTGTATATATGCCCTATGACCCTGCTGAGGACAGCCACATCCTATTAAGTTGAATAGTTTCATTTTATTCTGTCCTGGGCACATTGCAAACATTATCCTCCCCCCACTGAAAAAAGCCCAGGAGCCCAACCTGCGGCCCTGAAACCTAACTGGTTGTGGCCCTCCATATCAACTCAGTTGCCCACCACTGGACTAAAGAGATGCAGAAACAGGCAGAACACTAGGGACATAGGACTGTACCATTAACAAGAGGAAAGCCAAAGATTGTGCTGCAGCGGTCACACTGACATTGTGACTGTAGATCCTGAAGAAGATTCCTTCTATGAAAATGTCTGTGTTTAGAAGTCTGGTGGTTTGATGTCACTCCTCCAACTGGGGTTGTTGTTGGGTGGAACAGAAAAGAGGGTGGGAGGAACTATAGAACAGGAACTACAGTGTTTCCCCGATGATAAGGCACTGTCTAATATATTTATTTAAAACACCAAAATATGCCCTAGGTCTTATTTTCAGGGGGATGATCACTTCTGATCACTCTGTGCCATTCATTGTCCCCTTTGATCACTCTGTGCCAATCATTGTCCCCTTTGATCACTATGTGCCAATCATTATCCCCTTTGATCACTCTGTGCCAATCATTGTCCTGTTTTGATCACTCTGTGCCAATCATTGTCCCCTTTGATCACTCTGTGCCATTCATTGTCCCCTTTGATCACTCTGTGCCAATCATTGTCCTGTTTTGATCACTCTGTGCCAATCATTGTTCCCTTCTTATCACTCTGTGCCAATCATTATTCCCTTCTGATCATTCTGTGCCATTCATTGTCCCCTTTGATCACTCTGTGCCAATCATTGTCCTGTTTGATCACTCTGTGCCAATCATTTTCCTTTCTGATTACTCTGTGCCAATCATTGTCCCCTTCTGATCACTCTGTGCCAATCATTGTCCCCTTCACTGACTCACTTTTTTGGGATCAGCAGCTTGCTTGCCCTTCCTGCGCTGAAGTCAGCCCTGACAGAGTCACACAGTTACCCATTGTACCACCCGAATGGGAGATTTGGACAGGGGCAGGTATCGGTGGGTCTTATTTGCGGGGGTGGCTTATTTTAAAGTTTTGGGCAAAAACCGTGGGGTGGCTTATTTGATGGGGATCAAATAAGGGAAACAGGGTAGACAGAAATGTAAATAGTAATGGGTGTTAATATATAAGATTAACCCTAAAGTAAACGGGGAGGAGAGCCCTAACGCTGCACTCAGGTATCCCAAATCGCATTACATGAAATACCAAAATGCATAAATCAGAAACAAAGGCCCCCAGTTTAGAGATAGGTTTACCAACAACACAGAGATGTAACATTTATAAAACAAAAATACACACATTCCACCCAACAAATAAAGGATTTCCACATTATCCAAATCAGTTCAACCCCGAAGTTGACAATAGAAATGTAGAGATAGACTAGAAGCCACCAGCATTGCTTTGGTTAGACTATAAGGTGTGACCACAGGATAGAGGGAGAAGTCCCAACGTGCAAACGTGATCCCTGTAGTGCGCTTCTATTTATTTATGATACAGAACACACAGCGTATCTAGCTGCTGCAAGCTGCGTTCAGTGCTTTACCACACAGGTGCACAGAGCCCCCATAGTTCATCTCCCAGCTAAACTCGCTGGATAACTTTGTATAGAATCAGGTAGAAGCAGATCATACAGCTGGCATGTAACGTGTACACGCAGGGACAGATGCAGTCACATGACACGCAGGGGACACTTGGGCTGAGTCAGTAGACGCCATGTACTCGTCGTGCCCTATGAATAAGGAGGCTTGGTGACGTAGTGCAGGGGCGGGACTCTAGAGATGTGCGAGAAGTGAAAGTACTAGTTGTGTGATGACAGGCGCACCCCGAGGATATACATCAGGTAATATACATCGATATGTCACGGCTCGCTGCTGCAGGTGTGTGTTAGATGATCGCTGTGTATGTGGATCTCATGGTGGGATGTTTCTCGGCAGTCGGGGGGTTCGGTGTACAGCTGGGGAGTCTATAGGGAACGGGAAGTGTGTGCTGTGTTCTGCACTCATCTCAGGACAAGCCCGGGCATAGTTCTGCTGTCTATACTGACACATGTGAGTGCTGAGGGGAGCATTGCCCACACCCTGGCTCACTGTCATCAGTCTGGAAGAGGTGAAGGGGCACAGCAAGGTTTGGCACTTGTTCCAGACATTATGGGGCGGGCCTCAATCCTCAGGTGTGTTACTGTAATGAGAATGATATCAGTCTGGGTTATAGTTTCACAGGACACAGAACTGACCAATCCTCACGCAAGGGGGTGTTATGAGATTTTCCTACCCTCTCAACTGCGCATGCACAGATAGCTCTTATTTTCCGGAATTACAGGGTTAATCTTACGAGTTTCGGGGGGCAAGGTTAGGAGTGGTTAGATTAACTTTAACCCCCCATATCCCTAAACGTAATCCCCAACCCGTAAAGCTCACCCCTAGTCAACCATCCCTAACCTTGACACCCACTCACTGAGCTTTTATCACGGGCGGTGGTGGCCATAGATATAAATGGACACGGTTAAACCCACGTCTCAACTAATTGATTTTTAACTGTGCTTATTCATCCTCTATGGGGGCGATCGGGCAGGTTTGGGCAAGATGTCCCACCCACCCACCGTCTGCTTTCCAGGTGCTAGAGATCGCCAAGCTGTGATTATAATAGCGGGAGATCGCTAAAGTGGGGGCATAGCCTTAGGTGTTGGATACTGGTGGAAAAGAAAAAGGTGGTTGGACTTGCCTGTACCTTGGCACCTGCCCATACCAGGCAAAAGGGATGGGTTCATGAGCTAGCAAGCATTACTTACAATTTTTATACAAAATGCTTTTTTGAAAAATGTCCGTTCTTCCAAGAGATGAGAAAAGGATCCGTCTTGATATATCAAGGCTTAAGGCTGCCATACACGGCACGGATTCGTGCCGGACTCTGGCGCGATGGATTCCGGGCGCGTGCACGCGGATCCATCGTGCCGGAATCCCCTGCAGCCCACCTTGCCCGTCCGATCGCATCCGATGGATCAGGGGCACAGAATCGGATCCGAGGAAGAACCAACCTGTTGGTCTTTTCGGTCCGATTCTGCTCTGATCAGGGGGCGTTGCGGTCCGGGAGGCGAGCCATCGGACACGGATCCCTCCCGGATCCGGCCGTACAAGGTGGGCTGCCACGATCGGATTCCCTAATTGGCTAATCGTTCTCACCTGTGGATGCCGGCGGAATCACCGGAATCCATCGGGTGCTGAATCGATCAGCCAGGGAATCCGTGCCGTGTATGGCTAGCTTTAATCTAGCTCAGGGAGAGATGCTTTCACTCACAGACCCCCTTTTTTCTGCCCAAACAGGCTCCATGCCTAAAGGGGATAGAGGTAGAGGGGGCATCCTCCATGACCCTGTTTCTTTCTGCCAGTGCTAAGTTAAGTGGGGCACTGAGACGGGCTTGAAAGGGGAGACACACTTGTTTGCTGCCTTTCTTAAACTTGCCTATGCATATAAAAAAAGGTCGTCATGTTTATCAGCATCCATTGGTACCAAATCACTATTTCTAAGCTTACATGTATAACAAGGCCCACATTCCTACAGGAACAGCAGTAACGTAAAGCTCTGGTGAAGAAAAAAAGTGTCAAATAAAGTTTTGACCACAAAAGTAGCAGAATAGAAATAAAAGCCTTGGATTCCTGTTTCTTAAGCCCCCCATACACCTTAAGATCGATCCATACAATCTCCATTAGATCTACCAACAACTATGTAGTGCTGGGTCCTCCCTGGTAGAATACATAGTGATTGGAAGGATTAGAAAGGTCCTCATGTTACATGGTTTTGGTAGGAAAAAATTTGATTGTACAGAAATTGTATGGAAAGATTGTAGAAGGTGGTTGTTTTGCTAAGGCCCATTTATTTGTTTATTACTATTGACAGCTACTAAGCAAACAGTTAAAGTCAAGCTTTAAGAAACCAGTTATTCCAGATATTGATTTTTTTTTTTATATTCAATTTTAGCAAATCCAAAGCACTCCATATTATAAATGGGGTTTTGACGTTTCCAATGCCTGGTTTTCTGTGTTCACATTGAAGGGTCTGGTTGCAGGTTGCAGGTGTTGATTGAATATCAATGGTTGCATTGCTGGCATGTTAATATTCATGCCTGGCAGGTGAATTTTAACACAGTGGAGACTAAGGGCCCCCATACACCTTAAGGCCCATGACTGACTTAGGGCTTGTTTCCAATGATGCGGTCCCGTGCATTTGTAGCTGCGCGGCCGCAAGCACAAACAACCGCATCCATTGGAAACTTCAATATAGTTTCCACTGGTGCGGTTGCGCTCGTTCGGGTGCGGATGCGGTTTAGGGCGCGTTCCTGAACGCTAGCTGCAGCGTTTTGAAACGCATCTGCGTCCCAACCGCATCCGCATTAAAAAAAATCGCGTCACAAAAACGCGCGACAACTATGCCATGCGTTCATCCACAACCGCACGGGAATGCTTCAATGGGAACAAGCCCTTTCTTGGACCAGTTTATGTTTGTCAGGCGTTCCATATATCATAACAATATCACAACAATATAACTAGACTGAAACTACTATATAGTTAGTTGGTCCCTAGGGAGACCCAGGTTCTTAAAAAGATGAGGGGCGGCATGCCAAAGGTGCGATCACTTTGGTTTTGCTGCAACTTTTATAAATTATAGCAGTTTTAGCCTAACTTCCTCTTAAGAGAGTCTTCTTTCATTTTCTTTTTGCGGTTTGTGGGGCAGGATGATGTTAACTATTTCAGTGATGTAAATTCCATTATTTGTCCACAGCTTATACTGCGGTAGCCAAGACACACAGAATGAGGCAACTGTGGTTCACAAAAGAGCACATTTTCATTATAAAATAACTATAACACATTAACTGGCTTGAATGCTTCTCAAAAGAGAGCGTGGAATCAACCCATACCCTGGCCGTCCAAGTGCAGTCTGGTTTTCTGTACCAAAAGCAGTATGAAAAATCTAACCTCTAGGTTACATAGGGTAAATATCTCTGATTATACTTAATGTAATCTACTAAACTACCTCTAGAAAGAATTATCAGTATGGCCACAAGATGGCGCTGCCTTTCGCACCTATCAGACAGACACTGGAGACACTGATACAGTTTGTGTCTCAGACTACATGGGGCACACATGCCATAAGTTTGCCAGCATGGCTATAGAATATGTGTTGCTTTTGTTAACATACTTTGCATCCCGTAAGATAAGTGCTCATTTTTTGAATGAACCAATTATTCAGTTATCTGATTATGAATTTTTCACTTCATGATTTATTTGCCAATAATGTATTTACTGTTTTTACCTAACAACTCTTATTATTAGCTTAATATTAGGCAGTCGTTTATTGTTTCTCTCTAGGACAGAAGACTGTCCGATTTCAGCATTTATAACAGTAATGCAATGTATTTAACATCACTACAGGTATTTCAAGCTTTAGGTAGTAACAATGGGACTACCTGAAAAGAATGAACAATTGAAGAGCACTGAAGCAGCAAAGAAAAAGACATCATGCAAGACACCTACCACTCTGTCTGCAGCTAGAAAACCTGCTCATGGAAGAGAACATGGTGTACCTGACCCATCCAGATGTGGAAAGCTGGATATTGCCAGTGAGGCGCCGGAAATGCTGATGAGAAAAGATACTCATCCTACATCAAAAAGCACCAGACCTACCTCTGCTGGTGCAAGGAAAAAGACAGACGAAAGTCAAACTGCATCAACCTCAAAATCAGCTGCAAATTCCAAGGAGTTGGTTCAAAATCCATCATCTCAGACAAGAAAGGTGTCTAGTTCTCATGGAAAATTGTCTCCGAAAGACAAAGAGCGTATAGAAACGCTAACTCGAGGACAAAGAAACAATCCAGACTGGTACCACTGGCGTACCAATCGCATTACGGCATCCGTGGCACATCAGATATCTCACAGCAAATTTGCAAATCAAAAAACAAGCGATATTCCTCAATCCTATCTGAAGGCTGTTCTGGGCACAGGACCCAGGGTGCAAACACCAGCTATGAGTTGGGGTATAAGGAACGAGAAGTATGCCGTGCAGAATTACGAGAAGCAGGCCTTAAAGCATAAAGGTAGGGAAGTAAAGGTAGAAGATTGCGGCCTCTTTATTCATCCAACTAAAAGCTGGCTAGCAGCCAGTCCGGATGGGATTGTAAAAGATAAGATTACAGGAGAAACCCTGTGCATTTTGGAGGTGAAGTGTCCATATAAACACAAAGATCACACCATCAGGGAGGCCTGTGCTGACCGCAACTTCTGCTTGGCTTTACAAGGGGATTCCTATATCCTTAAGCCAAATCATGCTTATTATACCCAGGTACAATGCCAGCTGGCGTCCACAGGAATGAGAAATGCAGACTTTGTTGTGCATACAAATAAGGAGACTGCAGTCGTCCCTCTAAAATTCAACACAGAGTTTTGGGAAGAAACAGAACCAAAGCTGGAAAGATTTTATACTGAGGCTGTAGTGCCAAAGATACAGAACCATAATACCATTAGCAAGGAGGAGCAGAAACCTAATGTTTTTGCACCAGAGGAATGAAAGTTTTCCAGGAAAAAAGTTTCTTTCTACCCCATGCAATTATCAAAATAAAAGCTAAACCTATGATATGCATAACTCTAGATCCGACACTCAAATTACAGATGTTTTTAGGGTTTGTCTACTGCTTGAAAAGAGTGAATGGGACAGTGTCCACTCTTCGTATTCTGAGGTGTGGGCTGCCACGTCTTCATAGCGCCACAGTGCAGTGCTGCCAGAGACACCAATATTGAAGATCAATGTAGGTGTGTCCAAGACACGGAAAAAACTGCACCCAATGCTATTCGGGGGATGCTGGTTTTCCGTGTCTTTCCTTTGCTGAATCAATAGGATGCCCTAAATGAGCAAACTGCCCAGAAGTCGTGGGGAATCCGCCCGGCAAATGTGCTGACGTGTGTCTTGATTCTGCTGTGAACACATGGCCTTACAAGGCAAACAACCCCAGGAGGATCTTTACAAACTTATCTCAACACCCCCCCAGCCACAAGCTTTCCCGGAATTTCTTCTGTGCTTACAGAATCTGCCACTCTCAGCTGCAAGCCAATATGGTGGAGGATAACTGTCAATCATACAAGTATATTGTGCTGTGCTTTAAGCAAGAGTAATTCAGCATGGAGATGCCTTCACTTTAATCTGCCGTCATGTAGTGTCTAGAATTGGCACTGAACTATCACTGTTGCAGAATATGTAAAATTATGAATATTCATGTAACATACGGCTCTAATAAATTAGCTTTTGTTGCAATATCACTTTCCCAGAGTTTGGTTTGTGGTACATTTTTGGTGCATAACCCAGAGCCACACTGAGGGGTAGCCTATCCCAGACATGGATCCCTTGTTGCTGTCTTTAGTGATACCAGCCACATCAGATCTTCTGTGTCACGGATAAAGCCGGGGACGTGCAGGAGGGGGTCAAGGTGGACGAAAAATGTAAACAGATGACTGAACTGGACTGCCAGGAAGGTAAGCAATATGAGAATATAAGCAATACTGGGTGGACAGCAGTTGTATGGTTCTTACCACATGTACAGTACAGAAAGCATAGAATGCTTTGGATACCAGCACATTTCATTGCTATAAAACCCCCCATGAACATATGTATTAATTTTTGGAATGC
This sequence comes from Ptychadena robeensis, assembly GCA_036250615.1. NCBI lineage: Eukaryota > Metazoa > Chordata > Amphibia > Anura > Ptychadenidae > Ptychadena > Ptychadena robeensis. The sequence goes on along the minus strand of CM070035.1, from coordinate 67,563,683 downwards.
TCTATTAAACATTTGAATATGCTAAAATATAGTTTATTAGGTAGGGATCAATGACGATTAGTGCTTCCTTGTTAACACAAAGTAAGGCCTTAAAAGCCAATGTATACTCAAAATCTAAATGGAAAAACAAATTATGTATATATAAAATTTAAGTTTGACTTAACACTGAGCTGGTACAATGGTGACAAAGAGCTCCGCAATCCTAAAAAAGATATATATTTACCTGCTGTTCAATCATGAGATTCCATATTTATCTTGAGGCTAACGGGTTAATTCAGGTGCAAGACAAAAAATGGGAGTGAGGTCCACCGCATCAACACCCAGTCTTTTAAGGCACCAAATTTACTTGCTTGGTAGTGATTCAAGTATAATGGTTTATTATAAAGTTGATGTATATCCAATAGTTGCTCTATATAGTGGCTAAAACCAAATAAACATTACAATACTTGTATCACACATCCAATTGGTCAATTTACATAACAGTTGTTAAAAAAAGATTTTTCATAATGCTGAACAAACACTTTCTCGACATGTTTCGCACTATGGCTTCCTCAGATTTCTGTGCTTGACGCGGATGTGATAGACTTGGGTTGGTTGGGGACTCCCACAGGACGAGGCGGGAACCCACCCAACCCCCACCCAGGGAGCTGCAGACCACAAGGACAACCACCAGCAGCGAGATAACGGGGAACATTGATGGGTGGGCGGCACACAATCTTGGCCACCTGGACTGCTGGGTTCCTTGCTTGTGCTTCAATGCTCCATTAATTGTATTGAATCTTTTGTAATTGAATTGTAATGAACGGAGCATTGAAGCACAAGTCCAGGGGGAGTCCCCAACCAACCCAAGTCTATCACATCCGCATCAAGCACAGAAATCTCCTGAGGAAGCCATAGTTCGAAAGTTTTTTTTCAGCATAATGAAAAATCTTTTTTTAACCTCCCTAGCGGTTGTGACGAGCCCAGCTCGTCCAGAGTTTGTGTGAAGAACAAACTTTCGATGACCTGGGCTCCAATAAAAGCCGCATATCCTCGGAAAGCTACGGCGACTCTCTTTCCAGCTGCAGCATTTCTGGGGTTGTGCAGCGTCACGGTGACGCGGAAGGGAGCGGGGTGGGCGGCGCCATAGACCTCCATGTTAATGGAGTAGCGTCGGCTTTCCAGCCCTCACATCATAAATTATGCCGGCTGTGTGAAGGGGCGGGGGGTAATTGCAGCTGTACTGTGTACACTGCCGCGATTGCCCGAACCATGCTGTTAAAAACAGCGCGGTACGGGCAGTGCGCTAGGGAGGTTAACAACTGTTTTATGTACATTGACCAATTGGATGTGTGATACAAGTATTGTAATGTTTTTATTGGTTTTAGCCACTATATAGAGTGGCTATTGGATATACATCAATGTTATAATAAACCATTATACTTGAATGACTACCAAGCGAGTAAATTTGGTGCCTTAAAAGTCCCCTGGAGTGTCTAGTCTTCAGACTGGGTGTTGATGCGGTGGACGTCTTTTTTGTATATTGATTGATGGGATGTGGCACACATTTACAGCTGATAGAAAGGAACCAATCATTTAATAAAATTAAGTTTTCAGACTATTAGATGCTCCATTTTCTAGGACACATCCTATGGAGCCGAGTGTCTGCTCCCCAAAAAATAGTTTAGGTAACTGCTGCTCCTGGTCTGACAGTCAGAGCAAGGAGTAGCAGTAACCCAAACTATTTTTAAAGGAGACTGCTTGCCTTCCACACCTTCTGGTCTCAACTGGCAGAGCTGTCTATGTAAGCGGGCAGCTGGAGCCCTGCTGACGTAAACACAGCAGAGGTAAGAGCTACCCTTGGAAATCTGACTTGCACAATGCAGAGAAAAGATCTGCTTTGTGCATGTTAGGTGGGTGACGTGAGCCTAGCTCATATTCACAGACAGGGGCAGAGGGGAAGACCTGCAGTGGATGGATCTTCCCTCTGACAGTTTTCCTGGCTAAGCGCCAGGCAGAAAGCGTACCTTGCACTATAAGGCACGCACAGGTCTTACATGATTAAAAATAGGATAATTTTTTTGCTGCATTCTGCCCTATTATCAGCCCTTTTCATGGCGATATACAAACAAGAAATATGGGCGATAGGCCTGCTTTAAGCTACATATACACATGCTAGATATTTTGTCTATCGTGATCACCTTAGGCGAATATCTAGGGCATGTCTGCCACCCTGTTTTACCAAAGTAAATCCTTAAGCTACATACGAATGTTATATATTTTATGTATCAGAATCACCATAGGCAAATAACTAGCTCAAGTTAGTCCAGCAATCTATCAGGATGGATCTCTTAAACACCAAACCTGCCTGTTGTTTCCTATAGGGTTGAACACAGCAGGGTATCCCCAAGCTCATTCTTCTCCATCCAACAACAACCAAAACGGAACAGAGGAATTGACAAAAAGTAAACAAATTAGAAACTCAAGAGACAACTCAGGAACAAAATTAGGTAGACTTTGTTTTTTTCACATCATGTGATACCTTTAATAACTTAGGAAGCAAGAGATAGCTATTCATTCTAAGCAAGGATGTTGGCTGCACATTGCTTTTTTACTAAGGACCAATTGTCCTACAGATTTTATGGGAAGATCAAAGTCATTCAGAAGATGGGGAAAATAATCTTTGTAGACTTTATTATTAATGTGCAGAGTCTGGAGAACACTGGTTGGCTTTTTAAACACCAGAAACTTGGCCACTAATGGAGAAGAGGTTTAGCCCTTAGCTTTTAGCTAAAACAACATCATCTGTAAAGCACACTACCAAATACATCAAGCAGTGAAATCTAACAATGGTTCTACTACGTATGTTATACAATGGAAAACATTTCCATGGTGAGATGTACATGGCGAGGATAAGAAAACACCAATTATTTTTTTAACAGAATCAAGACATCAAAATGCTATCATATATATAACACCAATCATAGCTCTCTTACAAAAAAAAAACAATACGTTGGCAGTATTAGTGTACAAGTAGCATCATAGCTTAACCACATATAAAATAAATAACAGAAACTTCATTTATAAATTGGACCGTTTGAACCTGAAAACCAATGAAAAACTTTTTTCTAAAAGAAAAAATTTAATGTTTAAAGTATTATGCCATTAATTTTATATGTATACATCTATATTATTTTTTTTAACAAATAAGATTGGTATGATCTACTTTGTATATTATGGCAGAGGTCAGAGAGTCATTAGCATAGCTGAAACATAAGGCTCTTTCATTTGATATCAATATAATTTGTTACTTATTATCTGAACTTTATTCTTAGTTACATTATTTCGATCTGCAGTGCAAACATCTTTTAAAATGTATGTTTTACATTGAAAAGTTGCATTTGCACACATTTTGGAAGTTAAACACGAAAACATGTTTACAAATATATTAAGCCAGGCAATCAAAATGTAAGGTGGTCTAGTCATTACCAATTTCGGGGCATAATGACTTTCCTCATCTGCATCCCAGCTGCATTTGCACAGAGAAATTAAAGAACTCGAATGAGAAAGAAAAAAAAACACTCACCCAAACATAGTGAACTAGGCTAAAAACCTGTCATGTGACAACCCATTGCAAAGACTTTTGTTAGCCAATTAAGGTTCTGAAACATTGGTTTAAAAACAGTGACATAAAAAAAAGAATAATTATTTGGGACTGCATGCTCTCATGCCTGAAACCTAAACCTTTGCCAACAGTTGTACAGATAAAAGGAGAAGATGGCATGATGTTGCTGGGGAAAAAAGGTATTATATGTATGTAAGCCACATTCTCCAGAATTCCTCTATTACACTGAATATGTCTGACCTCTGTCAGTAGATAAAGGGTGGCAGTGATAATGCCAAATTATATTCATACAGCTTGTACTAAAATGGAATAATAGTAAAAATATATTGAGGGACAAAATCATTTTAGGTGTAAGTCAATGGTAATGTGCAGCATTGTTTTACAAAAACAACTATCTCTGTTTGGCCTCCTCCTTGTCCTTAATAAATAAGTTCCCTTAGATCTCACATACGTAGCTACAGGCTCCTAGAGCATATTCATGGCAAAACTGCTGACTTCACTGAGGGTCAGGACCATCACATACCGAGATATGTGACAGAACGCACAGAAAACCTGCAAAGCCGAGGACACCAACATGACCAGTGACACATTCCTATACTAGCTGATTTATAGATAGCCTTCTTTTCGAAACTGTTCATGCAGGATGTCTCTGTACTCATCAAATCCGCCCTCAATTCGATTTACATCACCGTTTTCACAGACCCACAGCTCTCGACAAACTAGTCGGATGAAGCATTCGTCGTGGGATACCAGGATGACTCCTCCCTACAAAATCAAAAATGGAAAGCAAAATTAATGTTTACTGTATCTATACTTAAGCTGCTACATTATTCACAGTCACCTTTTCTTTCTTTTTTTACATCCAAAATTAAACCCTAGAAACTGACTGAAATAGACAGAGGTCAAAGAGGTGCGGGTTTTGCATGTGGTCCTACTGAAACAAATCTTTTCCTTAACCCCCAGCATTGGAGACAAACACAGCTCATCCAGAGTTTGTTTTGTTGAGCTGGGATCATCAAAACTTTCCTGTGCTTTTGAAAGCACTGCCGATTCTGTGTAGATAAGCACCCTCCAGTCAAGTTCAGTGCTGCCCCTCCTGGAGGGGCATCAGTTTCCCAGCCCACAGCCCAGCCCACAATGACCCCGATGAAGTGGACAGGGGAGGGAAAAAACAGTACTGTATACCCTCTAACGATCGACCATTGCACAGTAAGGACTGACCATTGGGGAGGTTAATACAAACTCTAGGAGTCGTCGTTCAATTATGAGAGCCTATTATTATCTCACAATTTAAATATGCAGAATCTGCACCAAACCATATCAGGAAGTGTAATTATTTTTATAATTGTTTAACATTGAAAACTAAAATGTAATTTGAAGAAAACAAAGTAAAATATATATATGTTCCCTATAACTTGCAAAATGTCTACTTCCTAATCTTGGTTTCTCTTATATGATCCAATTCCTTTTAGAACATCCAGTTATTTTTTTTCTTTTTTTTTTCTTTGAGTTTTTGAAAATTTTACAAAACAAAACAGCCATAACAGAATACGGTAGCGGACATCAAGCCCGGTAGAGAATACAATCCATATCTCACACAAAGAATATAGATTCCTGCTTAGTTACAGAAAAAATAAAACTCCTTACGGAAACTAAAAGCAAACACAAACACTCGAAGATCTTTGACAGTGGTACATAGCCGAATATTACCATCATAAATGAAACAATATACTTCGGATACTCTCTGCATAAACTTAACGGCACCTTTTTCTTTCAAGGAACATACGTGGCAACCGCCATTGTTAGGAACGGTTCTAATACCCCCCCCATCCTGAGTCCCCCTTCTGTGCATTCCACATCAGGGCTCTTATTCTACATCCAGTGGACGTAAAATCCACTCCCTTTCCACCCGGTGCAATTCTGACTGGATATATGGCTTCCACCGTTTGTACAATCGCCAGCGTAGTTTGGCATTACCCTGCCCCACTTCTCTCAGTTCCTTCTCAAAGAGGGCTTTGAGCTGCGTGGTTACTTGGAGAAGAGTCGGAGGAACTGCGTGTATCCATTCGTGCATAATGGCTCTGCGAGCCATCAATAGTGCTATGTGTAACCATGCGTGGTGATTCGGTGCACAAGTACGTGTTTCCGATGACACATAGCTAAATAACAGTATCATTGGGTCCATAACAATATTCGTATTCAAAATCGAATTAACATACCGAAGGACCGACTGCCAGAAAGCCATCGTCTGCTGACAATGCAACAAACAATGGGCCAGGGATGGTGTGGGAGTATGGCACTTGGGACAGGTAGGTTGGGGTTTACTCCCCTTAGGGATACTTTTGATATCTTCCATACACAGCTTGTACGCCCTGTGAGCCAACCTAAACTGAGTCTCCCTCCAAGTCTCTGACACCATGTGTCTCCTAACAGATTGATACCCAGCATTGATCTTTTCCGCAATGCTGTCTTGGGGGAAGTCCTTCCCCCAATTTGCCATGTTGGAGGTGTCCAACGATTTCGTACAGGATTGCTGTAGAGAGCTATAAAGTTCTGAGATACCATGAGAAGGCGAAGTTATAATAGTGTCCAGCCTAGAGGTCGTAAATAAAGTGGACACATCTCTGGGGAGAGAATCCCCATAGTGATCCACTTGGGCACGAAACAAAGGATGACTATGTGCCGGTAGTAGATCAAATTGCTCCACGAGCTTAGGCCATGGGATTCGAGTTTTTGTGCTGGAATCGAATAAGTCCTTAACCAGGCTAAGGCCTCTCTTAGCCCATACCTCGTAGATCGCCTGGCTTGCACCTGGCGGAAAAAGTGGGTTTCCCACTAGTGTTGAGTACTTCAAGACTATAGCCGGGAGGTGTAACAGTTTACGAATCTCCCGATACGCCAGTACCGTGTCCCTGACTAATAAATTATGTTTGAGCTGCTGAGGGAGCTTGCCCGGTGGGCAATGCAGCACATTAGGCAGGGTCCAAGGTCGTGTGATCGCCGCCTCCAGGCTGGTGTTGGAGTAATGGGAGGTACCCTTAAGCCAATCTACCGCATGGCGGAAGAGACATGCCAGGTTATATAGCCTGAGGTCTGGCAATGCCGCTCCCCCCTGCTGTTTTGGGAGGTATAGCATCTTAAAGCTTATTCTCGGGGGCTTTCGTTTACATAGGAAACGGGCCAGGGCCTTGAGTAGTAGTGTAACGTCCTTATGTTTTAACAGCAGTGGTATGGTTTGTAATGGGTATAACATTTGGGCAAACGGGACCATCTTATACAAATGAATCCTTCCAAAAAGTGAAAGGGGTAAATTATGCCACGATTCTAGTTTGGCTATTATCAGAACATCCAGTTATTTAAAAGACTGAAATTAAACAAAGATCAATAAAATATTATTTAGATAAAAGAAAAGGTTACCCGGAATTTGTTCAGCGCTCGAGCCAAGGCTTCTATAGTTTCCATATCAAGGTGATTCGTAGGCTCATCCAGAATGTAAAAATTTGGGCTAAAACAGAAACACAACAATGTGAGAAAGCCATGAAATGAAATACAATTTCTAGAAATACACATAACCATATCTCACCATGGCATAGTCATTTGGGCAAAGGCAACACGACTTTTTTGGCCTCCAGAGAGACTGACAACCGGCCGTACTGCAAGTTCACCAGAGATGCCATAGCTGCCTAGTTGGTGACGGTACTCCTCCTCTGTTTTACCTACAGAGGATTGAATAAGGCAAAGAAACCAGGATGAGAATTAAAAGGTAACAGAAATCTGGTAAAAACATTTTTATGGCAATCATCTCTTTTTAACAGAAACACACAAAGACAGTATGTGTTTTGCACATGTTAAGGTGTCTAATAACTTCCATTATTGTGTCATGTTAGGTACAGCTGCACCAGTTTACGTAGAAACACATTAGAAAAAACAAGGACCCAAACGTGTGACAATCCAGCCTAGGAGCAGGAGACAGCCACAGAAAGAGTATACTCCAACAACTTTCTAACTTTTTGTCTCCACAGAAAGCCTTAAGGGGGCAAAAATGAGAATTGCATATACATTACAGAAAAAGATTACCAGGAAAACGTTTTGCTAGAAGCTCTACTGCACTAATATTAAGATCCAGCTGATCCACGTGATGCTGACTGAAGTATCCAATCTTTAAATTTCTGAAAGAAATTAAAAAAATAGTAAGAAACAAGAATTCAAGTACAATGCAAATTCATCCATTCCATTACAGTTATAAAACAATCAAATCTTTAGGAGTTAAATTTTTTTTAAAAAAAAAAGCTTAAAAAACGGCTCCTTATACCATATTTTCAGCTTTTAAGATGCTCCACTGTATAGGACGCACCCTATATAACGAAGCGTATAGTTCTGCCAGTTGGAGCTCCTTGCTAGGAGTTAAAAGAGGCGGAGAAGCTGTCAGGGGCTTCCCCCGCCTCCTGGTCCCACTGTATAGGAAATACATACATAGGAGATCACACACATACATATGTATACATTCGAGACAGTTTTAAACAGCACCTACCTGTGTGCATTTCGAACTCCCAAGACAGGAGACAGCTCACCCATCAGCAGCTTTAACATTGTGGACTTTCCAGCTCCATTCTCTCCCACCTAAAATATACAATAATATTAAAAATCAGAACCTAAACTACTGTATGAGCCTATGTTTGTAAGATTTTGCAAGGTGGACTAAATAAACCAAAGCCTACCACACATATCCGGGAATCTAGGTCTGCAGATACTGAAAGTTTCTTAAAGATTGGCTGATTTTCAGAATACCAGAAATCAACTTCATCCAACTGTAAAATTGGTGGAGAAAACTTCTCAAAGTTATCAGGAAACCTTTAGGGACGATAAAGAAATAAAGCATAAGAAAATACTTTTTTTGAACTTATTGATGAACTTGCTATTTAATTACTTTTATACATACATACCTCAATATGACCTCAGTTTCCTTGTCTAAAGGTTTGAGCTCTGGTCTTTAAACATAGATAAATCAAAGAAAATAGATAAAGATAAAATAAATGGTTTTAATACCCTCTCCCAATTATTGCCCTAAGGTTACATCATAGAACTTACAGCTTCTCCAACAGTTTCAGCTTACTCTGCACCTGAGAAGCCCGGTTAGCATTGTAGCGAAATCGATCAATAAACACCTGTAACAATTATAACAAAAAATATATTTTAGGCTTTCATGCTGACCCAATAAACTCTAAAGCTGAATACTCTGCATGCTCAGTCAAGATCAGTGACTAATAAACCAATAGACCTTTTTCTAAAAAATAAATAGATAAAAAACCCAAAAAATGAGCAAAAATCTGTAGTCCCATTATTTTATTAAAATGAATAGCTAAAAGAACTAGCTGTTTCGGTTAAAATGGATTAACCCATGCTTACAATATTTCTGTTCATGGTTTGAAAATCCAACAGACTGCAAGCAGACATCTAACCTCCAAAACACCAGAAATGTAACAAAAATTACTCTCTAGTACAGTACCAAGTACCCAAACTGAGACTCAAAACTCATTTATTCACCTCAGTGCTACTGATCTCTTTGCTGTATGGCATTTCAAAGATGCCACGCCTGTGAAATGGCCATTTCTGTGCATATTAGACTACATTTGTGGCAGGATGACACAGGAGGAGAATAACTAGGAAACAGGGACAGAGTACTGTCACTATGACAAGAAGTTGCTAAAGGAAACTTTATGGCAGACGTGTCAGTTGTTTTATTTATTGATTGTTAGATATCCCTGATCAGTAAAACCAACTTTCCATAGAACCATGTTATTCCATGGTTTCGTTGCGAATATAGCAACACAAAGTTGATACAGACTGTCATCACTGTTGTATTAACAATCTGCTCGTTCCCTGTCCTCCTAGTAATTACATGCAGTTGTTACTCTGGGCTAATGGACATAGGTGTAGTTGTTGTTCATGGGGGATCATGGCAGTTACAGGTTTACTGTAAATACCAGGACTGCAGAATGCTTATAGTCTTCTAAATGAAACTATGAAACTACACTACACAGCATGGCCTGCTTATTTTTTTAGCGGTTAAAGAACAACAACTTCCAAAATGCTCTGTTACAATTCCTTCTTTGGTCATTCTGCCTTCTAATCACTTAAGCTGGCCATACACCTTTAGATCTCGCGGTCATATATCCTTTAAATCTACCAACAACTATGTAGTTCCGGGTCCTCTGCGATTGAACATAGGTAGACTTGATTGTTTAGTGCTAGGGAAGGTGGGTTTGTATAATCAAAAGAGGGAGGAAGGGTGCAATAGACTGTAGTTCTCTCCTCTCTCAGCCTTTGTGCACCTACAGAGAGGGCTGAGTTCGCCACCACTGCTCTTGTATAAGCATAAGTCAGCCAGGCAATAGAAAAGGCCATAATGTTCAGATCTATAAACTCAGGGTCCTTTGAATTACCTGAATGTGTTCCCGATACTGATGCTGTGCCTCATACTCTCTCTGCTGGTTCTTCAGACGCTCCTCTTTTGTTTTCAGAAAGCTCTCAAAGTTGCCGCGGTACCCCTCAAGCCGCTGAGTATGTAGATGCAAAATGTCTGTGGCCACTGCGTTTAGAAAGTTACGGTCATGGGAGACAACTAGGATGGTTGAGGGCCAGGTCTGCAAATCAGTTAACAAAGTTAATTATAGAAATGCAAAGACTTATCTTATAATAAAAAGAATGTAGTTGTCGTCATACAGACCTGCAAGTAAGTCTCCAACCATAGAATGGCTCGCACGTCCAACATGTTTGTAGGTTCTGTGCAAATAAAAATAAAAAGTTATGCTAAAAACATTACACTAACCAAAATAAATTATATATTCTCTGTATATTAGTACATGGCCCTGGTTAGTGCATACAAACAACAAATTACATCTAACAAACCAAGAGAAGAGGAAGAGAAGGGTGTGAATGGTTTATAGAAAGCTGCACAACTACTTACCATCAAGTAATAGCAGATCTGGTCTGTTAACCAAAAAAGAAGAAAATATATTAATATTTTATGTGCCTACTTTTATCTAGTACTAGTGTTTACAAAACCTAAATACAGCAGATAAAGGCTTACCTTGCGAAAAGGGCACGGGCCAATGCCAACCTCATTCTCCACCCACCAGAAAACTCCCTGAGTAAAAAGGTAAAAAAAATAAAAAAATTGTTCAACTATGCAGACTACGGATAACCATTTACAATAAATAATAATCCTTTGTTGCCGAGGTAAATATTAATTGTCATTGTTACAACAATATCATTAAGAACTATTTCACATTAAGGGTGTTTGATCCAAATAGGAAATCTTACAAAAATGAATTAACAGTACCACAAAGCAAGGCTCTTTCACACTACAACACAGCTCATACACTCTTTTGTGTTGCAGATAAGACATGCGTTACCCATTACAGAATGCATTTTTGCATGTTCTGGAACCACAAAAACCACAAACACCAGCAGGTCTGAAATCTAAACATAAGTATAGTATATATTACAGGTTACATTTTCCATATTATTCACTGGTAGTTTTTGTTTGTGTTTTAAAGTGGATCTCACCCAAAAAGAATGGTCTTCTTGGAGAGATTGTTTAATCTTATAGTGACGTAAATATATATATATATATACAGTGGAGGAAATAATTATTTGACCCCTCACTGATTTTGTAAGTTTGTCCAATGACAAAGAAATGAAAAGTCTCAGAACAGTATCATTTCAATGGTAGGTTTATTGTAACAGTGGCAGATAGCACATCAAAAGGAAAAATCGAAAAAATAACTTTAAATAAAAGATAGCAACTGATTTTCATTCATTGCATTTCATTGAGTGAAATAATTTTTTGAACCCTCTAACAAAAAAAGATCTTAATAGCTTGGTGTAAAAACCCTTGTTTGCAAGTGCAAGCACAAGAGGTCAAACGTTTCTTTGTAATACTGATTGACCACAGTTTTATTGCGGCACACTGTTTAGGAGTGACCTATGTTGCTGTTCTAACTCCCTCTGACTTGCATGCATGTACATCTTCTGAAATCGCCCTACAGGTTTCGAGGCTGTCTTCTCGTGCCTAAACTCTGAGCTTTGAAGCTCCCTACTCACCATCCAGTTAGGTTTCTATTTGGATTAAGAGTCCGGAGCACTGACGCCTCAGGCCACTCCCATGACCATTAATGTGCTTCTATACTTGAGAGGCACACTCTTTATGTTGCCTTTTTCTGTTCAGTGATTTTGGGTCATTCGTACGTGCTGGAACAAACATGTCACATGTCTCACGACTACCCATCGTGTTCACGTTTCCTGGACAGAGGAGAGGAGGTTGTCGCAATCAGGAGGATTTCACGAATACCCAGGCGATCATGTCCCATTGTGTATCCACCACGTGTACAAATGCGATTAAGATGTTGCTCCTGTGCCCACTTTAGCATCCAGACACAAACACTACCCAAAGCAAAATGTTTCGTCCACCCCCATAGAAAGCTTGACGGTTGGGGACGGTACCGTGTATTTGGGGGTCAAGTGGGCGGGGGATTGGCAGGCAGCAGGGTAGGTGCATTCCACATCTTCACTAACCAAACAACAGCGAGTTGAGTTTCACTGCCAAAGATGTGCTCTATGTTTGGTCTCAAAACAAATCAGACCACATGTCCACCTTACTCAACCAGTCATCATCTCGAATCATGATCAGAGTGTTTGTTCTATTACTGGCAAACTTGCAGACGCTAACTGGAGACTGCAGCCAATGTGCCATTCCTGAGTACAGACAAGGGGACAGTGACCATTGCGAGCCCATGCAGGATTTTAATCCACTTGCGGTGGTAAACATGTGTTATAACATACCAATGGTTATTCATACTTGAGTGACTGATGGTTACCCATGATAAACATACATTTGAGGATCAATTAACTAACTCCTCCCGTGTAGGTATCATAGGATGTCTTTGTTGTTCCATACACCTTTTTCTTAGAACCATATTGACCAAAAAAAAAAAAACCCCACGATTGGTGAGCATCTGCCAACTGCGACCCCAAAAGCGAGGTATCACGATTGATGGTCAATTTTACATGTGGTAACTACTATATCGCCATTTACATCGAACAACATCCGCTACTACAACAGTTATGTCACCGAAATTCACATCTCCCAGCTTCGTACAGCTAATGGTGTGTGGTTAGTCCTATTTCCAAGCACTTGTGCATAGGGGGTTTCTACAATTTTGTCCTCAAATGACATCCTTGGACAAAGACGTCTTTGGATCTTTCCCATGTTGGAGAGGTTTTGGAGTCTCAGCTTCAATTGATTGATTTCTGTGGACAGGGTGTCTAGCATTGATACAGGGTGACTATAGCTTAAGGAACAGTGTGTCCTTAATGAGGAGGATTCGACTAATTGAGGTAGAAGTGATGCTACATAACCACTCTGTGGGTAGCCACGACACTGCTTTAAGGTAACAATGGTCACATCGTAGGGGTTCAAATAACTGTATATTCACTCATGATTAAATGTCATAATCAGTTGCTATATCTTTTAAGGTCTTTAAAAGTTAGTTATCATTTCGAGTTTCTTCCTTATTGACGTGACTATCTGGCACACTGTTACAAATAAACCTACCATTGTATACTGATACGGATTCTGAGACTATTTTCATTTCTTTGTTGGACAAACTTACAAAATCAGTGAAGGGTCAAATAATTATTTCCTCCACTGTATATATAGTAAAAGTATTATCTCTAGTTGTGGTTGTTTCTTATTTTCCTATTTTCAGCTATTTCCCCTATACTGTATATGTTTGGAAATCTTTGGCTGCTTGCTCTACACGCTCTTTGATAGGACCATATGTGTTGCGGATAGTCCAGGGGCAGTGTAATGACAGAAAATCTGTTGAATGTTAAAGATCTCCTAGTATTTAATGTTGAAAACTCTGAAGGAGGGTGGGAGGCTGTAAAGGCGGTTGTGCAGATGATTTTTTTTGTTGATGTATAAAAGAACCCTCTACCTCTTTTCATGTCTTTCTCCTTTAATATCTTTCTCACTCCAACCTATCTCTGTTTTGTCTCTTTTGCTGCTTTTTTAATTGGCGGGACATAAATACCTAATGGCACTGAAGAAAAAGAAAGTTGGGGAATATAAAGGACAGGGTCCTGGTATGTAGGAGAGGGATAGATTTATGAATGGTAAAGCACCTCTTGGTCTATGGCATGATGTGTGGGCAACTTAGTTATTAAGAGAACAAAGGCATACCCTTTATGCAATGCACTATAAACTAAACCTGACTAAAGGCTTCTTCCTGTAAGAATTCTGCATTGTATAGTGTGACATTGGAAACTGGATATTTTCACTTCATATGAAAATCTCATATCATTGCAACCCTACATGCAAGCAGAGGGTTCTGTCTTATATACTCACACATACAATTACAGTGTTCGGTTATGAAAATATTCCTAATCAGCCTTACTTATATGCATAAAATTGTATTTTAAGATCTAATCTCCAGATCTGTGTACATATCAAACGAATTAAAGGCTATTACAAGAGTGAGAGTTGTAAATGAAACACAGCTTGATTTTACAATTCCCCATCAAGTACATATAATTGTGCCGTAAGTTTAGATCACATAATTCCATGTTAGATTCCGGTCTTGTATCTCTATTTTAACTTCAAAGCAAAATAACAAAGAGCATTACATTAGCAGAAAAATATTTTAGAATCCACTCACTTAGTCAATTGCTGCTGCATAGTGTGTTTAAATCCTAAACCGGCAAGAATCACAGAGGCCCTAAGTTAAAGGGAAACAATATAGTTATTCTCCATTCACAAATGTTTGGAGGGAGCATGAATAGGGAATATTAGATTGTACCTGGCTGGTGCTTTGTCTGCTTCGATTTCTTCCAGTTTGCTGTATATCTCTGACAGACGAACACTTTCTGTACCAACACCCCTGAAGATACACACAAAGCAAAGGTTAATAAGGTAAGAAAGGTACTGTAGCTTTACCTATTAAATTACATTAACAATTAAATGTTCAAGATTAGGTTTACCCATTCTTCTAGGACTAAGCAGTACTCAAGAAAAACACTCATTCACAAAACATTATCTGAAAAAGCTATGTTGGAGATTTTCCTGACAACAAATATAAAGCGGGAAATGAGAAATGAGAGTCTGTGTTTCAACATTTAAATATAAATCAGTTAAAATGTCATGGCATCACAACTTTGTAGAATATATTAATTCATGGCCTAACCCAGTGGTGGGCAACTGAGTTGATAATTGCGGCCCTCAGCATCACTAAAGGGCCAAACATAACATTTTCAATCTATACTGACTTGTATAAGTATTTTAAAATGAAAAATTACAGCAGGCATCCCTGGAAGACATATACCTGAAGCATTAGGGAATAGTGTAGTATGGTAATGCACATTTTGTGTCATATATATTAAAGGTTATGTGCCTTCTAGATTTCATCAAAGCCATTGATTATATAGATGGGGTACATAACCTTTGATTCTAAGGTTTTGTGCCACAATATAAATCTTATACAATCATCCAGAAGACTCATCAGTGGGGGAGTCGACATGCAGTTACTATGCCCTATGCATTAACAATTACCATAACATTCAGACTACAAGACACACCTGACCATAAGACCCACCCAGTTTTAAGAGCAGAGAAATAAATATTTCATGTTTTTAAATAAATGTGAAAAAATCTGATGCAGTACCCCTTTTCAGCCACAAAAAAAATGTCACTAGAGAGCAC
This sequence comes from Ptychadena robeensis, assembly GCA_036250615.1. NCBI lineage: Eukaryota > Metazoa > Chordata > Amphibia > Anura > Ptychadenidae > Ptychadena > Ptychadena robeensis. The sequence goes on along the minus strand of CM070035.1, from coordinate 67,548,318 downwards.
ACTGATCTCCCTGTCTCCTCTCTGCTGCGTGTGTGAGGAAGCTGCCAGCGAGTGTAGCTCTCCCCACACACACTCTGCATTGGCTATATCTGCGGGGCTCTGCAAATATAGCCAAATACAGTTTAGCTTCCCACAGCCCACAGCTCTCCTGGTCTGCACACAGCTGATCTCCCATCTGCCGGACGAGCTGGCAGGGGGCGCCAAGTTGCGACCACTGGCGGCCAAAGGGCCACGGGTGGTCGCACATCCGGACCATAAGTGCGTCTTATGGTCCGAAAAATACAGTAGGTTTTGGGGGCCGGAAGACCAAGGGGGCTGCCAAAGAACGGCCGCAGGGTGGGCACCTGGGGTCTAACCGGTCCATCTGATAAAAGGTATTGAAAAGTACCCATAATATTCGATATGTAAGCCAAGAAAAGAAATAAGTTGTTAATGTCTACTCCTGAAATAAAAATGCACAACACTGGGCACTATATATATTTAAAATACATTGATTTCCTACAGCAAATACATAATAGGATGTTACAGAAATGGATGCTCATATGTTTACAGTAGGCCTACTGTGTTTCGCTTTATTACCTTCAAGTGAAAACCCTGTAACAAGTACTTTTCAACTCCAATGCCTTATGTGCCACAACAATTTATAAGTCAGATCATAAATATGGCAGCCAGGGAACAAGAGTAGAAGAGAAAATGGTAACCCACATATTTTACCTAAAGTTGCAAAGAACATTCTCAGTTATCACACCTTATTACTAAATAAAGCCTGCCATACACCCACCGAAAATTCGGCCAATCAGGGGTGCCCACATGGGGCGACAGATCCCTGTTGCCCCACAGCTCGGCCGGCCAGAGAACGGACATGTCCGATGCTCTCTGGCCGATGCCATGACATTCAATGAAGACCGGAGTCTTCATTAAAGGTAACGGCCGGCACACAAAGGGTGCCCGCCGATGCAGTCAGCTCGGGAATGTAAACAAATGGAATTTTTTCTCATTCATTTATGCATGTTCATAAGCATTACACCATACAGAAAACATAAATGTCAATGATAACACATGAAATGCAAGTAACCATGCCTTTTAGTGCATAGTGCTATTGCATAAACTCAAGGACATAATAACATGGTTAAAAAATCAAATGCACTGCAACAGAAATGTGTGAACCAGGCCTGAAAGAAACAGACTTTTCAGACTTACGATTCTGAAAGATAACCCATTAAACTCACCTAGATGAACCTGCTGTAAACTTGGAAGTGAGGCATGTATTTTTACTTTTTAACTGCTGCGGTACATCATTTTGATTCGATTCAAATTTATATAGCGCTGACATATCACACTTTATAGCGTGCATAGTACAAAGTACAGACCTTTTAGTACAATTTCAGTTCAGGTTATGAAACTGATGGAAGAAAGCTATGTTATTTCTACCCAGATACTGTACATACAACAAATAACTTATGAACCATAGCAGAGATAATATATCTTCTGATGAATTAGTCCGATATTCGTATTAGCTTTTTTTTTTTTTTTTTACATACTTTCCAGCAGCGATCCTTGCATTCAGTTCTTTCTCCTCACGTAGAAGGCTCTCACGCAAAGTATCACACTCCAATACACTTTGCAGGGCTGGAGTATCATCACCAGCCACCTCTTGCTCCACATGCAGGATACTGATGTGTGAAGGAACATGAAGACTGCGACTAGCAAGCATCTTTAATAACGTTGTTTTTCCCAGACCATTTCTTCCGACCAAACCATATCGCCGTCCTGTTGCCAAATGTAATTCTGCACCAGTCAGAAGGACTCTAATAAACAGATAACAGAACACATCCCTATTAAAGAAGTTTCATGAAATAGAAGTCATTTTAAAACAAACACTACCAAAATGGCAATCTCAAAAAACCTGTACTTAACTAAGATCACTATTCAACAAAACTTTTGGAAGAACTGCTTTTGGAAACACATTTTTTCTCTGCTCATAATCCTCATTTTATGACCGCCAGTAGCTGGTATGGGAAGTGGGTAGACTTCAATAACGCTACCATTTATTATCTAAAAGATTATCTAAAAAGATTATCTAAAAAGATTTTTGTTGTGCTATCACCTACAATTTGTTAGTAGCAGGGACTGCACTACATGGATCTCCATGAGAAAAGCTTCTGAAAATAGGAAGAATGGTTACAGAGAATGATAAGAATAGCCAGAAAGCCCCAAATTTTATAAATCATGAAAAGAGGTAGCTAAAGTTAGCTTGCCGACATCCCAAGTGGTTACAGAGAATGTAACTGCTGCACAAGCCAAGTTGTGCGATCTCCAGTTACCCAACTTGTGACTTACATTTCCCATTCAGTAACTAAGCTGGCACTTATCAAAGCTCAATATTTAGGGATACAAACAATCAAAAAAAAAAAACAATAATAAAAGAGGAATCCCTGTAATTTTAAACACATGAATCATGCAATATTCACCTGTGGTAAGTGTCAAATTGGTTGCTTTATAAATATGTGCGTGTTTGTTGTTGCTCAAATAAAAGTGTGAAATCAACTGAAAGATACTAAATGTAACATACCTCTCGCCAAATGACACATCAAAGTTCTCAATTCGGATGTCATATGACTTGTTCTTGCCACTTGACTCTATTCGATTCTCCTTCTTACTAGCAGCTTGACTGGCGGATGCCTCTTCCATTACTCTGCAAGTTATAAATGTCAATTACCTTCCTGGAGCAAATAGGTAGGCCATTTAATGCAATGTTTATTGAAAGTAATATGGAAGTTATATTACAATTACCCTCCAAAACTGTTTTGAACTTCCTCCTACACCTTACAATAATGTGAATGACTGACCATTACAAGCTATGCAGCAAGTACACAAGTGTTTTTATTCCAGTGAAATCACTAAAGACCTTTATATATGCTGCATATATGTATCATGCAATTTTGCAAGTGAATATTATTTCCAGAGGCAGGAAACAGCAGTGGAAAACTGTACTCTTTAAAGCACAAATCTTGACTTGGAATAACATCTCATCCTACCCTACACACCTGTTTCTGTTCCTTTCACCGTTCCACCACATAACTTTGCCACTACAATTAAAAAGTAAGATGTGTAGTTTGGTGTGGTAGATTTGGTCCAGCAACATCAGAAGTCCTCCTTTACCCAATTCTGAGTGCTGCATTAGGCTGCTGCACAGAATGTGGCATTACTGCCTGGCTCATCTGCGGCAAATCCAGTGTAGGCCTTTTACACCCTGAGCTTAAAACCTACTTATCAAAGAGATTATGATGAGACAGAAAATCTACAGATGTTGCAGATTCTTTCACTCAATAGAAGTACTAAATATACCTAAGCATGCCGAAGATAAACTCAAAATAAACTTGAGGCAACCTTAGAAGCATAGGGGAGCCCACAGATTCACATAAACCATATCCATCTTCATACTTACACATTCTTGCTGACTTTCTGCGAGTCGCGTTCAGTTCGCTTTTCCTGCTTTGATTTTATTTTAGCTTCAGCCTTTTCTAACTTCTTTACATTAACAGTCTGTGGAAAAAGTACAATGGGACAGTAATTAAAAAGTTGATTTTAAATTAACACTTATTCTCCTATGCTGAAGGATGTTAAAATTTTACCAATTGCAAGACTTACACTTTTTTTTGTTTGTCGAGAAGATGTTAATTAGAACCCCCCCCCCACCCCCAACTTTTTATTGCAATATATAGTCACCTCCTGCTCCAATGAAAAAATTAAAAACTTTGCAATGGGGACAAAGTTAAAATTTAAAAAAGGCTCTGACCATTGTCTACACTAAATAGACAAATGTGTACCTACCCACAATCTCAGTTTCAAATACCTTGCAACTACTACTACTGACCTCTACCTATATAAAAATTAACACCTCTAAAGAGATGGACTACATTCATACACATTAGATAAAAAAGCCTGTAGAATAGCACAACCTAATTTAAAACACTAAAAATTTTGAAGTTTTGGATTAAGTGGACAAGGGTCAGAATGCTATCTCTGGCTTTAATTACTGTATGCACATTTTCTTTCTTAGTGAGCAATACTGGAACAGAAGGGGAAATAACCTCAGTAGGTATAGTAGCCCATCACTCTCTTAACCACTAAACACACTTAAAAGCTATAACTTTCACTATAAAAATCACTTTATAAAAATACTACTGAAGAAAAAACAAGTCACAAATAAGGAAAAAAACACCATGGCTATCACAGTTTAAAAGGCTTTATAGCTCCATTATCGATCCAATCAATAAGCAGTGGCTAAATATGTTAATTGTTCACGATTTCCATATACAATAAAATAGCTTGGTTTACTAAAGAAGAATATTCTCACCGAGCTCTGTCCTTTTTTCATAAGCAAGACATCTAAAATTTCATGATCAACATCTGGAAAGAAACAAAAAAAACATGCATTTTAGATACCACACTGAGAAATGAACAGACACTTCAATAAGCAATATAAACAGAATAGACTCATTGGCATAGAGTAGGTAATCTACGCTTTCCACTAAAACATGCTGCAAAAAGCCTTTTCATTTCAAATTAATTAAGAACACAAATGCAGAAAATGGCACACTTTAAAATAAAAAGACAAAGTGCACATTAAAAAACACTCATGTGTTATGTGGTGCAGCACGACAGTGCACATAGTGTGAAAGGGCCCTTAGGCTCACTTATGGATATTTTTTTTATGTTCACTATATTAACATTTAATGCATGGTCACATTAAACTAGACATAAACACCACTAGTGGCATTCCGGGTAGCTCAGAGAGGCCTGGGATGTTCTGGATCCACCTCCCTGATGTCAGTGATGGTGCAATGAAGGTGGGGGCTTGCCATTCACTTGTATGGAAATGCAAGCATAGGTGGCACAGGCACAAAAAATATAATATGTTGGTATTGCTTGTGCCGCTTTAGGAATAAGGGGACCACCAGGGAGGTATAACAGATATTTTAATTTATATTAAGAGTTGAGATGCAACACAAGTACAAGTTATGACACAAGAGGAGTTGATGACCATGTCCAATCAAGCTTATAGTCTAAGAGGTACAATAGATAGGAGGGATGGGAATGGTAGGATAGTGATGTTAGGAATGGTAAGATGGGTAGGTCAGACTGAAGAGGTGGGTTTTCATGGCTTTTTAGTCTAATGGGGCAAGGAAGAGAGTTCCAGAGTGAAGGAGCCCTAGTGAAGCTGCTTATGTGATGATGTTATGAGTTGGCATGTCATAACTAGATGGGACAGGAGGTGTGAAGCGATTTAAAAGCAAGGTACAAAAGTTTGAATTTTATTCTCTGGACAACTGGAAATGATCGATAGTTCAGGAATCCAACACAGCCCTCCTGGAGTGATTGATCCTACTCCCAAAAAAATGGAGCTCGAACAGGTATACGACAAGTTGGTATTTCCCTGTGCGATCGCCATTTCTTTGGATGGGGACTTGATAAACTATACTGATCTAATCTGCACATTATGCTTAAACTGCATTTACACGTGGGGTCTGGAAAAGCAGCGTTTGCAGCACCTGGATGCCCAATAGGGATAACATGGGGGTGTTTCTGAATGCCTCCTGACACCCAGAGGCAAATAGGTGCTTTACGGACTGCTGACGTCTAGAAAGAACAATTGTCAATGCAGCCAAATTTATTTGGTCTGCAGATGAATAAGACAAATTAAATAAAGAAGTAACAACATAACACATCACCAAGTGTAAGAAGTGTTAAAAACTCATTAAAAGTTGGAAAATCTGAAGAAAGAATGGGTGTTATTGCAGAGTTAAGGTGGGTTTACACGTGTAGATTTTTTACTTTTGATCAACAAAGTACGAACTATTTTTTGGTTGATTGAACAAACATCTACAAAACTTGTTTTGTGCAAACAAAATATCGAATGTCACATTTGATAAATGTTCGACAACGACATTGAACAAAAAATCGAATTGGCAGTTTGAAGGAAAAAAATCACACATGGAAAGCCACCTTAACTACCAGCTCTAATTTCCTGGCAAACATCAGAGCAGTCGGATCAGCAGATCTAGACAAACCCATCCTTTGGGTACGCCAAATTAATTATACTGTTAACAGAATAAGTGGTGCTGACCATAAACAATGCTTACCATAGTTAGTAATTTGTGACAATTGTATTGGAGCCTCAAGTAACATCCGGTCTTGTGAAGGAACTCTATTATTGTCCCTTAAAAAAAAAAAAGTAATTTTATATATAAAATGTTATTTTTCTCATTGAACCTATATACTGATATGAAAACTATACAATTCACATCTCCTAATATCTACTTACGAATGCATTGTTCTGTACATCCTATGGCATATGTCTTTGATATCTTCATCATCTTTTGTATCTCCGGATACATCCTGCAGTATCTCTCCCACTGCTTCAAACAGGTCATTTTCTGATTCAAAGTCCGATTGACCAATGTCCAGGACATCTAGGTGGAAACGTACAGTAAATTATTGTATATTATATCCATATTACAGAGAAGTGATGTTTATAGACACCAGTGGTCATCCCTAGATATCTGAACACATTGAGGCTCATTTACTAGATGTGCTGACCATCTTCATGCACTGCAGTGTAGTGTATTAATCTTCACTTTAAATATTGAATCATGGGCAGATAAGTAAGAAATAACTAACCTGCACAATTTATTTTCAGATGACAGGAGAACAAAAAATAACTAACAAAATTGTGTGAAGCTTTTTGCTACAAACTGTCATTCTGACTATGGTAACAATGTTTCCAATGCATGATCCCCTTTCCCCATTGTCAGGATTCATAAGGTGATCCCTCACAGATGGGCCACATCTGTATACACATACTTCGATCAGCTGAACCCCGCACTACTACTAACCATACACATATCTGACATACACACTCAGCCTATGTTCTCCATTCAGTCTTCTCAGACTAGTAACACACCTTATGGTTCCAGCTGTTATGGGACTGAAAATGTCAGCATGTCTGTCTAGTCAGCCCCTCATAGTACGGCTGGAACTTGTAGTTCAACTGCAGCTGACGAGCCACAGGTCGCTACCATGAATAGAATGAGTGGATACGTGTACCACAGAGCGCATGTCTGAGCTCTATACTGTCCTAGCCATGAAATACTCAGACATGACATCCCCGCCAAGGGGCCGCCCTACAGACCGGATACGTATCTAAGGCCAGGAAGACCGAGAAATCCCGGCCACATTCCGCTTAAGTCACATCCATTCCTCTCACCCGTCACGTATTGTAAAAGCTCAGAATCCAGCTGCGGAAACTCGTTTCTCAGAATCTCTACGAAGGTCGCCATGTTGGCTGGCCGGCACCGCGCATGTGAGAAGGAGTGCGTGCGCCGGGCGCGCGGAGGACGATGGGAAATGTAGTCTGCCGGCTTCGCAGGTGACGACAGAAGTCAGGCGATGGAAGCTGAGGCGGTGACTAATAGAGGGTGTGGTAGAGGAGTGCTGCAATGTCTGGGCTGTCACTGAGAATACAAGCAGCTTGGTGAGGTGTAAAGAAGGGGAATGTTAGTTTACTGAGGCGATGTTTTGTGCCAATACAGAGATCTTTACAAAAATGTAAAGATTTTCAGTGGTGCACATAAGTGGTTCTCTGGTACTCAAAAGGGGCTAAAAACTAGCTATGCGTACCTGCATTATTGTTACAAAGCTCATATGCGTACTAACAACTTGGAGGCACTCCGTGTCTGGGCGGCCGCAGCTATCAGGTGCACCGGAGGGTTCTAGCTGTCTGCCATGGAGAGGAGAGATCGGCAGCACAATCGGCATCCCTCCCACATTAAATAGCTGTACAAACAACTTCACTTTATCATGTATACACTACTGTAGAAGTAAAAATGTTTAGATTGCCAAAAGTTTTATTGTTAAATGTATGCAATTTATGTCACTTGGATAACTGCAGGGAAACTTTAATAACTATGAATGGTGACAGGGGTGTGAAATTGGGAATGTAAATTACTAATCCAAAATGAGTGGTCTTCTAAGGGTGTTGAACATCTGGGGGTTGAATGTCACTGTAGGCATATGTATGGGAAAAGTCTAGCAAGAGAAAAGCACTGTTGAAATGTTGACAGAATATGACTATAAAAGGTTGACATCTGAGCGTTTAAACAGTGTTGTACTGTGAGAGTTACATAACAGCTAATCAGAGGATCAGTAAGGAACAGAGAGGTCCCTCTGCAGCAGAATCTACCATGTAGCAATCTGACGCAGAGGACAGTGAGGGAGATAGCGAGGAAGACCACCCAACATATGGGGTGAGTACCACACACCATCTCCTGGTACTCATCTGAGGAGCTCACTTAAAAAGTTATGTGCACCCCTGAATATGTTGCATCCTGCATAACCTTCCTTACATGAGGTGACTGCGTTAGTTTTCTGCTGTTGAGAGTTTTTGTACTGTTAAGTGTCCTTATTGTAACATTTCACTAGTCTAAACTTAGTAAACACAGGGGGTCAGCTTTAACAAACTTTGTTTGCAATACAGACTAGGTATTTATTGTACCATGACAGCGCGTACAAAGATGGAAACATTCACATGAGAACGCTACAGATGAGAGTTTGTGTAAAAAGTGTATCATAGGTGCTGCTGATTAATATAGACATTCACACATTTTAACTTACTTTCAGAGTCTCTGCCTTGTATGACCTCTTAAGCAGGATGCAGATATGGGCCAGATCCGCGTCGGTGCCGTGCGGCTCACGCCATCTATACATGGTCCATATTTTAAAAATGCGCCCATCCTGTTTTCAGCCATTCGGTACTGACTATAAATACACTGATCCGGTGTTTGCATAGAGACCGCTGGGTATCCAGGTCAAGCTAATCGGACTGAGTCCGTGGAAATCAAGGCTCTCTAATAGCCGCATCTGAATATCCATATACTGCAATCGACTGCATCAAATATTGAGCCTTCTGTACCCTGCTTTAAGGTAGCCATACCGATCGATTTTCATAACTTGAGCGCGTTCACAGATCGATTGGCGATTGATTGGTATCAATCAGGTTTTGCTCACCTAACATCGACCAAAAAAATCGAAATTGACTAAATCACTACTTGGACTCAATCAATATAAAAAGATTGTATTGGACATTGAACTGACATGTTGGTTTTTTTGGGTCGATCGTTTTGCAATCGGAGTACATTGGTGGACCCACAGCTTTATGCAGCAGCCTTTCCGATCGATGGAATTTCTGGAATCTGCCATTTTGGAGATCGCCTCATGTCCAAATTCACCACAAATCGGATTCCCAAGGTGGTGTTCTATCGATTCCCGATCCGATCAATTGCCGATTCCCGACTGCCTGGAAAGATCAGATTGGGAATTGATCTGTGACAAATCGGCCCGTGTATGGCTACCTTAAGGTCCCATACACGTTTCTACCTGTGGATGATCGCCTGCTGTGCACATTCATGCCACTTGCTTGGAGGTCATTTGTCCACAGAACGGTTCCGAACAAGTCGGAATGTTTGGCGGGCGAGCGAAAGCAGCTCGCAAGCGCACAGGAATCCATACGTGTTTGGCTAGCTTTAGCGGCTCTGGTAATTCCATTGATGTGAGTGTGATGATCTGTTTTCAGATATGACAAGCAATCACAAGGGTTAGTAATGTGTATTCTGGTAAGTGAAGGCTTTGGTGGCGTTTGTCACTGGACACACAGAGCGCAGAGCAGATTACATTTGCATGCAGTAAGTGTAGGGGATTTCCAGACACAGGAAGGCTCTGTATAATCCTGCTTCTTTTTTTCCAGTTTCAGAGGGGCCTCAGGGGAAACAAAACCTAAAGAATGTACTCTGATCAACACTGCAAAGCATTTTCTGACCTTGGTTGACCAATGGAGAGAAGATATGATATTATTATGGGGAAAGTCCTAAATGGTTTCTACAAGATTCTTCTGCTGGAGAGGAAGGGTTTGCAATAGAGGGGTTATCTGATCACGGTAAAACTATTACCTATACAATAACACGGTTCATTTTTTATCTCATCTATGGTAAATATTATTGTGTTTTATTTATATATGTATTAACTTTAGCACTGTGACACGATAAAGTGATATGGGATATATCGGAACATATGCAGGGGTGCACATAACTTTTTTAGTGAGCTCCTTAAATGAATACCAGGAGATGGTGTTTGGTACTCACCAACGACCACGCGAACCCTTTGATGCAACAAATGCTTCAAAAAATCAACAGAAAACTACGCTGCTTGATTTTCTGTTTCTTAAGAACCTACCTAGCGCACTGCGGGCGTCCAGATTTCTGTTCCTAAAGTGCACCAAGACTTCAATTGTAATTTTTCTTTATGTTGTAGCATGTAACTTCCCAAATATGTCGTACAGGGTCTATAGACATCCGACAAATAATGTTGAAACACACAGTATTAAAAAAACAGTTTTTATTAATTTGAACCTTAATCTCTTGAATACTTTGGTATGAAGTTTCCTTCCCGGACATTCATATGCAAATTGGGCTGGGAAGAGGTGACTGCAGGCTCTTCAGTGAAAAAGCAGGCTTCAGATCCCCAGACATCACAGAGCAGAATTGTGCAGCGGGGATCTGAGTTTTTAGCTGACGCTGCCACTCCCGTCACTTCAATACAAGACAAGGAGGCAGAACGAGATGTGCCCGCCCCGACCGCTAGGAGCAGTTAAACCATCTCATGACTTCCATTGCAAACCTAAAGCAAGGTCGTTGCTGGTCACTAAAAAACAGAAAATGACCTTGCAAGAGACGTGACACTTACCTTAATGCTGCATACCAGCCGATTATTAGCGCCGATTTTTCCGCTGACCACGGCCTGCCAATCGGCGTGTGCCACATTGGGCGACAGATCCCTGTCGCCTCACAGTGCTCGGCCGGCCAGAGAACGGACTGATCGATGTCTCTTCTGATGCCCAGCCGAGGCCCCATGAAACACAAGATAATGGCCGACACAAAAAGGGTGCCCGGCCGATTAAAGCAACAGTCAGCCCCAGAATGCAACGTATGCCGCCATCACGCTGCATAAGTGTAGCTCGTCCTGCCCTGCACCCTCTGTGGGTGTATGACCGGCATTAGGGCGGTGTTTCCCTGATGCGATCCCGCGTGTTTGTAGCCACGCATCGCAAGCAACAACACCGCATCCATTGGAACTTCAATAAGTTTTCCCTCCTTGCGTTGTGCGTGTTTCGTGCGGTTTTAGGGGCGCGGTTCTTCTGACCGCTAGCTGCAAGCGTTTTGAAACGCATCGCACTTTCCAGACCGTCATCCCCATTACAAAAAAAATCGCGCCGCGAAAACGACGACAACTATGGGCCATGCGTTCAGAACCGCTCAGTTACAACGCGCAACTACAAAGGCGCGATCGCATCAATGGAAAAGCAAGTTGCCTAAGGTGGGGGCTCTATTACTTTGACTCCCCCTAGAGCCAAATCAAATGACAAGAGTTTGAACCCAGGCATGTGGAGTGGGGGTTCTTTTCCTTGCTGAGTTTTTGTGGGCATGTGAGGTTTTCTTCACAAGAATGAAATCTTTGTTTTTGTCGATTCTTGCAAAGGGGCAGACATATTACCCTTTGCAAGTGTTATAAACAAAAAGACATCTAACTACATAATGTACAGCTTTGATCCTTACCTAATCCCAATCTATTCTGTGCCTCTCTACAACTCTATTAATTCCCTGATTAGACGCGAGCATTCTTCGAAATATGTAAAAGGACTTGGATGGAGCTTTCTTGACAACTTTTTGACAATATTGTATAGAACAGCAGAGCACCAGTTTTCATTTCTAAGATTATAAAAGATATGAACTGTTGAGTAAATGTCATGTGTTACGGTAAAATCTACTCTGGTTGAGAAGGCGAGGTACGTCAACTTGTGTACTTTAGTCCCCAAA
>CM070035.1:67492311-67505204 GCA_036250615.1 Ptychadena robeensis | reverse complement strand
GGGGAAGGTGGGGAGAGTCTGGGAATTTATCGACGACTCCAGCCCGGATATATACACATACCAATTATAAAGAAGCACACAGGAAATACACAATGCGCTCTACACTACTGTTGCAGCTAGTCCCACCATGGGTTGTCTTCCTGTTTAGTCAGCTATCAGGCTTGGTCGAAATGGTGGCAGTGGCATGGAAGGGTCGGGGTACGGTGTGCAATGCCCCAAAGAAGGAAGAGAACTGACAGCAGGGGGAGCAATAGGCAAGCGAAAGAATACTGCAACATCTTTCTCTTCCTCTGAACCAATTTCACATAGAGGACTCAAGTGCCACCTCACGCTGCCTCTCTAGCTGCTTACCCCAGAAACAAACCTTGCACGGCACCCCCCCCCCAGTTTAGGAAACACTGGTCTATAGTTATCACATGAAATTAAAGTTGGCTTTCATGGAAACTACGTCTTAAGTTGAGAATGTATGTTATTAAAGCGAATTAATACAGCTACAAGAACTGTGGTGCGTGGTGAAGGATATAAAACCAGTAAAATATGGCTGCTTTAACCCTCCCGGGCGCGGGTCAAAGAACGTTCGAATCATTGTCGCAGAAACCAGCGGCAGAGTACACTGTACTCTCCATGATCACGCCCTCCTCGTCTACATTCGATGATATGACGGGCAATGTGGGCCGGGTAGGAGGTGGGACGCACCCCCCCCCCCCCCCCCCCCTTGGGCATCACCAATGAAGAAGTGCAGGAAGGGATCAAAATGCATAGGGATGCAAAGCACAAGCCTGTTTGCTTTATGAACAAACTAAGCCCATACTGGGTTCGGGCAGACTGCCCAGGAGGTTAAGCCCTTTCTAGTGTAAGAAATACAACCAATCCCATAATTCACTGCAGCATGCACATTGCATCAATCTCTCAGATTGCTTCAGGTCTTTCTCAATCCTAGCATTGCCTCAATGACTGGAATAGAAATGTAATTGAGTTTGTTCTCTCACTAGGAATTTGAAGCAAAAGCCCGCGTTAGCAGCAATTACATACATTCTTTGAACTCTGCTATAATCTCCACAGAATTTGCTTTATCTTTTCCAAAAGTTATGTAATCTGCCAAACTACCGGAACCAGCCTCTCAAACCGGAAGGGCACCTAAACAGACCCTCTGGGTATGTACAGGGACTATGCTAAGAAATGCTCTCATACACCATATCTTGCTTACTAATGAATGAGGCCTTTTCAACTCTCGTAGCTTCAGGATATGTGAACTGTAAGCCCTGAGCCTGAGTTTAGGACAACAGGCTGGAAGAATGCAAGATTCAGACTTCTCTATCCTTAATAAAGCTAGCCATACACGTGTCGGATTCCATGTCCAATCGATTCATCATCCGATCGATTCCGGCGATTCTGCCGGGAATCGCAGGTGTGATCAATCGGCCAATTAAGAGTATCCATCGCTGCATACCACCTTGTCCAACGGATTCCGGCACGATTCCGGGACGATTCCGTGTCCGATTCCACCTCACAAATGGCAACTCCCCCTGATCTGTGCAGAATCGGATCAAAAAGACCAACATGTTGGTTCTCTGACGGATCCGATTCTGAGCCCCCGAACGATCGGACGTGATCGGACGGACAAGGTGGGCTGCACACGATTCCGGCACGATCGATTCACGTGCACACGCCTGGAATCGATCGGCCCGGAATCCGGCCGGAATCCGACCCGTGTATGGGGGCCTTAAGAAACTTTCCCTCTCTAAAAAAAAAAATCAGCTTTTGATAAACCAGGATTAAGCCATCAGGGATATGGCTAGAAAGATATGTATACCCATGTGCCCGCTTTATTTTATAAGGTACAAAGAAAACAAGGAGAACAGAAGGTGTATGTTGACTACAGAAAGAAGGAAATGATGGTGGGGACCAGAGAAGGGTTAGCAGTTTGAAACTAAAGCGAATTTCTGCTTTTCTGCTACAGCAATCCAAATGTTATTTAGAACAGTGAAAACGGTACAACTTACCCAATGTCATCTCTGTATACCCGGGAGATCAGGACCTCTCCCTTGTGGTTATATATAAAAAGTCCTCCAATCATGATGGCTTGGTTTCAGTTCTCTCTTCCCATTGTGACAAAGAACGATCTGATAAGAAAAAAAAGACAATCAATCCAACAATTTCAAGAAAAAAAAAAAAAAACAGACAGAACTGCAGAGCATAAAATTGCTTTTAGTCCATACATTCGCCATATATTAAATCAATTTAGTTAGAGGAGAAGAAAAAAAGGCACACAAACGAATGCACACAGATGATACACATTCCTACACACATCCCTGTGGGATAGAAGCCAAACCTCTGTGTGTGACTCAAACATCCTACCAGATGTGAAAATCTCTGCTGAACAGTTATTTTCTAGTTTTACAGCTCCATGTGTTCATTAAAATCACTGCTGGGAAGAAGTCAGAGAAACAAGGCAAATACTACGTTATACCCCTTATAAAAGGCACGACAATATCCTAAGCAAATCTTTTCCTTTCTCAGTGAACTATTTACTGTCTCTAGATGTTCCATCATGAGGAAGGAAGAGGCAGGGAAATGAATACATGAAATTCAGAGGAAACTGCTGAATCCAAAGGAAATTGTTTTACATGGGAAAACACTAGGGAACTGCAACTGCTGACACAACAAAATAACGCATGCTGATAAACACACAATGAGTGATTATGTGGCATTTTTCTCCCAGTTTCTCTGCAAACAGCTTAGATTACTGAATACCACCTATGTAAGAATTATAGCACGTATAGATATTAAAGCAAGGCCACTGAAAGAAGAGCCAAGTGTAATACACCAACCACAAGCAACTATGGAATTCCAGCTTCTTCTGTTTTCTGGTCAGGCAGCCACTAATACATTTTTAAACTTTTTATGGAACCTTCGCTTCTTCTCTAGAAATCCTTTCCTGCCTTATTGTTCCAGCCATGGCTAAAAATATAAGCTGCAGCATTTGTTTGCATCTACGCTAGCATTCTGAAATGTGAGGTGGCCAACATCCCAAAGTCATTAACACCACATTGAGGTGAGAATATCACCTGAAAAATTCCCGATATCAACAGGGGCACGTGGACAAAACAAAAAAAAACAAAACATGATTTCACAACTTATGTGGCAATATAAAGCAGACACACCGCCTAATCATCAAATACAGCGTGGTACATGAAATAGATGCGGGCAGGAACTTCACCCATGTAATTTGTAAAGCTACAAATAAAATTTAGAAGACAAAAGCCGGCCATACATGTCTCATTTTCCCTGCCACATTTGGGCTATCGATCGCATCATGCTTCTGCAAGAATTGATGCGCACCACATTGGAATTGATCCCTGGCTGATACTTTAGATGGGGCCTTGGTCCCCATCCAAAGTAATGGCGATCAAACAGGGAAATACCGATATTTCCCTGGAGCAGGGTTGATCGCTCAAGGTGGGCTGCAATGGTGGATTGTTCAGGAATAGAAGGAAAAACTCAGCTATGTGGCTTCAGGGACCTTTCACCAAACGTCTGTTACCCGCACAACTCCCCTCAAACAATGCATCTTGCAGTGCACTGCTACAGGTGTATGGAAGATGCTGCCGCTGCGCCTACAAAAAGGCGTGCTGCAGGGCATTTTGGGTAGAACATGGTATTGCGCATTAACAGAAATACAAGCGCAGGGCTAGTGTGAAAGGTACATGGGTTTCCTTTGAAAACCTATGTACCTAGCATTAACCCTTGCTGCCCTACAGTACTATACAGCTAGTGTAAACTTAAGGTAGTCATAGATGTGCAAATTCTTCCTTGATAGATGAGGGATCAACTGCATTGTGATGATGCAACTCCTCAAAGGATTGGAGGGCACCCTTTGTGCGCCGGACATTACTTTGGATAGGAAATGCTGTCCAGGAAGTAATGGGATTGGCCGGGTATTTATCAACATGACGGATCACCATGTGATCCAACTTGCGAGAGATTCCTGGTTGATCTCTATAAGTGGGCACACCTGATTTTCGGCCAAGCGACAGCTGGGCAATTGGCAGGAACGTGCACGGCTGTCAAAAAAAAAAAGCAGCAATGAAGCGCAACCACCCCACTCCCCCATGTCGGGGGGACACGTCACGTTGCTTCTTTCCGTCTTCAACGCTTTACTGGTGTCCAGGTACTGGGAACCTGTGGTTTACAGATGCGAGTGCACCATAAATGATCCTTAGAAGTGTTACATGAAGCCTTTAATAGCTTCTGTTTTGGATCCAGTTGAAAGTTCAAACATCCAGCCACTGGCCAGATGGTGCCCACTAAAGTGGGCAGTTACTGATGTCCATTGGCAATCACTTTGTACAGCTCTTTTCTGGAACTAGAAGTAATAGAAACAGGGCAGACATGGAACACTCCTGTATGAATGACATACCCCACTGACCAGGAACCGGCATATTCTCTAACACCTAAGGGCTTGTTTCCATTGTAGCGTTCCCGTGCGGTTGCAGCCGCGCGGCCGCCCCCGCACACAACCACATCCATTGAAAACTTCAGTATAGTTTCCACTGGTGGGGTTGTGCGAGTTCAGGTGCGGATGCGGTTTAGGGCGCGTTTCTGAACGCTAGCTGCAGCGTTTTGAAACGCATCCGCACCCCAACCGCATCCACATTTGCAATACAAAAAAAAAAAGAAAAAATCGCATCGCAGAAACGCGCGACAACTTTACGCATGCGTTCAGCCACGCGGCTGCAACCGCACGGGAACGCTTCAATGGAAACAAAGCCTAATACACAGATATCCGATCAGAGCCAGGAAAAGGCCATGGAATGAAGGAAAAGATGGATAGCCTGGAGCATGTACCTGCACTCCTCCATATTCCCGGTGATAGGATGACAGGGGCAGGAAGATGTCTGTCTGCCGGAGTAATCTGTAGAAGACACCACTGCTCCCACAGACACCGTAGTACATAAGGTCCCGCTGATGGTACACATTTCACATTTCTCTCACCTTCTATAGGCGATACACCCACTTCATTTGTACCGTTCTTTCCGCTTCTCATGTCAGGGCCGATAACACGGGGGGAGGGGGTGACATTTCACAATGAATGACAGGAGCGCTGCATGTCACCGACTGATAAGGGAGGGACGGGGATAGGAGGCGCGCACAGCTCCGGGCACGGATGATGCTCGTGCCCCGTATGAAGAACCATCACCTCACATACACCCCCATACGGTGCCTCATAATCTCCTCAATCCGCCATGGCGAAGGGCGGGAGACAGCCAGGCCGGACCACACCCGGAGAGGTCAGGGAAGACCTTGTCACAGCGCCGCCTCATAAAATGCCCACCAAATATCCAGCTTCCAAGCCGCTATGGCCCGGCCGGGTGCCAGTCACACCCTGTCACAGGCTGGCAACACAGGCATTACCAGCAGTTTTATTATCTACAGAATGGACATGGTCACACCAAGAACGACCTCACCAACCACACTGGTCACCCTACGACAAGGACACCGAGACGTACACAGACAGATAAACTCGCCCGCTCCCGCTATGACAGCCCAGAGGTTACCTGCTCTGCTCCCCGCTTCAGAGCTCTGCTAAGACTCCAAGATGGCCGAACCTCCTCCCACCCTCCTTTCCGCAGAGTTTACGTCAACGCGCAGCTGCGTTAGTTTTCTTCTAATATCCAGCATGGGATGTACCGGGGAAGGCGGCCTGTCATGGTGCGCATGCGTCTTGCACTCTGATTATACTATGTCACCTGTTCAGCATCCCCAGGGCTTCGTGTCACATGACCAGCTGACGGCGTGCCCGTGCGTTCTGCCTTCCAGGGACATGTTCTGAGGGATGGATTCGACACCGGAATGATGGCGCGTGTATATACACATACTGCAGTGTTATGACAGACCACCCCGCACAGCAGAACGCGGTGTATTGTATTTGCATCACAGTACTGCAACGCTTCCATGTTGTACTGTTCACACTGGCCCCGCATCGCGTTTCCCAAAAATGTTACCTCAAACTCCCTGCAGCACACGTTTGGGGACAAAGTGGAAATGTCTCCACGCAGCCTGATGGAATGTGGAAATGCAGGGTTTTATTACCACAAATATGTATGTAAAGGTAGCCATACACGGGTCGTATGTCACTGATCGATATCCGATCATTCCAGGCGATCGTAGAATTGGCCATTGATCGGTTCGGGAATCAATGGAACACCACCTTGGGAATCCGATTCGTGGTCGATTTGGACATGAGCTGATGAAAAATGGCCGAATCCATGAAAATGGCCGAATCCATGAATATGAATCCATCGATCGAAAAGGCGGCTGCATAGGGCTATGGGTCCACCAACATACTTTGATTGCCAATCAACCAAAAAAGCCAACATGTCGGTTCAATGTCCGATACAATTTTTAGTCGATTACAATTTTATTTGGTCGGTGACATAGGGTGGGCAGAACCCGATTAATCGGTGATCAATCTCATGAATGCACTTGGTGATCAATCGGTCAAAAATTTTGTGAAAAATTAATACCCCCTGTATGGGTGCCTTTAGGGTTGCTGTTTTTCCTGCGGTGGACGCGCGTCTGCAGTGTGAAAAAAAGACGCAGAGAGGACACGTAATATTCTGCAAAATGGGACAGTGTCTACTCTGCGTTATCTGAGCGGCGCCCGTAGTGCGGTTTTGAAGCTGTGGAATGTCACGTCTCTATTGCAGCATCACTAGAGACACGCATGCGGAAAGTAGCATTACAAAACGCTCACTGTTGACCACATGTGTATGGGAGATGAAGCGCAGCATACGTCGATTTCTTATGCCGATGCTAGAGGCAGAAACGAAGCCAAGCGCCTCGAATGCTGGCCCAAAAAATGCAAGTCTAGTGTAAATGAAAGCCTGTGTACCGCATGGACCTTAGCCACATGTAGAGGGTGGAGGTGTCATGTATGTATGAACTGCAGGGTACACAGACTCCATGCCTAGTAGGGGCCTGTTATGGCAAGGGAACGTTTCCATTTGACCAGCTCCCCTTTATCTGTTCTTTATCAGACCCAATGCCTGGGAAGGTGTTCTACCTTTCTTGATGAGGCTGCTGGTTATTTATTTTATTTTTATCAATTAACCTTCGGGCATTACGAGATTTTTAATGGCACAAAAGGCCGTTTCCCCCGCAGTTGCCGTGATTGCCAGCTCTCTGCTCTCTACACACCGCTGGTGTCAAATAGAAGCCGGCAGTGTGTGGGGAGGAGAGTGGCACCCCTTCCATTCCTTCGCCGTCACAGATGACGCCAAAGACGGTGTGTCTGCGGCTCTTCTACAGAGAGCATCATGTGACTGAAATCTTGTGGCTGAAATTGGTATTGCAAGGAATTAAAGCTCAAACACATTAACCTCCTGGGCATTATGCTCAAACTAGGTATAATCGCAGTTTACAATTGCCTGTGCTCTGTGAACCGATGCAGAATCACTGCAGGCTCATTGAACTTTTCCAGTCCCATTGACTTCTAAGGGTGTTAGAGATCTGGGGGTTAAAAGTCAGAGTAGGCATTTGTAAGGGTCAAATCTGACAAGAGAGAAGCACTGTGTGACAGCTGGAATATGACCATGAAAGGTTGACATTTGGACTGCAGGTAGTCTTGGGTTAATTACTAACCCAGAAAAGGTCAGGGTCACACTACTGAGGTATGAGATCTGGGGGTTCAAACATGTTGTACTGTAAGTGTTACATTTGACCCAAAACTACCTGGTGATTTGTGGATGGAGACAGCTGATTGGAGGATCAAGAACAGGTCCATCTGCAGCAGAATCTACCATACAGGTTGCTTACACAGAGGACAGTGATGGAGACAGTGGGGAAGACTGCACTTCTTAAACCCACGCTACATATGGGGTACTACACACCTGGTACTCATCTGAGTAGCTCACTAAAAAGTTACATGCACCCCTGTACTAACACAAAGCACTTCTGGATTGCATATTGTTGTCTTTGGTAATGTACAATAGCGCAAATGCTTTAGGCTTTTTTCCGAGATCACACCAGGGCTGTGGAGTCGAGGAGTCGGAGAAATTTTTGGGTACCTGGAGTCGGCAAAAAATGGACGACTCCAACTCTTACTTAATTTAAATGGGAATAAAAAAAAATTAACTTCAAATGTGGCAATTAACAAACATATTGAACAACTTCTCTGCTATACGAATAAATGCATGCAGTGGGTAACATTACAGCGCCCACTGTGACCCTAGCCTAAAGGCCCCCACACACATCGGGGGCTGATGGACTAGCTCAGATGAGCTCTAGAGTGATGGCATCACGCTGCTCTCCAAAACTGACAGCATCGGCGGGCACCCTTTGTGTGCCGGACGTTAGCTTCAATAAAGACGCCTTCATTGAAACTAACAGCATCAGCCAGAGATTATCGGACATGTCCGTTCTCTGGCTGGCCGATCTGTGGGCACCCCCAATCCAGCATGCACGCCCATGGGTCGGCGGCAAAATCGGCCGCGGCTCGGTGCGTGTGTGGCAGCCTTAACTCTCGCTGAAATGAAGTAAATAGTTTTTGCCGGACGAGAGACACCTGTATAAGTGAAGGGAATGAATCGCCAATAGTTCAAGACTGAAGCTGGAAAACATTTGAGAAACCGCTGTGAATCAGCTGAGGCGACAAATACTAAGATTGTTAGCTTCAACTTTATACATGACTATGGAAATCATGAATCATGTTTGAAGTGCCCCTTCACCCTGCCTCTTCTTGGAGCCTTCCACTGCCCTATCTTCAGCAGAAGATCAGAACACTAAAGCTTGGCACACACGGGTAGATCTGTAAAAAGATTTAAGTACAATTAACTTGCACACTCACAATGATTGATTGTACTCTAATCTGTTTACAAGCCTACCTGTGTGTGCCTTCCTTCGGGCAGGATCAATAGAGCCGGCTCGAAGGAACTTGATTGAACGGGGTTCCAACATGTTGAAAAAAACCCTGTTCAATCTCCAATACTTTGCATGGAGACGTGAGTCTTCATGGAAAGTATTGGAACAGCTGCGCCTGCTGCCTTCTGCTCAGCCTTCGGCTGTCAGTGTGAAGGGGGCAGAGCCAGCACTCCTCACTTGGAAGCTGTGTGAGTGAGGCAGCTGTATGAGACAGGCTGATTCTCCCCAGCTTGTGGTGTGTTGTAAATCACACACTGCAAGCTGGGGATAACGGGTCCCCATTGAACAGGAATCGATTTGACCATGTGGTGCACATTGATTTCCATTCAATTGATCCCCGATCAATGACAGTGTGGTGCCTAGCTTAAGGAAAAAGCAGCAGCATCTTCTGCCTAACTCCCTTTCTCTGCTTTAATTGGCCATTACAGTCCAGTGTTGGTTTCCACGCCCGTAGTTCTGTGGTTAATGTATGTTGTCTTACTTTCCTTCAATGGATGGATACAATATATTAGCAATTTAAATGCAGAGAAGTCGGAAGAATCAGAAACTGAGGAGTTGGAGTTGGGGAATTTATCGACCGACTCCACAGCCCTGGATCGCACCCATACATTTGAATTGGGTCACCGCTACAGCTGCGGTCAGACGTGGTACGGCCCACGATCTGAAACTCGGTTGCGGTATGTGCGCGGCCGATCACCCCTGACCGCGGCCATAGAGATGAAAGGATGCGGTTAAAAATTGTCCATCCATGGATTCTTACCGCCCCCATTCCCTCTCTATGGGCACGATTCTGCACGATTCTGCCTGCATCACTTGAATCACTGGAGACAGCAGGATATCACTGGGTGCGAGTGATCTCCCGTGGGCACCACGCCGCGATTCAAGCCGCGGCAAAACGCCAAAGTGGAAACAAGCCCCTAGATCAAACATCAGTGTTTTCTTTACAAACATAGGTGTTTTAAAGCTTAAAAATTTGGTTTAACATTTTCAACACGGCACTACTAGAGCTTCGGCCGTACTTTGTGATGCTTCACTTTCAGCACAGCTCACTGCATTGGCCTGCGTTAATTCATCCTAACATGTTAAGGATGCATTTTTTGTAGGACTTCACCACTATATGAACCTTCCCAGAAAGTACACTGCATAAAATTCCCACCTGCATCATTAATGGGCTAGAAAGCCAACACCCCTCCATTAACATGAAGGTCTATGGCACACCCCCCATCCCCTTCTGTGTCACCCTGACATGATTGGTGACGTCCCTGAAAATGCTGCGGCCGACAAGAAGATTGCCGCAGCGTTCATGGGAGCCCATGGGATCCAGTTTGTATTTCATACTCTGGATGAACTGGGCTCGTCATTATATCTAGGGAGGTTCTGCCTGTACAGTGCCATTTTAACGGCGTGGTACAGGAGATTGCGGCAGTGTACATAGTATACTGTTAAAAATTTTCGCCCTCCCCCATCCCTGTACACATGGGCAGGGAGATGGACGCCCCTCCATTAACAGAGGCCTACAGCCGCCCCTTCGGCGTCACCATGACACAATCTAGTCGGTGCTGCAACCCCTGAAATGCTGCAGCAATTTAGAGAATCAGGACAAACCCAAACGGCGAAAGAACTGGGTTTGTCTCAAACACTTGGGAGGTTAATAAAACTGTGCGTGCACTTTCCACATGCTTTAGAGCTTGAGGACCTTTTTACATACAGAATGTGGACACAGAGTATGGACGCACAGCGTTACCACCGGCCCTACAAGTGTGCACAAAAATTCATGCAGCAACAAAAAATATTACACTTCTTTCATTTAAATTGACTTCCGCTCCAAACGAGCTATTTATCTTCTGATCTTTTCTGGCATTTTAAGAAATTCTGCCAGTTCACCTTTCAGAGGAGAGGCTTCTTCTAAACTGTTTAAAATCACCGGCAGCCTATTTGATTGGAGTTAAAAAGAGAAAATGCTGTATTGCAGGAAAGACAATAACTTCAAAGCCTTAAGCCTCCCATACACGTTCCGATTATTCTCCCGACCTATTTTTCGTCCGATCCTGTCACCCGATTTTCACCTAAAATGTTATGGTCGGTCGGCTGGCACGAAAAATCGGAATTCGAATTATCACCGATCCATCAGCCCGACCCTATTTATTAACAGCAGATCGACCAAAAATTTACAGACAGGTCCGAAGCGGTCCCGACCGATTTTTCGGCCGATTTTGAGAAATCGGGATCGGTCGGGTACATAATTCCGAATCCGATTAATCTCCCGACCCGGACGGTCGGTCGGGTAAAATTCGTAAGAAAAATCGGAACGTGTATGGGGGGCTTTAAGATGGCCATACACGGGTTGATTCCTGTGCGATTGGCTGATCAATTGCCAAGTGGTGATGCAACAGAACAGATGTGCACCATCTTTGATCCCTGTAAGATACTTTGGATGGGGACCCTCAGTCCTCACAGCTCCTCCCACATCTGACCTGATTTGACTTTATCTAAATCTCTACATTTACAACAATTTAGTACACTTTAAAGCTCCCGCTTCCAACAATATTGACATTTGTCCACAATTAAATGTGTAAATCCCCTGATAAACAGAGGAAAGTGAAACATTGCAACAATGCTTTGACATTCTTTTATGCTTATTTGTATAGGCCCCATACACCTTACAATCTTACCATACAATTTCTATACAATCAATTTTTCTTCTACCAAAACATGTAATATGAGGACCTTTCTAATCCTTCCAATCACTATGTGTTCTATCAGAGAGGACCCAGCACTACATAGTTGTTGGTAGATCTAAATGTGTATGGGGGGCATATTAATACTATTAATTCCATTCATGTAGGAAAACTAATGAGATTATATATCTGCTTTCAATCATGTTTTCTTTGTTAACCTGGTTTATATGCAAAAAACATATGTTCAAAACTGAATTTAAATTGTTGGCCTTAAAAGTCCCCTGGCCTCCTTTGGAGGAAAAAGTATCACTCCTCTACAATTCTGTTCTGAAATGATAAATTACAAGCTTGACATCCTTGGCCTGAGCATGGTGCACTGGATAAACTATGAAGAACAAAAGGGTTTAACTTTTCTTTACGTTGGTGCTGAGGAAGGGTGGGTAGGGTTGGGTGTTATGTGCACCCCTTTAGTGATGCAGAGAGCCGCACTTGTGGCCCTCCATATCAACTCAGGTAATGGAGGAAAATGTGTTGTGCCAAAAGGTACATTCAGCTCCAAGATCAGAATAAAAAAGTGAGGATAACATTGCAAAACCAATTTAAGGCATTTAAAGAGATGTCACTGTTGAGACTAGATGGACCAAGTAAAAGGAGCAAACCTAGAAGCCTGCAAAGACACATTATGTTTTAGGAAACAGGGATTGTATGCCAAATTATACCTGCAAAACAAGGAGGCCAAAAGGCAGGCCCTCCAAAGAAACACAACAAACAGATAAAGGAATCAAAAAGAGTGCCATGAGTGGAGTAATCCTTACTAATAGGCAAACTCAGACTAAGGAAGTAGCATTTCCAAGTTCTGGAAGTGGCCAACGAGAAGACTGAACACCCAGAATGAACTGAACAAGTCCCAAATATAAACAATTATGAAACAAAGAAAGAGAAATAACCAAGGCCACTGAGAAATGGGAAAATAACATTGGAACTTTTGTATCTGGTCTTTATTGAATTTCAGAGGGCATTCAATGGCCTACAAATGGAATGGATGTGGAAATCTCTTCTGAAATTGGAGTATCAGAAACCATCAGTTTAATGACAATTGAGAGGTGAGCCAGTGCACAACCTCTTGTCAATTCCTACTTTACTGTGGTAAATGCTAAACACTTTTATGCTCATGGAAGAAAACAGACTTAAGCTAGCCATACACGTGTAGGATTCCATGGCCAATTGATCACACACCCAATTGATTCCGGTGATCTCAGCGGGAATGGGAGCTGCGATCAATCTGCCAATTAA
>CM070035.1:67446298-67483053 GCA_036250615.1 Ptychadena robeensis | reverse complement strand
TCAGTGTCTACTCTGCGGTCCATCGGGTCCTTGAAGGCCACCGAGTCTTCCTGTGGTAACCCCATATGCATAAGGAGGCGTCCACCTTAGACGGGGAGTCACAATTCTCTACATCCCCATTCTTTAAAGGGTATAACTTTGCCATACTATTTTGTAGGCCTTGGCGCCGATCCAGGCGCGCCCACTCATCTTCGATGACCTCCCGGATCTCTCACATCAAAGGAAACATGGCAAGGATTTCTTCAGCCCAGGATAATACTTCCGCTTGGATGGAGGGGATAAAGGTTCCTCCTCCCAATCAATCGCTTGTCTGACCAAATTCACAAATGCCGGACCGATGCAAAATCAAACGACTCCGGAATCTGGCCATCCTCCAACTCCGATATCTGGGAATGACTTGAACTGTCCTCCAGCTCTGAAGGGGATGCAGAGACATGGTCTCCAACCGCCCTTTTCTCTCTCTCCTGGGACAGCCTCTGGCCCGGCTGGCTTTTAGCTCTGCCATACTTTCCGCCACTGCCTGCTTGATAGGGGCCCGAACGTACTGAGCCTCTGCCCCCGCATCCTGAGCTTCCTCTTTAAAGCAGATCCTGCAGAGATTCCGGCCCGGCATTGCCGTGCCTGAACATGCCCAACAAGTGACTTGCACCCTCTCAGGCGATGAAGATCCATCCCTTAACATGCGACTCAACCGTCTGCGACCTGTCCGGCTTTTAGCCCGATACTTTACTGGGGAGGGGGAGTCTTGCTCTCTACGCTCCGTACACCGCCGTGCTGGCCCAGGCACCACCAGAGAAGAGTCCCTGGCCGAGGCACCTTTCCTGAAATGACACCAGGCCCTATGATACTATCACCATAACCATCATGTGTGTCTGTCACCTAATCTTCCCCCACCATCATACCTTTTATCTGAAGCATACACAGTCTGGGGCGACTGTGGTGGGGAGGACATCACGGAGGCAACAAACAACCACTGACACTGCAAGGCAGAATGGACCACCATGAAGTAAATATTAAGTCACCTTACCTTCCAGCAGAAAAGCTACTCACACGTCTGACAGCCTGGTCCCACTGCACTGAACTGTCTACTCCTGCAGCCAACGCTGAGACCCCCTGCCTTCCCTCAGCCAATGCCTCCTACCGAAGCCACTCACCAGCTGAGGTCCCTGCCGTAGTTGGCGTCCAGTCTGTCTCCCAGCAACCCTGGATGAGCCGGACACCAGCCACGGCATACCGCCGCCATTTTGCGCACGCGAAGGTAACGTGAACGTTCCGCGAACGCAACGTGAAGGTCACGTGACCGTCCCGCGAACGTAACGTGACCGTCCCGCGAACGTAACGTGACTGTACCGCGAATGTACGCGAACGTAACGTGACCGCGACCAGAACGTGAGCAACACGTGAACGTGCCGCGATCGTAACGTGAACGTCCTGCAAACGTAACGTGACCGTAACATGAACGCCACGTGAACGTACCGCGACCGTAACGATGCTGCTCTGGCATCCTGCTGCCAAACACCCGTGCTCCTGCACGAGTGAGAGAGCGGATGGGGAGGAGAAGCTTTACCCCCCCCCCCCTCCACACGTATCCACATACTTGGAATGCCTAGCGAGGACAAAAAAATAGAACATCCGAACGGCTGGAGGTGAGGGGATTTTAAAGTGCTTGTTATGGGATGTCCTAGGGGGTCAAGGGGCGGAGTAACCCGAGGTGGGCTGACATGAGGTGAGCCAGGAAATATATATTACCATCCCAAGGTTATTCCATGATGAAATAAAGATTAGTTTTTAATTATGTAGAATAAGGCTGTATATGTAAAATTTTTGTGGTAAATACATTCCATGAATCCATTCACAATGTCATGCTCTTTTATGTCGATTTAGTTATTCAATAATACTGATCCCCTGTGTTGGCTGTTTGTGTTATGTAGATTTGGCCTATGAAATTACATATCGTACCCCCTCAAGAAGTCTTCAACGAAACGCGCATTGGGGTGAAATTTGCACCATTTGGACTATTTTAATTGTGTAAGCACATGTACAGATGTGTACATCCGCAACATTGATTTTGATTGATATGATGGTCATTACTTCATTTCTGCACTGTGTATAATAAATGTATTGCTTTGGTGTCCCCTCAACCATGTCTATTCAAGGGGAAATTTGGGTGATGTGCTTATGCCATCAACTTCTGTCTGTTTTTGGAAGATTATTGAGCAGTTTCTCTGCTACAAGATATTAACACAGATGCTTGGTTTACTTTTGCAGTTCCGAAAACTAAGAAAAGTTGTCCAAATATGAATGATTAACCTAAACTGGGGATAAAAAAAAACTAATCTGATAAGTTGTTGTTCTAAAAATCTTCACCTACTTGCATTAAATTAAACTAACTTAAAGTTAAACCAGCAAGAATGATTGATTTAAATCGAGCCTTACTGACAAGTGATTTAAATCGGTTTGATTTAAATCAAATCCACCCTGCTTGTGTGATCTTTCAACTTCCATGTACAAAAAACTGCAAGATTAAGTTTTTCCTTTACCAACTTTTTTTTATATTTACCAATAAAAGCATTGGGTATTGTTATCTTCAGCCACATCCTATCCCGCACTTCCAGGCCAGATTCTGTTGATCTCATAGCTTTTACAATCGTTACCATATCACTATGTATGGATAGGTGGAAGTCATCAAAACCTTTAAAGAGAGAAGTTAGAGAAGTTGCATTAACCAGAAGTCGCAAAACTTGAACGGATAAAAATGCATAATGACGTCACTTACGAATCTTGTTTATTTTTAAAAGAAATATGAAAAAATACACAGCTATAGAACATCTTTCTTTAAATATGGTAAGTAAAAAGAAATTAACAATCCCATATGTTAGAAAGAGGAAAAATAAGTCATTGTATTATCTTACTTACGCTCAGTTTCAGGGATAGAGCTTGTAATTGAAGAGCTGGTTGATGTGATAGTACTCATAGATGGACTCATTCCATATGCTGGGTAAGTACCGGTCATTGCTGCTGTGTGAGAAACCCAAGCTGCTGGATCGATGGGTCGGATTGGTTCACCTGATAACGAAAAGAAAAAAAACACATGTAAGCATTGGCAGCTACATTTAACATTTTAAATAGTTGGGAGCAAAGGATTAGTTCCCTAAATAACACACTTGCACTTGAGGGAGCCATTGCTTGACTGTTGTCTTGACTGATAGAAATCGGCATCTGTATGGTTGCCCATGTAATCAAATTCTACCAACAGTACAGGTTGGCAAAACATGACATGACATGTGCACAGTAGTTTGATGTTTCTAAAAAAAGAAATGGTACAAAGTAGCTTTGACGGATGTAAAGACAATCTTTTCATGGTCCCCCAAATTTTGGTCACTTCCCAGCTTTAGCCTCTAGTTGAGAGGAACTACTTCCTAATACTACTGAAAAAACAAATTATGACAGAAAAAGTTGTCATTATGGTACTTCCAACTCACTTCTAGGCAAAGTAAAGCAACCACGTGGAGAAGGATCCCAGCATTTGGCAACAGTGAGTGTAATTGGCCTGTAAAATAAACCAAAAATGGAGCATATTAATAAGAATGATCATTATTCAGAGAAGATAAAACCGTCAACACTACTTAAATAAACCGTGTACTGTTGCAATATGAGAGAGAAAATGATCAATTCCCATCATTTAAGTAGCAAAAGTCTTTATCAAAGTGTCAGTAAACCTGTCTGCCTTTTGCTGCCATCCAGACTACCCCACATAAATACATTTTTAACCTTCCTGGCGGTTTGTCCAAACACAGCTCGGGGTAAGTTTCTTGACAAAACAAACTCACCTCGAGCTGGGTTCTGGGATACTTGCCTACCCTCGGTGAGCCTGCGGCAATTGTGAATAGCAGCGTACTCGACGATCACTTCCGACACCGATTCTTCAGCATTATCAGTAACCTCCATGTTAAGGAGGCGGAGTCTGCACACCACATCAATAGTGTCATCGATGACGCTGGCTATGTATAGAGGGGAGTGAACAGGGAAACACGGCAGAGTACTGTGTACCCTGCTTTGATCGCTAAAGCAGTTTTATAATGGTTTTAGGACTTCTTTATTTTATTCTCCTCCTTTGTTATGTGACTTGCAGAAGCATCTAAGTGTTACCAGGTCAAGTGACCTATGATGTCACTGGTGTCTTAAGGATTGGAGCATTTGAGCAATACACACTATTTCAGTATGCAAAAAGAAAAAAAAAATTTAGGCAAAACCATACTATTGAGAAGTGTGAAAGTGACTGGCATGCGTTTTCTATATAATGAAAGGTTTTACATTAAGAGAACTGTACATGTACAGGCTAATAATGAGCTTGGCTGCGGAGGGGAAGCTGTAAGAGCTGCAGGCTACACACTCTGCAGGCCGACGACCTGACCATGGACCACAAACTAATATTAACATTAGTTACCCCTTAGCTCTCTGACCAAGCAAGGCATAGACTTTACAAAAACTATAAAGATGTCTTGTGGAATACAACCCTAATATTTTAGAAGGAGATCAAATCCTGCAAGCTGTGAAATGTGCTGTGAATCTCCACAATTCCACAACACCCATAGATATTTGACTGGATGACCTGGAGACAATGCTCCCATACTGTTATTTGATGAACAAATTACAATTATTGCCTCTTGTGGTAGAAATGTTCTTCTTTGCTTAACTGGTCAACAAGCACTCTTGGGGTAGAGAGTGTTTTTTTTCTACTGTGGTAAAGCAAGCTCACTGTAGTCTGACACCAACATCATGGGCAGTGCTGTGGTTGCTGTGGCAAAAAAAAAGTCAGAAACTCATTAGATTGCACTTTCTGACCTTCTTACACAGCTTACCCAGATCTGCCAAACATACCTTCCCTTGGCAGGTACACTGTATAATTTAACGACATGACTGTTTCTAGGGAATCAAACTTCAACCGAAGAGCAACAAAGCTTTCATCAATAGCATTTGATCAAGATCGAGCCAATCCTGTTCCGGATGGAGTTTCACGCTATGGCGCGGTTTATTCCGCATACTCCTAATGTTAAAATCTGTTAAGACATTTTGGCAACAGACGAGGTTTGGAGAAGAGGAGTCTATCCATCAAGAGTTAATTCAATGGGGGATGGCAAATATAGATTTGCAAGCCTCACTCTTAAACAATAATCTGATAATAGATGATTTTGGGGGGACTGTAGTATCCTTTGCCAATACCCTGGCCTTATAGAAAGTGGCTATTGCAGATTAAAATATGAATACATCTTTATGAGGTTAGATGACACACATTTTGTAAACTTTTCAAATTTATTTGTTTGCATAAAACATATTTCCTTGAATATAAGCCAAATTTCTCAGCAACAAAAATGTGCTAAAAATATATTTCAGCCTATACTGCCTATACCTACAGGTTCCAAATTGAGTCGCAAAAGTTGACTTAAGTTCATACAATCCCTCTTACCTTATCTTTTTAAAGACTTACCCTGGTTTATGTACAATCTCTCTGAGGACTCTGACTGCATCATCGTTGGTCATGTTTTCAAAATTTATGTCATTGACCTGCAGAAATAACAGATGCATGAAGAAGTTTATTTAAATTCTAAAGACATCTTGAGTTATCAGTCATATTCAAGCTGTTTATGGATACCTGTTGTGAGAAAAAAATATAGGGAAAACAGTATCCTTCTGAAAATACAATTGCTGGGTTGTATTTTAATACCCTAACCAAGAGCACACATATGATAAAAGCAAGAGGACTCATCTCTATACTATAATTTGGGAAAGCAAGACCAAGTACTAAAGCCAAAGCAGGAGCATGTACAATTGACAATATCAACAGATGTTAGCAATGTAAACTGGCAAACCTCCCACAGTTCCTTAATACTGCTTTACCAGTTATGAAAGATAAATGTAAACTTAGAAGTAAGCACCTGCAGTAACATATCGCCTGGTTCAATCCTCCCATCAGCAGCCACTGCTCCTCCTTTCATGATAGAACCAATGTAGATTCCTCCATCCCCACGTTCATTACTCTGCCCAACAATGCTGATGCCAAGAAAGTTGTATTTTTCTAGTTATGCAGATATAAACAATAAGAAAATATTTAACAGGAGATAATATAACAGAGCAATTATTAAAAGTTCCATTGCTAAAAAACTGAAAAACCAGAAAGAAAGAAACTAGCAGCTATTCAGAAGTTTGAACAGTGAAAAGAAAAACTCCAAAACGTCTTATTTGGAGACTGTTAAATCACCCAACCAAAAATAAGATATCATGAAGACAAAGTTGTGCCAATATTAAACATTTTGGATGTTTGTATGGATGTGAGAATTAAGAAAAGAATTTAGTTTATATTTACTGCACACTCACCCATATTGAGAGTGACTGTAATTATGTTTAGAGACATAGTTGAATCAGTGATGCTGCTGAAGGAAGAAGACTGGAAAAAAAGAAAAAAAATATTCATAATTGCACCAAACAAACATCAAAGGTCTGATTAAATTTTTTTATCCTAAACATGCCATGATCTTCAGTAAAAATGGCCTCCTCCTCTTTGGCAATACACCAATAAATCCAATAAAAGTATTAAAATTAGGCACAGGTTGATTAAAACATTAAAACAATATGGTGGTACTTGTCAAGGCATGGGGCTATTTCTCTGTGATGTGGGTACGCTTTAGAAACGGAATGGCCAAAATCTCAAGTCCTCTGGTGAGTTGAGAAAAATTTACCAATAGTGGTCCAAGGGAGCAACAGTTAACCAACAAACACACCAAAAGACTCACTGATGTCGAAATCAAGGCTTGACTGTCCGGTCTGCTGGTCAAGACAGAAAAGCATATATAGATATATATTTACATGCCAATGACCAGTCAGTTTCCATAATGACAAACACGCAAAGTCAAAAGCATCTACACAAAACTTTAGAGTTGGACCATGAAAAAAAGCAGGAAGGTGGCCTAGTCTTCTAAATGAGGTTTTCATTTTTGAAAATCAGTGTATTTACATACTTTAAAAAAACTTTATGTAGCCTTGTGGTTGTTTAAAATGGAGAACAGTATTTCCATTTAAAAAGCTAAATCTATCGCAAGTGTTTCCATGTTCCAAGAGGCCAAATAGCTCAGATCTATCAGTTGTTGGACTCTACCTTATTATAAAGCGGTAATTTAACAACTGGGGGGCAGGTCCTCATTCTGAACCTGTGTTTGAATGGGAGACTTGATAATGTTCCTAAATAGAAAAGGGGGGCCCCTGCAAGGAAGGTTTGGAAACCACTGCTATAAAGGAAAGGAAGGAATAATATACACTTTCTAAAATAAAGATGACAATTTCTTTTTATATAAACTTAATATTATAGCTTATTTGTGTGTATTTTATAAAACTACCATTAGTTTATTTATCCCCAATGCCAGGGAAGATAATGGATTATTTTAATCAGTGACTTCACAGTATTAGACCTCACCCTTTCAATACGAGGGGCTTTTGTTTTCCTTCTACGCCTCTTGTGCCTCCTCATCAGACGAGATGCACTGCTCTGCTCTGTAGAGTTACTAAACCTGCAAACACAAATACATCAGTTAAACATTGCACGGCAGTAACAGATCGACCTATTCTGAACAAAATCTGCATACACACTAGAACCTGCCACAGCTTCCTTTCATATACTCATATTCTTTGAAAACTGGTATAACCGTAATGCCTCAGATTTCTTTGTAGAATTACCAGAATATACTTTGCTGTTAATCGTTACAGAGCCTAAGTACCTGATCACTCTATAGCTACATTTGCTCTAAAATCCCTGCGAATTCCAGCCCCATCACTAGTGGATGCGTCACACTGGCATATGACTAACGTGGCCAGCCAATCAATTTAAAGGGGTCATGTTGTCGGCTGCGCTATGTATGGCAGCCGATAACATGGCCCTAACAGTGAAAAGGGGGGGGGTTTGCACTTGTTCGATGCACTGACGTCAGCGCATCCAAGAGCATAGTGTAGTCCTAGCATAAGAAGCAGATAATTTCGCTAAATCGGCTGATAACAATATGCCAACCTTAATACTACCCTATCCACAGGCTGAAGTTGTTCCCACCCAAGAGAGGCTACATTTCTTCTCCATAGATAGTGAAGTGTTTTGTTACTTGTAAAAAAAACCAACTGAAAACAGACATACCTACTGGTGGAATCATCCTCATCAGAGTCAATGAAGCTAGTTGTGTCCAGCTCACTGCTCATAAGGGTGGATGAGCTTTCATATCCTCCTGTGTCTCTACGCCTTTCCAGCTTTGAAGTACCATTTAGCCTGGGAGCTGTAAGAAAAAGAAAAAAAAAACACCAGGTGAGCATAAAATGAATATATTCATTTGTAATTCCTTTGTTAATATATTAATGAACAAATTCATAAAACCAGAAAAAGACTGTTATGTGTTTTTATTCCTAATTTTTGCCACATTAACCACATACATACAATGATGGCGAGACAACCCTGTTTAGCCAAAAACATCAGTTGGCAATGAGAAAGTCTGCTCACTACAGAAATGTGCAAGTGTTTTTCTTTCCCAAAAATCCATTTCTAATCACAAATGTAATATGAAAGAAAGGCTGAATAAAAAGTGTTCATAGATGGTGGTTAGTGTCCAAACAAATGGACCACTATTTTTTTTTAATAGAACAATTACTCTTTAATCCAACAATCATAAAGAAACCGTACAGACTTGGGCTCTTTCACACTATATGCACATTCAAAACACTTTCAAGACAAATGAAAGTGTGCTGCATTTCTTTTTATTTTGCATTATGCACTGCACAATGCAGCATATTCGTGTGAATAGGAAAAACAGGTTTCCCATGTAACACGGTGTACTACGCACATCACACAATGTGAGTGTTGCTGAAAGAACAACATGTACAGTGTGAAAGAACCCACAAGGCATTTAGAACACATCACCCAATATTCATAATTAATAAGCTTCATGATTCAAGGTACCAAATGGATGATTGTTGAAGCTTTGGTTTTGGTTACATTGCGTAATGCATTCTTTTTGCTATATATAAGCTCATACTGTAAAGTATACGCTTAAAAACCCAAAATTCAGATACACTTTACAAAACAAAAAAGGAAAAGGGAAGAAAATAGAAGTTTAAGAATAAAACAATTTTACAAATAGGACTGAAGCCACTCAAAACATGTTGCCCAAAACATCTGTTTGGGTTCATTTCTGGTGACAATTTCAGGAACCACCAAAAGCCTGGTCAGTTCTTTGAGGAGGAAAGGGAGGATGATCAATTTTTTTTCTCAATAAAATTGACTGGAATAAAAAAATAAGGAGGAGACTTGCTGTGACATCTACTATATTATCACAGTAAAATACAGTGTTGAGCTTGATGCCAATTTATGCATCACTATTTATGCAGTATTTAATCCGTCCCAAAGAAGTTGTGTCTTTAAAGTAGCTCACATATGTCAATCTGTGGACATGGGAATGTTAACAAAAACATGTGATGTTAACAAAATAGACTTCAAGTTTCAAATGCACTTAAGGCTTGTCCCCACTGGCGAAGCTGGCTGCGCGGTTCTGAGCCGCTGGCGGCTGCTTCCATTGATTTCAATGGGCTTGTCCCCACTTGCATGGCTGCCCAATTTGACATGTATTTAGCTGCGGCGGCAGGCTTGACCACTTGTGAACTTTGTTCAGCAGCTCCACGGACCGCGCCACCCTGCGGCCAAGCTTAGCCAGTGGGGACAAGCCCTTAAAAAGACTGGTTTCTCCAACAAATGATAAGTTATATTATCCACAAAGAACAAGCAATCCACATCAGACTAAAAGCAATGAGTTATACCAGACCAACTTTCTTCATTGTTCCATGGCCCATTTATAAAGCTCACATGCCCATCAAAGGTGCATTGGACAAAGACCATCAGCATGGGCAATCACACTGGTTTGATTCTATGAAGCTCCTGCCTTCTGTTTCTGATTTATAGAATTCCTTCTTGGACCTCCATTTTTATATTGGAAACTTTAAAGACCTGTTTGAAACTCCACTGACCTGAGCAATCCTTACTTTTGCGCCAGTTTCAATTCTTCATATTGCCCACAAAAATACTGACTTGCCTACTACACATCCTACCTCCACGGTGTCACGGTAATAAAGGTGGTTTTAATACCGAGGCAGATCAGTGTATTATTCATATTACCTCAACATCAATTACACTGGCTCATACTCTATTGACATTATATACTTGAATTACACAAACTGATCAGATCAAAAGTTAGTGTGTATGGATATCCGAAGACAAACCTCGACCATGATGTAATACTCCTCCTCGAAACAGCACAGCAAGGCATGATACTGGACATGTCTGAAGATCAGTCACAGGTTATGGTGCCCACACACAGGTTGATGCCCATTTTATTGAAAAGCGATAAAATGCAGCGTGATGACACAGTGGATCATTGACCGATCGTTCATCGAAGAGATGTGCACCACTTTGCGCAATTGATTCCTGGTCAATACTTTGGATGGAGACCAATGGCGATCAAACAGGGATTTACCAACATGTTGGTTCCCGGTTTGATTGACACTTCTTCGAGCTGAATTGATAGAACAAAGGGTTTCACGCTGGATTCCTGAACGCATATGACAACTGACCGGGAATCGGACGAATAATAGACCTGTGTACTTTCCTAAATACATAAATTAAAGTGGAAAAATACAAGCCCTTGTACTAAACTGATCATCCCGCATTTCAATTAGGCTTTACATTTGAGTAGTATATTATATTATAACTAGTTAGTTCGTATACTATAAAGAGATTATATATATATATATATATATATATATATATATATATATATATATATATATATATATATATGTCTTTTGTTTTTTCCCTTTCCAACACTGGAACAAAAATACTAGAATACCAGAGATTCAGACAGCACAGATAAGGCAGAGGCGGCAAATCTCTATTCCAACATCTGATCTTATCATGAGGAATCCATCAATCTTCTCCTTAATGATTTTTTTCTTCACATGCATACTATATCTAAAAGCAAATACCGTGGAAATAAAAACTATTCTGCAGTAGCTAACCATTATTAAAAAGAGGAAGACGGCACAAATAAAAAAATATATAAAAACAAACAATTACAGCATTTATTCTGTATAACCAGACGCAGGACACTTTTGATGAATGCCTTTTTATACAAGAAATACCAATTTTTTAAAAGTCTATTACTGCCAGAGACGTCATTTTAGGACTAAGATGCTGGATTGATAGAACAAAATATAAATGTCACCTAATTAATCATGGTGCACTAATAACAGACTAATTTATCAATAACTAGAACAATGAAGGTTTGGGGCATGTTAAATGGATATCAAAAAGCAAATGAACCTCCCATTGGAACAAGCATTGTTGATTCTGGAGATGTTCATCATCTGTTCAATATTAGTTAGTAGTCCAAATGATAACAGATATATTATAGCCACAATTACATCATGTATTTTAGACTAGATGTGACACAAAGAGAATTCTAAACCAAAGTTAATCTATGGGGGTCTAAAACAGCCAGGTATATAGCTCCATACCTACAACCTTAAGCCCCCCATACACCTTCAGATTACTCCATACAATTTCCTTTAGATCTACCAACAACTATGTAGTGCTGGGTCCTCCCTGATAGAATACATAGTGATTGAAAGGTTTAGAAAGGTCATCATATCACATGGTTTTGGTGGAAGAAAAGTTGGTTGTTCAGAAAATTGTATGGTAAGATTGTAAGGTGTATGGGGGCCTTATACATGAAAGAAGAAACATCTCATTACACTATTACAATCCTTGAAGTATGAAACATGACCTATTGGTGGTGTTTTAGTAATAACAATCCACACACTGTTCTATAATTCAGTGGCTGACCATTTCATTGAGATGTCAAGTTCTACTAAATGAATAGAATTAGTGCAACCATAAAAAGACACAAAAGAAAGAGAATGGCGTAAACATTAGTGTTAATTTACTTCTGTATCTAAACTGAACAAAATATAGGACACAGCCACACAGTAAAAGAATTACAAGAATCGCTCACTTCCAGCACAGATTTCACACTGATACCTGATACTCAACAGGCAAAGCTTCCTCCAGCAACCAAAAGAACCGGTTTGGCCAAGCAAACAGTGCAGTAACATAACAGGAAAAAGAATGCAAAGAACCAGGTATATTGAACTTTGAATTTTAAAATATATGTACATACGGACCAGAGTAGGCACATACCGTAAAAAAGGCTTTTCAATAACTTTGAATAAATGTATTGTTCAAACCTATTTAGGCAGAACATTATTATATTTGAAGTTAACAAATATATGGATAAACGGGTTAAAAATGTGGTATCATAGCATATTAGACACTCACTATATGGGCTCCTCTGATCTGGTCCTGGATACCAGAAGTCAGGGTGAAGATTGCGAGGTCTGTCCGGCTGGGCAGCTGACTGTGATCTGGATCCAGAGCGGTTTCTCTCTCTACTTCCAAAGCAAAGAACCATCACCATTTTGGAAACGTGCTGCAGTTCCAATCACACTACACTTCCAAACACACTAGGATAGCCATAAAAACAGTGCTTCTTTCCAACAGCTGATTAAATGCAAAATGAAAAAACAAAGTGCCATGGCAAAAGCATGGCTGCAAAAAAGACAGAATCCAGATTCCTTTAGTATGTATTTTACATCCGTTCTTCAGGTTTCTAGCTCCAGCCGCCACTGAGACAGTAAACCGTTCTCCCATCTGAACGCCAGCGTGAGAACACCGAAGCACCCGCGAGAAATGACATGGCTACTTCACTTCTTCTCTCAAAACATTTTGTGCTTTCCTCCCAGGCTCCTCCCCCTCTCCCACACTCGAACCTTGCAGGGGCGGGTGCAGTAACCAAGCAACAAGCTCTACACAATGTAGTTACCTGCAGGGTGTGGGCAGGTGCCTGTCTGCTAGTCCTGGCAGATGCTCGGTGACATTCCGGATGGAGAGCATTGTTCTCACACACTGAATGTGAAGACTATAACGTGAAGAGCTTGTACAACAAACTGCCTGAATAATTTAACACACCCGCTCTGAAATCCACACTCTAATGTTTTAAATATTACCACTAGGATACAGTACAGCTATTACTAAACCACATAAGACCCCTTTTAGAAGGAGTTTCTACCCAACAGATATATAATGAAACATTTGATCATGCTTCCTTGGATGCAAAAACCAAGCATCATGGATTTTATGAATGTTATGCAGGAGCTTTATTTTGCTAAACATTGTGGAATGAATGTCTTCTCAAAAACTGCAATTTGTACACTTTACCTACATCCAACTTTATGGTCATAGGAACACCACTAACAACTGGTATAGAGGACACAAATCTAGCGTGTACAGTAAGGCTAGGACAGTAAACGTAAGGCTGATCTGCGAGGGTTAAAGAAGTGGTAGACCAGTAAATAGCAAGGGTAGCCCAAAAAAATTGACAGACTAATTTACTAGTTCATTATAGATTCCTCAATATCTTACAGCAGAATTGCACTATTTAATATTCTCATATGAATAAAAGGTAAAAAAAAAAGCTGGGAAACATATCCATTGCCCTTAGTAACCTGGAGACCTTGGGCCATAAGGTACAGCGATTTTACTTAATTTCTTATAAGTTTTAAAGTCAGGCAAAAATCAAAAGTCCTCTCTTTCAGTTAAGAACACATTTGATAAAGCTTATGAAGGCCATGTGTCCACTGCTAATTGGCTGCCATTTGCCGACTTGTGGGTAGTTTGCCCACGTTTTAGGGCACGCTCTATTTAGCATACAAAAGACGCAGGAAAAACAGTGCCCCAACAGCATCAAGCGCTGCTTTTCGCATTTTAGAGACATGTCTATTGATCTTCAATTGAGGTTTCTCTGGCAACACCGCGCAAGGCTGCAATGAAGGCGCAGCGTTCTGCTGCTTCAAAACAGCACCGCTGGTACGCCGCTCAGTTAAGGCAGAATGCACACTGTCCCATTCAATATAATGGGTAGTGTCCTCTCTGCGTGTTTTCTCCCGCTGCATTTTTAAGAAGATAATATTTAGCTCCATTTTTGGTGAGGAATGTCTTAAGGTTAGTTTATGAAAAGTGAAAAGTATTGAAGTCAAGAGGGTCAGCATAAATAGAAGACTAGCATTTCTCTTAAGATAGGTTTATTTTAAACCATACATGGTGAGCTCCAGACCATGGGCTAGTATCAGGTTTAAGTATCCATAGACATGAGAAGGCTGTCACTCGATCTTCTGTTCAAAGGTGCCCACCTGTCATTGAGTGCATCAACCAACCAGCAGAAGAATACTTTTACCTGGTA
This sequence comes from Ptychadena robeensis, assembly GCA_036250615.1. NCBI lineage: Eukaryota > Metazoa > Chordata > Amphibia > Anura > Ptychadenidae > Ptychadena > Ptychadena robeensis. The sequence continues at coordinate 67,468,678 of CM070035.1, read as the reverse complement.
ATGTTCCACCATTTAAAATTTGGCACCATCTACGGAATTCTGAATTCTAACAGCAGTTATAAGGTTAACTTTCACAACTTGCACATAACAGCTTAGAACCTGAGCATCCATACTACCAAGACTGTCCACTTTTTTAGATCTGATGGAAAGCAGCCATGGAAATGCAAATTACTTGCACATCTTCCATTTGATCTCTGCAAAGATTTTCAGACAGCTGGCACCTTTCACCGCACCCAAGACAATCTACATGACAAATGAATGCCAGACAGGTAAAGAAAATTAGAACGTTGAAGGCATTCAAACATAAGATGAGGACTGTCGGGTGAACTGGTAGACTGCAGCCACAATGGAAAAGGATGACATAGGGGGAAGGAGATATCAGCCTTTTGGATCATCATAGACTCAGGTAGCTTTGCGAGTTTCAATGCTTAGTGAGTAAGGCCATGTTTACAATGCATTTACATGTTGACACATAGATTTTTTTTGTTGGATTGATTTTCATCCAGATAAACTTTCCTTTTAATATATACTGATAATAAATCAATTGTACTAAATCACACACTAATCTATGAACAAACAATGTAGTTTAATTTGATTCCATTGACTCTGGGGTTAATTTTCAGTACAAAAGTAGCAAACCTGAGCAGAGCCACACTTGGGCCTTGAGCTTGTGGCATCTTCAGGCTCATGCTCATTCAGAATTTGTATCTAATGGTCTCACATCCCTGTATCATCAAAATCCAATTACTGTCACAAGAAAACCATTAAATACTTGTACAATGAACAGAAAATGCACTACCGTAGCCCTCAATCATACCTCTTTCCATTAGACAACCAATTTGGATCACTATTGGCCAATTCAATATAAAAATAAAAAATTAAAAAAAGGACAATATCATTAAACCTAGAACTAGATTAGATTAAACAACTACAACCAGATCATCATCTTTGTGTGAAGAGCACCAGAAGGCCGATAACGGGGCAGAATGGGTAAAAAAAAAAAAAATACCTGTAACCTAAGGTCCCCATACAGGAGTAGATACCTAAGCGATCACCAAACGATCAAACGGCGAATCGATGTACACCACTTGCATGATTCATTTACTGTTCAATACTTTGAACTTTCAATTTCAATACTTTCAATTTACTGTTCAATACCCATACAAAGAAATGGCGATCAAATGGGATTTACAGCCAAATGCACATCCAAAACTGCTGGTGTACAGTGTAAATATAGACTTTTGGTACAGAGCCATTTATTCCAAATTGCATACAGCTGGTTCAGGCTCATTGGCCATCATCAGTGCATGGAAACCATGGCTCTGTGGAGTTGAGGAATATGTGTTGCCCCCCTCCTTCAGACTGTATGCCGATTGACCTTGGTAAAGCTGGGCAAGGATGGGCCGATTCCGACATAACGATAAATTCAGATCCGATCCCATTACTTTGGATGGGGATGGCACACAAAGGGTGCCCGGCCGATTCTCAGCACTAGCGGCAGTGCGTCATCACGGCCGCTAGGTCGGCTCGGCAGTCGATGGGAAAACGTCCCGTCTATGCCCAGCTTAACACTGGAAGGCACCGAAACCCAAATAATCAAAATGGGTGGGACAGGGCCATCTATAATCATCTACAACACATGCTCAGTAAACGTGCGGTAAAAAGTAATTGCCAGTTTGTGAGGACACTTAACCAGAGAAAAGCAGAGAAATTGAATATTGAAAAACTTAATACAATAATCAGCTGAAAAAAAAAGGCTGTAAGATTATTTTGTGCACAAACCATTGTTTTGCAACAAGCTAACTCACCATGTTCGGAAACCTCTTTTCTTCTTGGTCTTTCACGCTGTGCAGATACAACAGAATCTGTTTCTGTGTCATTGTCCAGATTTTCTTGGCTGCCTCGTGTATTTGGACTATGAACAAGAAAAGTAAGAACACAAACGGTTAAGGAAATAAGTTATGCAACAAATACAAAAGAACATAAACACTCCAGACATCACTGTACACTGAAACAATTCAGAAGTAGCATGAGTTGTCATCTGTTAAAGAGCCAATGCATCAGCTGATAAAAGGGTGAGGGGCCATTGGAATAGATCAGTAGTACTATCTTCTCTTTATAAAGCGCCAACATATTATTTAGCACTGTACATTAAACCTGTGTCACAAAGGTACAGGTTATGACACAGGAGGAGTTGAGGACCGTGCTTGATCAGGCTTACAATCCAATAGGTTGGGAAACAGTAAACAGTAGCTGGGGGGGGGGGGGGGGGAATGGGACTCACATGGCGGTGATATTAGGAATGAGAAGATGGGTAGGCCAGACTGAAGAAGTGGGCTTTCAGGGCTTTTTCACATGTAATGGAACAAGTCCAATAAGCCTTCAAGCCGTGCATGTTATTATGTTATGAGCGGGGATGTCATTAGTAGGTCAATGGAGGAGCCGGTTAGGGGTGTATTTCTGTACCAGGATGTAGATGTAAGTGGGACAAGAGATTTAAAATCAAGGCACAGAACATTGGGTGGTGAAGGGAGTGAGAGATCATAAACAAGAGGCGAGATTACCATTTTGATAGTGGAACCACTGACAGGCTATGTGACAGGTTGTCCAACCAAAGATGAAATGTCCTGCATGGTCCAGCCCTGCACACTTTGCTGGAACATGCTGTATATTCACTTTATATGTGAAAAAGTAATTTCTTCAAGTGTTTTTTATTTTCCTAGTTTCCAGTTGCATGAAATATGATTAATTGCTTTATATGATGATTTTGTGAAAAAGTTGTGAATATGAACCTGTACTTTTACGGTTTAATCAAGGCATTCCCATCCCTATAGGTCTAAGTCTAGGAATAAAGGACGAAGGTTCCCCTCTGGTGGGACTTTAATTGGAATGCCCAGATATCAATTAGACATAAACAATGCCGTAAACAAAGTAGATTTTATTGAGATATAGTTTCCTTCCTTGTCTAGGGTATATAGGTGTGTCTAAAAACCCCAGCTGTGAGTCTAGACTATCCTATAAGTTCATACACATATGTCATAAGAAACAGATAAATTGAATAAAACTATTGAAAAGAGGGTCTGTTATATAAAACCCGTTACATCAAGAGCACAAAAGTTGCTGGCATATACCAAGCACCTCCGTGCTTAGGATACTTCCTCTGGCTTCTTCCTCTGTACTAATCGAATTGATTTTGTAAGTTCCAGGTGTTTGAGGATTGTTGGAGGAGAAGAAGAAGCCAGTAGGCGAAACATGTCGCGCAAGTACCAGATAGTGTATCGATACTGTACCTATATAGCTATCTGTATCCTAAGCACGGAGGTGATTGGTATATGCCAGCAACTTTTGTACTCTTGATGTAACGGATTTTATATAACAGACCCTCTTTTCAATTGTTTTATTCGATTTATCTGTTTCTTAGGACATATGTGTATGAACTTATAGGATAGTCTAGACCCACAGCTGGGGTTTTTAGACACACCTATATACCCTAGACAAGGGAGGAAACTATATCTCAATAAAATCTACTTTTACGGCATTGTTTATGTCTAATTGATATCGGGGCATTCCAATTAAAGTCCCACCAGAGGGGAACCTTCTTCCTTTATTCCTAGATTTTGTGAAAAAGTAATTTTAATTTATTTATGTTAGCAATAAAGATGTATACGAAAAAATCATGGTTGTAATTAGCAACTTCGATCCCCACAACTACATTTTCAATTGAATAACTGTAAATATAGGGAAGGAGGACAACATAAGAAATTGTTTTTAAGATACTAGAAATACATGGGTTGTCTATTGAAATGTTGTATTTGGATTTAGTTCCAGCTATAGTCTATAAATCTGAGGTTTTTAAAGTTGCATAAAAATGGCCATACAGAATAGTCTTTAAACATGGCTCCTTTTTGAATGCTTTAAAAACCATTAAGGTCAATTTAAGGAAATGAAAGCATGCGTTCCACCTGAAGAGTGGAATCCAGAAATAATGCACGCACTAAGGGCTGAGTTGCCATCTCACAGTAATTGGTGCCTCTAGTGAGAAGCTGATCCAAGAAGTGTTTAGTTTGAAATAGGATAATATTAAAACAGGAATAATAGCACTTTTCAGTTCTATTGGTGCTGGGTGGGATTGTAGGAAACCTATAGGATAATGATCAGGAGGTTCTGTGGTTTTTTTCTCGAACATAAAGAGGAGCATAATAAATACAATCTAAGAAAGAAGCTATTGTTTTTGCAATTACTCTAGCGTCAATAGACTCAAGTGGAATGTAACCGAAGAAAAATGAATCATCTTTATACTACAAGCTCATCTTACATTCTAAATGATGAATGTACAATCCTCAAACAATCTTCTTTAGTAATGTGTATAGCAATGGGCTGAAATATTTGCACTCTCCCTTCTTCTAACAATCTGGGCCATACGCAGGTCCCTTTGCTCCGTCTCTCAAGACTGAAAGCTTCAGGGTGTTGTTTGGGTGGATGAAATCATTAGCCCTTGATTGTTTCGAGTGAGTCACACTTTCTCACATGACATTGCACCAATGGTCCCTGCCATTCCACTCTTTGGCTAGAAGACTTTGGACTGTAGATGTCAATGCAATATTGATGCTCCCAGACAAAGTATTGGTAGAGCTGTTTTCAAGATTGAAAACAATCCTACAGCACCATCTACTGGGCATACATGGGATTGCAGGAAGACAGATATGGGAAGGCCAGTAGTAGAGATGGTATTGGCCGGGCCCAAGGCAATAGTTTAACTTTGTGCGGGTGGGTTACTTGCCACTGCCTGGGGAATGTATCTGCTTAACTCATTATACCATCTCCATCTGCAGGTGATTAGTGCCTGACATCATGTGCCCACTCAGGGTCCCCCGCTATTGCGTGACCCATCACCCCCCATGGGGGGATGCTTGGCTGATTGGCAACCTTCATGACTTCCAGGGTCCCACCCCATCGGAAGAATGCCCTTGATCTGTCTCTCTACTATCTGTGAGTATATATGCAAACGTTTAGACATGGGCATTAGTGTACTAACAATGTTCTTACCCATCCTAGAACTAATTCTAGATCGTCCGAGCTTCAGGCTCGCCTCAACCGCAGGGAAAGCAGGCAGCGGGGAGACCCTATGCCTCCCTGGAAAGCTGCAGCGATTGTCTTCATCGCTGCAGCATTTCCGGGTTGGCGGCACCGCCCCGATCGCGTCACGGTGACGCGGAAGGGGGCGGGGGGGGCGGCGCCATAGACCTCCATGTTAATGGAGGATCGCCGGCTTCCCCTCTCACGCAGCTGTTGTCAGTAATGACAACAGCTGCGCGTAGAGCTCCGGCGAGATGCAGGAAACGGCAGGCAGTGTACTCTGTACACTGCCTTTACAACGGCGCGATACGGGCGATGCGCTAGGGAGGTTAAGTAGCAATGGGAAACACAAGTAATCTCCTGAGGAAGCCAAATGGTGAAACACGTCGAGAAGGTGTTATCCCTTTATCTGCACCAATCTTTACATACATCGAGCATTTGGTTGTGATATATGTATTTTAATCTGTTTTTATTAAATTTATAAAAATTTTGGAATTATGTACTGTAATTGTTGAACATTGTAACCAATAATGCTTTTGTTCTGGTGAAACTGCTGGATTGATAACACTATATAAATAAAAAATGCTAAAACTCTACTGAAGATTCAACATGGGATTACTTATGGTGCCTTTAAACTCCCCTTTTCGGAGCCCCTAGTCTCCATTTTGGAAAGTGTAAGTTCCTATGGTGTTGGCGTGTGAACTTCACTCTCCAAATTTATTGTATACAAATATGTTTTAAGGGATGCGGCACAATCACATAGAAAGGAAACATGGAAACTAGAGTTTTTTGGAATAGTTGATATTTACAGGGTGCAAGACACCCATTACTAGGATATCTAGTGATTCCAGTTAATATACTGGAATCATTATCAAGATATTATTATGCAATGTATTTTGCTTGTTTGGAGAATCTTTATTATTCATTTTGGACAAAGCAATACACCACTCAGGGTGGGTAATAATATTACTGATATTTTTAAGAATAACACTTTGGCTAATAACTTATACACTTGTGACAAATCATCATCAGATGTTTGTAACACACACATGATTAGAATTTGACTTTGCTTAGAGCCTATTTGTGCCTTATGTTATACAATTAAGTAGATACCCCACTCTTTAAATGTATACCGTACCAGTAATTCTGGTATACACACACATATTTTTCAGATCAATATTGGAGGTGATATCAATACTCCTACAAACTGCTAGCTAAACCAATGTTGGTTTATGTTACAGAAGGTAGGCAAATAAATATGTTTCTCCCTAAAGATTAAAAAATATATCCTGTGTGAAGCAGGTAATAGCATATACTAGCTGTTGCAGCAAACGTTTCACAATGACACTCACTGGTGCATGCAATTAAAATGACAATTTTTAATGAATATGTAATTAGTTCATATAGATAGAATACATTTTTGTGTTAGATACAGTTGGGTAGATTAGGGCTTTTGTTGAGGTGATGCTGGGTGTATGCTTGGTGGTTGCTTTCGGTCCACAAACCTTGTGGGTAGACGCAGGGTTGACGCAGGGTTGCGTGATTCATGGACGCCAAGCGGTCCAAGGACCACATTACATACCAACCTGAAGTCGCTCCTTTGATATCTTGGCTGTCTATGTAGAACAAGTGATGCACAAATCATACCTGCCAAAGTTATCAACCAATCATTCTATACACTCTACAGAGGTCAGAGTATGAATGGTTTGCGATTGACACAAAACCTCTAACCAACCTCTACCCCCTAGGTTTCCATTTAATGTGAAACTTGGTCTAAAAAAGTGCTATGCTCACACAACCCCCTGGCCAACTCTGAGTGATTTCTGAATGATGCAGTCATTCAGAAAATAGTAAGAGACACCAGACATTTGTGATTCAAAAGGGCTGTTTCTGGGACTAATTATCCTCAAGGGGGCGGTGGGGAAACCCATGCAAAGGTGGTATTGGTTTACCAACAAACTGATCGCTACCCATTGTTTGGCACCGCTATGACCGAACATTTTGGGCTCATAATGAACTTTTACACTTCAGCAGCAATGATGATTTCGATAAGGACACCAGAGAAAGAACCATGGCATGCTTCATACAGGGTAAACTCTCTACACATAACTGCTCAACATTTCTAGAGTTTATACCTTTAACCCCTTTAAAGCAAGCACCCACAAGAATGTGTATGGTGTGCTCTAAGAAAGGCAGAGATGGTAAAAGAAAGTCTGCAAGAAAACCCGCAGCTTATGCCCCGATTGCAGTGCTATCCCAGGTTTTAAAACTTATCACACAAGGGAGACATTTTTGAGAATTATTTTCTTTCTATTATGAATATTATGAAATACTAACAGTTTTCTTTATTCATTCAGATGATACCCTTTAATACATTTGGCTTGTTTGAGCTGATATTTTTATTGGATTGTTTTTTATTTTTTTAAATGAATATACATTTTTTTTTACATAATTGTGTTTCAAAGATGATTATATTCTGGATGTCTACTAGACCCGTTTGGACATATATTTTAGTAACAGGCCCACTTAAAAAAATAATAAAACACTAGGGAGGTAAAGCAATAACATTAACATAACCAATATTTTTAAAACTAATGGAAAAGCCACTGGAAGGAGAGGTAAAAGGTGTCCAATACTAGTGTCAGTGCAACATGATGCCTGTGTTTAACTCAATAAACACTTCTCAGACCCAAAAATTGGCAGACTATGAATTAAAGAAGCCTGCCATATATGCCATCTGTACTAGAAGCACATTGATTTTCCCTTACAATTGCTACAGTTATACACCAAATAATCTGCTACCCCCACAAAGAAAAAATATCACAAAACAAAATAATGTATTGTGAATTGATTAACCATAAAATATATATATGGATGAACTTAACCAAACCAAAGGACATGAGTTCTGATTGTGTTCAAGGAGTTGGCACTCCTTGAGCAATACATGAACAAACACTGATCTAGGCCAAATGTACTGAATAACTCCTTTTTATAAACCATTCCCGCTATGTGGGTACCACATGCCATACGGATAAGGCATCTGCCCTAATTACGTGGCCAACGTAAATCAATGTAGATGTATAGTTAAAAAAAAAACACCACCATTTTGTGCACAGTTTGAAAAGCAAGATGGCCTAATATATATATATATATATATATTACACACACAGATGCTGGTCAATCATTCAAGTATCGGACAGGTTTTCTTGTATTTCCATTGATTTTGTGCCTGACAGTACTATAGAGCATGCGTATGGTTTTGAATTGTTCACATTATAGGGTAGCATGATGACCACTGATGTGGTAGTAGAATGATGTTGATATTTTAGTTGCACAAGCCCATCAAACCTAAGCTCCAATAAGCATGAAGTGGGTGGATTGTCATCAGAATATAGGTTTACTTTTGGGAGTAACTCTAGAATACGTACCTTATTTATCAAAGGTGAATATTGATCTAGGCTTTATTTTACTTGGTCTTTTCCTCTCCTACGACCTCAAAAGAGCTTTATTTCAACAGTGGTTGTAAATATGGCTGCTTATTCAATGTTATATTGCTTATTTAGTAAATTCTTCTCTTTTTTTAATTCTGGATTCCTCTGGAATAATGCAGAAATAGCGTATTTTCAGACTAGAAGACTCATTTTTTTTACCATTAATGGGGATCAATGGGAAAGTGTCCCAGCGTCTTATGGTCCGAATAAGATAAAAAAAATAATAATATTTTTTCGGGGGGGGGGGGGGGGGGGGGGGGGGGGGGGGGGTTGTGGCAGAGCTAGGAGCAATAGCTCTGCATCCCAGAAGGTAGAAATGTTTTCCATTCCCTCCAGCCAAGCAAACACTGCCAAGGATCTTATCTCTATTAGCACTAGCAGTATCCATTCTCTGAACACACTGACCACATATGGAGAGGCATATTTTACAGTTTTATAAGTTGTTCAGTGCCAGACTGTAAAATGTGTCTCTTCATAAGGTGTTTTCAGAGAATGGCTACTGCATAAACACATGCTAAAGTTTAAGCCATGAAGCCAAGAACTCTCTTCTACCACTGGCCTTTTGGCTGGAGGAATACAGAGTGAATACTGTGTGGTCCAGTCCGGTCTACTTTGCTGGAACATTCTGTATATTCACTTGATATCTGAATGGCTGTGTCTATTTTTTCCCATTTTCTCCAGAATTTTGAGTGTGTCTTCTAGTTTATTAGAAAAAAAAAGTCAAAAACATGGTTTTTACCTACTTGATTTCAAACCATCTAGTAATTTACATCTGTTAAATCTAGTAGTTAAAGATTTGATCTTATGCCCACAATACTTCAAGGCAAACATTCCACATTTCCTTTCACTGTTTTTATAAAGGCAGAAATACATCTAGAAAAAGTTAAATCTTACTGAAACGATGGTGGACGAGAATCACCAATTCCTCCGGTCCTTTCAATTGGCGGAGGCAAGTCAGATTGGTTATCGGCACATACAGAGCCCCCATCAGACTGCGAGCCATCCGCAGATACAAGCTGTTGAGAGAAAAAAAACTGCATTACAGAAAAAATGAATGGTTACTTTTTTCATAACCTGAATCTTTCATAACCTGAATCCTGCATTTGACCATAAATCAGACGGGAAATCGATCTAAGAATTTTGGGACCGTAAATTTTTGATCGATTAAATGGGGACACTGATCCTTATACAAAGTAACTGCTGTCACACAAAGGGTGCACTGACAATTCTCTGCACGAACAGCTGTGCATGATGACATCATGATGACACAAAGCATCTATACCCAGCTAAAGCGTACAATAGGATTTAATCTGATAGACAACTAATTAAAAGAAATTATCTGGAGAATACATCTAAATATAAAGTAAAAACTTGATAGAAAGTTCAAGATGCAATAACCTTTTAGGTCTAAACGCCACTAGGAGACAAGTAAGAAGGATTGAAAACCAGCATTTCTGGTTAAAAGACAGAACTAGCTGATTTGCGAGTTAATAGCAAAGCCCCCTCAACATGCTAATATTACAAAAATTGATGCAGACGTACAGAAGGGTTATGGGAACATAAAAAAATTAATTTCTCTAGCACATTAAGTTTTGGATGAAGTTTAACCCTCTGGGCATTACGGGCTTTTCGCGCCATTTTTAATGGCACGAAAAGCAGTTTCCCCTGCAATCGCTGCGGAGTACACTGTACTCCGCCGTGATTGCCGGCTCTCTGCCCAGCCCTCTACACACCGTGTGTGGAAAGGAGAGCGGCGCCCCCTCCATTAACATGGGGGTCTATGGCACCCCCCCTTCTGCCCCACCGTCACAGATGACGCCGAAGACACGGGGCCCGGAAGGCTCAGTGTGTCTGCGGTGCTTCTACAGAGCCGCAGGCACACGGAGAGGTGGCGGTTGTGCCTGATCCCGGCATGGGCGCAGTTTGATCAGCGATCAGACTGCGCCCGGACCGAGTTCGGGGAAACTGCCCAGGAGGTTAAAGTCCACTTGAAATGAATTTTTTTTTAATCCCACAGCCTCAACAATTTCTGTTGCTACTCTGTTACCAATAGTATCTATAGATATAGAAATAAAGTGAGCACATATTTTCAGGATACATATACAGTAAGAAAAACTTTCCAAATGTCACTGACCAATCCTGAACTTAAAAAAACAAAAATCTAAAGTTGGCTGGATTTTAAAACTTCTGCAAAAAGAAACAAGTTACACCCAACTTACCCAACATACAACTCTTCCATTGAAACAGGGCAGCTTTGCATTGTCATCAGAAATCTCTTCTTTAACCACTCTGAAAAAAGTAACAATATAGACATTATTTTAATGGTACACTAAGTATATACAGTAATTAGGCATAGTATAACTGAAAAGCAAATGAGTGACTAATGGTGTGTCATAATTTACACATACTTAAAGCCTTCAAATACATTCAACAATACAACAGAATACAACACAATGCATGTTAGGGTTGCCTTCCCATAGCTAATAAAATCAATTTAAAAGAAATGCGATGAGCATGAAAAGGTGTTGAAAATAGTACAATGGGGGTCCTGAGAAAAGATAAGCTAGTCAGGCTTTCTCTGGTGTGATACAAAAACTAAAAAACTGTTTTATGAAGTCCAAACATAACAGCTGCTAAATATAATGAAAAAGCCAACTACACTGTGAGGCACTTTAAAAATACTTAAGAGGAGTATCCAGAATCAAAAAAGCCAGATCTCTGTGTTCTGTAGAACATTTTCTATACTGTACACTGCTAGGTACAGGAGACAGGTGTTGTGAGACAACCCCAACATCTTTCACTGACAAAACAGACCTGTCAAAATGTGTCCCATTACCTAGTATTCTTAAGCCACACGCAAAATTCTAAAACGATTCATTTGCTTAGCCACATGCGCATTCTCCATAGTACCATTGGATACAAATAGATTTAAATCTCTAGAAAACCCTTGATTGAAATCTTATATTAAACACTTGTAGGGGAGCCGGGCAATGCGGAAACACAAGGTTTTACTAACGTAATGCATGCAGTATCATGACCAGTGATGAAACCACACCGCTGACACAATGTGGCTGGTGTGAAAGGGTCCTGAACCTAAAGACCAAAAAAAAAAAAGATTGAACGTGAATTCCTGCCCACCAGGGAGGGATGGAGACTGGAGTGGAGGATAAGGATGGGGATGACACTGTAGGAGTCAAGGACAGCACAAAGAGGAGGGGGCTGATTGAGGATACAGGGAGCTGTGAGGGGCAGAGGAGGAGAATGTCAGAAATGAGAGGGGAGGATGTAGCATGAAGCAGAGGATGATGATAAGTGGAGGTGAAGGGGTTAAGGGTGGAGGCAATATGGGGTGACATGGATTTGGGGGGTACATAGGTAGGCTGAGGATAAGGTTAGGTAGATAAGAGGTGATGGTGGAGGACACAGAGGATTACTTGGGGGGCGCTGCACTGACAGAACACCTCCCATGTGCCTCTCTCAATTCTGACTCGCATATTGTAGTAGCAGTATGTGTTTGTGCATCTTTTAAGGCTTTTAACCTCCTGGGCATTACGCCTGAAGCCAGCACAGGTGCAGTTTGATCTTGAATCAAACTACGCACATGCCGGGATTAAATTTGGGTACTTTATCTAGAAGGGGAGTTCTCCATTTGTCCATGGCAGATATTAACCTCCCTAGTGGTACACCCGAATCCAGCTTGGAGTAAAAAATACTTGCACAATTCAATAAAAATTATATGTAATGACATTAAGGCGCCATCTTGAGGATGTCTTGCTAATATTTCTAGAAATGGTGAAATATTCAAAATGAAATTCAACCATCTGAATTTTCAAGTTAATTTTAAAGCCCCTGAACATGGAATCGTCCCTACAAGAGCTGGAGATTTAGATAAGAAATGTGGGAACATTTCAAACACATGTATTTTTTGCATATATTAAATTCAAGGTCAAAGTTTTGAGTTTAATTTTCTACTTAAGTTTAATTTATACAGGAACTACATACGCTAAAGCAAATCTTTATTGCGTTCACACAACCCTTCTCTACATCTTAATCAGTTTTGGTGATGGTATTGTGTTTATGGGATTTGCAAATAAATCACAAAGTTATTTCGACCCTCTATGAATTACACCGGATTAGTAGTTGGAAGGAGAATGGAAGGCCTTTGGGACATTTCACACTAGCTGCATTGCGTTGTGTACCGGTAGTTAACACTAATGCAAATGTTGTTGGTACACAAAACAATGGTTTACCACAATGTGCTGCGTTATTGCCACAGTGGATAAAAATCTAAGATTTTTTTTATCAGATCTTTTGGGTTTAAATCAAATTCTTTTGATTAAAATGTTTTTTTTACCACATAAAGGTTACTCCATCATAAAAATGAAGGATAATTTTATAAGTAAAGTAAAATAAGGCTATATATGTTAAATAGTTTTGCCTCTACTTCACAGCAAAAATGTTAGAACATGAACAGAGTTGAGAAAAAGACCTTAATCCTTTTGTTCTACAAACCTATGAATACAGAATCAACCCCTTCAGTGCTAAGTTACAAGAAGTTCAGTGAATAAAATAGAAACAATATTCTTCTGATTGTTTGGAGTGGAATAGACATGCACAAGAAGAAAGTGAAACTAGGTGTGAGGAGGGAGGGCAACTCAGTTGAATAAATCTATTTAAATTGTTATTATTATGGTAATGATTTTTTTTCTTCATCCTCAGTTCAACAGAAAGGTTGTCCTAATATGAATGACTACCCTAAACTGGGGATAAAAAACAAATATGAAAAGTTGTTCTAAAAATCTTCCTATACTTGCATATTAGAGTTATACCAGCAAGAATTTATGTAGAAAACTATGATTCAAATCAAGCCTCACTGACTAGTGATATAAATCGTGTTTTAAATCAGTTTAATTTAAATCAGATCCACCCTGGTTGTTGCCTCCACTACCAGTGAATGGGAGACGCTTGCGCTGTGGTAATAAAACATGTGCTGCAGTCCCATTAATAGGACAATTTTGGTGACAGCCCCATTTAGCCGTGATGTGCCACATACCTCTGTGTGGTTATACTCAACTACTCAGGAGAATCAGGAGACACCCACCCTGTTGATGCCACTGCCAAAATCGGTAACATTTTTCATGAATTTTTTTTGTTGTAGGCCTGTAAATTTGACTATTAAATCTATATTTCTTTTTTTTTTTGGGGCATAATTGCAATGTTATTGTATTCAGAATGTCTACTAGACCTTTGTTGGGACATATTTCAGTAAGTTACAGGCTTACAACGGAAATACATTTTCATGCTAAACCCTGTACTGCTTTTTGTACAAAAATCTGGAAATCCGCCAGGAAGGAATCGGGACTATTAATCTAAATGTATGGCATATTCAGGTTAAAAGATTAGGATGGTTTTCAAATGCATGCACAACTGAATGACACAATGCCCAAATTTGAGCGGGTCTGGACGCCGTGGTTAGAGTACTATCATAGCCAAGGCCTGGATGACCGCTTGATTACCAGCTGACCTTATCGGTGCGGCTTTTCAGAAGGACCATCATATGGTGGGCATGACCCTTATGGGTGACCAACTCTGGGACGAGACCCCCCCCCCCCCAACCCCTCTCTCCTTCTCTCTATGTTTCTGCCTTTTAAACTCTCTTTATCTCTTCGCTGCTGGTTGAGCCCCCATATTTTGATATGTGGATTTATTTTTCTTTGTTTTTGAATTTTTTGTTTTTTATTATTATTATTATTATTCTCACTGTGAGCTGACGCCGGCTGGTATCGAATGATCACGTGAACGCGAATAGTAATTTATCTTTCCCCTTCCATGCCAGTTGGTGATGACTTGGACCAAAGTGTTCCTTGATGCGACTGTATTATTTGTTTTAGTATTGCTGCTATTCTGTTGATATTCTATGTATCTGTATATTGAATTTTGTTACAATCCCCAATAAAAATGTATTGTTAAAAAAAAATAAAAAAAAATAAAAAAAGAAGGATTAGGATGGTTTTCTAGACATATGCATTACTGTCCCAGTAAACATTCACCAGGCATCTTTGTGATTTGCACACCCACATAGGGTCCCTTGGGACAAGAACAGATGTCTGCAGAGTCAAGGCAGCAGACACTCCCAATAACATAAACCTTCTGTATAAATTCCACACTGGGAATACACAAACACAGTAAAAACAGCAACATAGTGATTCCAGTTAGTAACAGTGAATAGCTGAGGAGTGGAGCTGCAAGCACAGCTGAACAAACCTATATAAGTTTCAGGAAAATACAGCAAGACCCAAAACAGATCTATTCCACGAATGTGTTAAGGGAAAATACAAGCGAAGCATTTTTCTGCTTAGCACGTGACTTGATATGTTCTAGTACACGTACTATTATGTCCTATATTATTATGTTCTATATTTATAACCTTCTATCCCCTCTACTACCAAGTTGACTGAAGCAACTGAACTTTATATAAAGGCTTTTAACAAAATCCCTAAAACTGTAGAAAAATAAAAAAGCATGCGGTGTCCAATTTTGTTTTCAGGAGCAATAGAGCATATCAATCCCATCTGTTCTTTTTAGATTTTAGCGTTTATTGTTGTGGATGACATACTAAACATTTTGGGTTCCTTCTCACTCATATGATTACTTACTAGTCCTCAGTGAGGCACGGGGTATGATGGGCAGAGTCAAAGACAGCGATTAGGCTGGTGAACACTTGCACTTTGGCTTTCAGGGAGGTAGGTTAACTACTCTACTTACCTGACCCCATAAACAGGCACCTAAAAATAGTACAATTGCTGAACTGAACTTACATTTTATCAGACACACACCTGTGACTTTTTTTTAAGCCAAGCCAGGAAACAATCTGAAGTAAACATCAAGAGTATACTTTAACATACTACAATGTATGGCCTCCTTAACAGCTCATAGTTTGTGTGAGAAGTCCATCGACTTGAAAAATCAATCAAGCAAAAGTTAATGCAGGTTTGGCTTTAGAATTATCCCAGCTAAACGGTGGCTATACACGGGACGGTTTTTCAATAGATTTCCGAACAATCCATCGATGTGCGCATTCACAGGGAATCGAACGTAGCTATATTTTTTTTTTTTGGTCAATCGATTCCGCTCGAAGAAAGCTCAAATCGAACAGGGAACCAACATGTAAGTAAATCCCTGTTTGGTTACCATTATTCTGCATCTAGCAGGATTGACAAAGCAAAGTGGTGCGCATCAATTCGTCATTTAATTGACCAACGCTCACACGCAGGGTGGTGACGTCACCATGTCCACTATATCATTTATCGATTGAATGGGTAACGACCCATGTATGGGCAGCCTTAGGCTGGGTTTCCACTGCGTCAAAATCCCTCCGTTTGACGTACGTCAAATGGAAGGATGTTGACGTTTAACCATTGTGATCCATGATACGGTCTCCACATGCGTTGGTCTGCTACTTTGTGCCCCATTGCGTTAAAATCAACATAGACAACAACCACTACGTTGATTTTGATGCATCTGTCAGTAACGCAAGAGGGGTGCGCCAACGCACCAATAGACAATGCATTGAATCCGTTACCGACAGATGGGCATCCATCAGTAACTGACTATTTTCCCCATAAAATAAAAAAGTTACATATGCCCTTATGGAAGCTTAAAGGATGCCTGACGGATGCTTAACGCATGCCCTCAACGCATCATGGGTGCATTGACGGAGGGACCTTGACGGACTGAAAAACATAGTGGAAATAAGCCCTACGTCTGAAAATTAACTACCAATTATCTCCATACAGGTGAATAGGTTTCTGGGGTGGAGACAACAGTGGTATAAGTACTTAAGTTGGCCTCCACCTCTTCTCTTCATCAATCTACCTTTATATAATTTTTTGATCATTTACTTTTATTATGGGGGGGATAAGCAAAAAGGCACGTGACCTTCCCCTAACAAAACAGTAGCCAAAGTTCTTATTTAGTGTACCACCTGGATGGATCACCAATGGAGAGCAGCTGTACAGGCAACAGATTGATACCAGAGACTACTACAGACTAACAGTTGTCTCAGGCAGCAAAAATCTACAGTGTGTGAATCAGCCAAGTATTTTAGTAGCTTATTTGTCCTAATAGTATTTACAGCTTGTAATTAAAGTTGTGCTGTAACAACGAATAAAGGGTGTTATGAAGTATAATAAAATATTCAACAAAGAACAGAGATTATGTCTCATCCCGTCTGTTAATGAATATAATGAGTCTTACTTCCTCTTTTGCACATTCTTTGAATGCTTGTTTTCATAATAAAATGTTATTAGGTATGAATTTTAAAAAAAATAAAAATTAATGCAATTCAAAGCATTAGAGCTTGATGCCACAGTCTAATTTGGCCGCACGGTTTTGAGCCATGGGCGGCCACCTCCATCGTTTTGAATGGGACTGTCCCCACTTGCCTGGCTGCCCACGGCTTGAAATGTAGGCACCCACGTTTTGGGCGCCAGCCACTAGCGGCTACATTAACATGCAGCCCCCCCCCCCAGCTTCGACTGTGGTAACAAGTCTTTAGGCTCTACTGTCCCCTGAAGTCCCTGTTGCATTCCCATAGACATAGCTTGCTGCAATGTACGCTCGGACTAGCGGATCCACGGCTCTGACGGACTGTGAAGACAACCCTGTCAAAGCCCCAGTGCCAACAATAGGCGGCTTCTGCACTCCGTTAAAACCCCTGGGTTCAACGGCGGAGCCTAAGCCTAAAGATTAAAAATAAGAAAAGGCTAATGATATCAGGTACTAACCAGGTCTAAGGACTAATTCATTTTTCAACTTCTATGTTTGCTGAGCAACTATGACTGAAGTACACACATTAGGGACCCTAGAAAAACATGAATAATGGCAAAAACATTCTTGTTCATAGACTTCATAATGTAAGTTATTGATTTAAGAACATAACACAGATGAAGGCCAAAAAAATAGCATTTTCAGTTATGATTAATTGCCATTAAAGGGAAACAATCAGGATTAGGTGTAAGCATGTCTCAAGACCAAGCCTCAAGACTCTGCTGACGGATCATTTATTTGAACAAAAGCCTTCCTAAGAGATTATAGGTGTATTTGATCTGCTAATGATTTCATTAAACTGGTTTGTGGAAGTATGCAGTTTGAGTGATATCCATTATTGGCAACATTAAGATAAAACACTCTTGTGTTACAGTCACTGATATTTTTATAAACACACCCCTAAAGTGCCTGTGGACGCAAGGTCACAAAATATCAATGAAAACATTCACAGTGCGTCAAAAATCCCTTGTTTGAGGTGTGTCAAATGCTGACATTTAGAAGAGTCTAAAGCCCACAACACACCTTTCAAACACTACAATTTACTTTATATCTATCAAAAACTATGTAGTGCCGTCCTCCCTGATAGAATATACAGTGATTTGAAAGTTTAGTGTATGGGGACCTCTAGCCTATGATTCACGTCAATGTCAACACTTGCTTCTTTAATAACTTATTATATACCGTGCTTCCTATTTTATTCTCTGTGCCCCTAACCTATTATATATTGTAAGCCTAATCGGGCAGGGTCCTCAACTCCTCCCGTTTCAGACCCTGTTGCGGTATGTGATCTTGTGTTGCATCTAAACTTAAATTTAATGCACAGCGCTGCATAATATGTTGGCACTACATAAATAAAAGATAATAAGCAAAGGGGGTCAAACTCCAAATTCCTGCAATTTTTTTTATAGCTAGCAAGGTGCACTCTACCACAGGTATACCATTTAAAGTGTTTTGCTATTGATCTGTTCAATAACTAAGACAACACCTGATTATTTTGTCAAAAATCTTGCAAGCCAATAACCTCTTCTGATCTCTCAGCGCAAGGGAAAAAAGGAGGAATGAGAACATGTCTGTGTTGTTTGCAACTCATCAGGAGAGAAGTAGGCAAGGCAAGGACATACTATTATCACAACAATTATTCTTCTATTAATCACAGCCCAAATATGAATGTTTTGCAAAGAAAACATGAAATACTTTGGTTTATTATTTATTATTATGCCCTGTAATAAAAACCTCACCAAAATGATAAAATATATGTAAGTATGTAAAATTAATATATCTAGAAGAAATATTTTACATTTAAAGAATAGTTCCAGCTCAGACTAAATTCATGCCAAGACAGAAGATTCTGTGTTCATAACCCATCATGTAGTTGGACTTATGTCTTCTGGTCAATGGTCATTATTAACACTGTAGTAAGCACAGGTTTACTTTAAGGTTGACCTAAAGACAATTTAGAATAAATCGAATGAATAGCTGGCGAAATCACCCATCCCCCCAGGGCAGCGAGTGGCTAGAAATCAATATGCAAAAGCACCCCCAACACAGACACAGCAGCTGTTGGAGGACAATCTGGAGAGGACACCTGTCCTTTGTGGTACTACTAGTGCACTTGTCTGATTTATTGGGAAAAAGAAGCAAGCAGTCAATCCTAAAGAAACCAGATGGTCACTTTTTACATGACAAAATTGATAACATTTACAAAAAATACCAGTAAAATTCAGAAGACATTTACATATAATTAAAATTTATATATTTTTACTGCCATTACATAAAATGCATTGTGCTTAATTTACTTAACAAGAAGCAGGAAAAGTATAAACAAGCTGCTAAATCTGATCACTATTTACAAGTCAACCCTTTTATTTTCATAGCTTCTGTCAAAAGAATTTAAAAACACAAAATTAATCAAGTTGAAGGTATAGAAATCAGAAAATCAGTTACGCTAAACTCTTCTAGTTCAAGCCAAACCCAAAAAAGACAAAATGTATAGTAACTGCAGGTGGGACCAAAACACTTAATAATAATAAAAAAAAGAAAAGGATTTTAGTGAAACCATATGACCAGGTCTGGAAGAAGAATCCGTTTAAATAAAACTTACTAGCTATAAAATGTACTTTCATCACAAATTTACAGAGACCTCTTTTTCTGCCAGCACAAATCATGCTAAGAAAAAGTGCTTGTAAAGCAGAATAACCAACAATCTCTTGAAAAGTGTTTATCTCAGCAGGAGAGGAGAGCTGCACCATCTGCACCCCGCCAAGAAATGTGAAAACACTGGAAGGAAAGTAGAAAGGCAGCAGACATCGCTCCACAGCAATATGGCTGGAAAGAAGAAGAGTGCCAAACGCTTTCTCCAGGAATTTCCATGATGACTGGGCCCGGCCTACTGTAAACACCATCTCACAGGAAGCTACAGTAATGGGCAGCGGCTGGAAAACGCTCATGCTTTTATAATACGATTAAACTAAGGACTAGCTCCTGGAATTTGTCCAAAACTGACAAACATACCTAACAGAAATTTACAAACATACATGGAACACAAATAACAAAAACAAAGTAATGTAATTATTTTACAGCGCAGTCAATATATTTAGCTGACTCTCAGTGGGCTGAGGTCATGCTCCGATCCGGCAGGACAGATTGGTGAACAATTGACAAACATGCAGTGCTTCCTATGGGAGAGAACTCAGTGGGGTGCCCTCATTCCTGTTCTCCCCCCTTCCACTCTCCATTGAACAGAACAAGAGATGTACATCATCTTACAAAATTAAGTACACCCCTCACATTGTGGTAGATTGTTTACAATTTATTTTTATGGGACATCACTGAAGATAGGACACTTTCATATCATTGTACAGCTTGTATAAAAGGTGAGCATTTGTCCCCTCAAAATAACTCCATACACAGCAAAGTGTAAGTTATATACCCCTAAGAAAAATATATCTAAATTGTGCCATTAGCCATTTTTCCTTTCCCAGCGTCATGTGACTTGTAGTATTACAAGGTCCCAGGAGTGAATGAGCAACAAGTGTGTTAAATTTGGTGTTATCACTCTGACACCCTCATACTGGTCACTGGAAGTTCAGAATGACACCTCATGAAAAATATGGCCGAAGCTATAAAAAGAATGCCAACACCCTGAGGCTGAGCTGCAGTAGATTGGCCAAGACCATACAGCGATGTAACAGCACAGCTTACACTCAGAACACACTTCACACAATCATTGACCAAAAAATGTCATAAAATCTGCCGGCATTGCTAATTGTAATTGGTCTGCATGGCTGTAATCTTCTAAAGATGGTGCATAAGAAAACCCACAAACCGTTTGCTGAAGATAAGCAGACTTCAAACATGGATTACTGGAACATGTGATGTGATGTGATCTGATGACACCAAGATTAATGGGGTTTAAACATCACAAGTTTTGAGGCAGTGGACAATACTAAGGGCTTGTTTCCACTTGTGCGGAAGCCTGCGGTTGTCCATGGCGCGGATACATCTGCGCCCATTCTGTTCAATGGGCTCGTACCTGCCGCAGTCAGGGGGTGGCTGAGGTGCGGTCCACCGCTCAAAAACTCGGTTCACTGCGTTCTTGAGCCCAGTCCGCACTCTTCCGCGGCCGCCCACCCCTGACCGCAGCCATAGAGGTGAATGGCCGCTGCTAAAAACCGCATGAGATTCGGTTCTCAGCGGCGGCGGTTCTTAGCGGCTAGCGCCGACTTCCGCACAAGTGGAAACAAGCCCTAAAGGTGCAGGACTGACCAAGCATGTCTACAGACCTAATTTTGTATCTTCAAATGGGAGGCGCACAAGGTCTTTACCATCCACCAGCTCTATGATGACATAATGCAAGAGTGGAAGAGGATTTGTGTGATATTATATGAAGCTCTAGTGAACTCCATCATGCCCAAGAGAATTAAGGCAGTGCTGGAAAATAATGGTGGTCAAATTACAAACACTTCAGCCTTAATTCATTAAATTTAACTTAGGGATGTACTCACACTTGATACCAGAGGTTTAGACATTAATGGCTCTGTGTTGAGTTTTTTTGCAGGGACAGCTAATTTACACTGTTATACAAACTGTACACCAAACACATTACATTGTGTCATAGTGTTCATTGTCGTGGGGTGTACTCACTTTTGGTAGATGCTGTACATACATTGTTCATTTGTTCTCTAGTTGCTGGAAACACTTACTTACCTTATTAACACCTCCAGCCCATAGCATACCATGCATGTCAACGCCTCCTCAAATCCATCCACCCCCCATGATCCAGGTTTCGCATCTTCAACACCATTGATGACACCAAAAAGGCAGAATGCAGAACAATCCCCAAGGTTGTCAACGTATAGCATTGCCACAGGCTCAAAACAGGCGAGTAACCCTGAGTGTTGCTCAGGTTGAGTTTAGCTTGAAAATCAACCTAATCCCAAGCTTAGGAAGATCATAGTCTACTTAAGGACAGTCAAATGTCTGCCTCTACTATGGAAATAAAGCAATTCCATTAATTCAAGGGGCAGTCTTGGGAAAATTGGAAGGAAAGGGCTAGATATGAGACATTTTGAAGTCAATGTATAAGGTGAGATCCATGCAATTTTCTCAAGCTTTTAATTGACATGTTGATTCTTATACAGGGAGTGTAGAATTATTAGGCAAATGAGTATTTTTACCACATCATCCTCTTTATGCATGTTGTCTTACTCCAAGCTGTATAGGCTCAAAAACCTACTACTAATTAAGCATATTAGGTGATGTGCATCTCTGTAATGAGAAGGGGTGTGGTCTAATGACATCAACACCCTATATTAGGTGTGCATAATTATTAGGCAACTTCCTTTCCTTTGGCAAAATGGGTCAAAAGAAGGACTTGACAGTCAGAAATAGTGAGATATCTTGCAGAGGGATGCAGCACTGCAGCACAATTGCAAAGCTTCTGAAGCGTGATCATCAAACAATCAAGCGTTTCATTCAAAATAGT
>CM070035.1:67399054-67446198 GCA_036250615.1 Ptychadena robeensis | reverse complement strand
TAATAAAATTATTCCTCAAAAATACCACTTGCCTAATAATTCTGCACTCCCTGTAGTGAGCAGTTAAATGGATGCAAGCACTGAAAGATTAAAGCATTCATATCTAGAAGAAAACCTCTGCTTAAAACTGTGAATCTAGAAGTATGGGTTCTATGTGGTCTTTGTAGAAGAGAATGAAACATTGAGAATAATATTCGGCAATAGCATCCCCTTTATGGCAAACCCAAATTTACTTCCCTTAGATCACCATGACCCACTCAATAATATTGGAACCGATTAAGTTTATTTTACATGTACAACTATTGAATGTATTACACAACAGTAAAAAGACTCTCTAGACCTGTCAGGCTAAAACTTTATAGTGCTTAACATACCGGCCATAAGTTCATTGCAGTAAGCAATCTTGGTAAAATAAAAGTAATCATGTAATTCAGTGATGTTGAATCCGTAAATACTCCTAATTACCAAATTTCTTAAAGTGGGTAGATTTTTTTGTTGGATCAACAAAGAACAAACTAATTTTTGGTTTATTGAACAAAAATCTAGAATGGCCAATTTGTTCGATGGATAAATTTGGTTTGACCTCGAACAAAAAATCTTTTAAAAGGTCATCGAACTTGGTATATTTTTATCTGTTGTTGTAATTTTTAATGTATTTTCATGCGATATTAGGATGAACAAACAAAAAATCTAATGTTACATTCCATAAATGAATGATGTTCGACGACATGGAACAAAAAAATTGAATTGGCAGGTGATTGAAGATAAAATCTACACGTGTAAACCCACCTTTAGGCTAGGTTCAGACGGTCAGTCACATTACGTTTAAAGCTCCCAAGAAACTGCAGGTCAGGTGCAACATGGAGCATCTAACCTGCACACAAAAAGGACAACTGTTCTACTGAGTGGTGTCTCAACTTAATTACATTAATTGAACGCCGTTGGTTCAAACAGTCTTTGTAGTAAGAAAAAAAAAAAAAGACAAAATCATGGTCTCTTGTTTTTAGAAAGGTTAATCTTTTTCTTAATCAGTTATGCATGGAGTCTCCCATTAATAAAATACAACGTCCAGATGGTTACTAGCATCAACATAGGTCATTCACAACAACATACCCCAATACATTAAAACATGCAAGCTCTTCTAAACAATTAAAATGGAACCCTGAACAAAAGGTCTCTAATCATTCATGCATTGTAAATGGAAATGTATTACGTTTGTATTCCGGTTTCATCAAACACTGGCGGAAGCTTGACAAAACAAATTAATGCAAATGAAATGTCTGCTGGACCATGTCTGGTTAAACGCCACATTTTTCATTTGTACTTCTTCGAAAACCGTGTGTGCGCACACCATACTACCCTTATTTGCCCTTTAATTTTAATGAAACCAATAACCTCAAAGTTTTGCATTTCCACATAAAATTTTCATTTACAATAAGTTTCATTAATAAAAATAAATGTTTCCTATGTTATGTTGTTTTGCATTGTACAATAACAAATCACATCTGTAGTCAATCCTTTTACTCTTCTGATGATTTGCTATTCCCTTCCTAAAGGGAGGGGGAGGACATGACAGAAGGCCAGACCCTCATTTCTGCATGCTTGTCACTTCAGGAGCACAAAAAACCCAAAACATTTGTATATACCTGACCAGACACACAAACACACAACCGAATGTGGAAGACCGATTGTCGGGCAGCTTAGAAAACATGTTTTTTTTGTTCCTGCCGCCGCACTCTGCCACATGAAATCCCAGACTGCTGTGTCTCCAGCTCTGCCGATGCTTGGTCTCCATGTAAAGCAACGGACATCGACCGTGGTTTACGGTCATGTCCTTTATCCCGGTTTTTGAGCGGGATTGATTGTTCTAGCTCGAAAACAGGAATGGTTGCATTAGATATGGGCTAGATAGATGGCTGTGAGCATGCACGGCGCTCGAAGTGGCCATCAATTTGGTCCATATCTATAGGCGTGTTCCAAGCATTAAGCTAGCCATACACGTGTCGGATTCCATGTCCAATCGATTCATCATCCGATCGATTCCGGCGATTCTGCCGGGAATCGCTGGTGTGATCAATCGGCCAATTAAGAGTATCCATCGCAGCATACCACCTTGTCCGAGCGGATTCCGGCACGATTCCGTGTGCGATTCCACCTCACAAATGGCAACTCCCCCTGATCCAGACAGAATCGGATGAGATAGACCAACATGTTGGTTCTCCGTCGGATCCGATTCTGAGCCCCTGAACGATCGGACCTGATCGATCGGACAAGGTGGGCTGCATGCAATTCCGGCACGATCGTTTCGCGTGCACGCGCCCGGAATCGATCGTGCCGGAATCCGGTGCGAATCCGACACGTGTATGGGGGCCTATACACTTATTTACCAAAATAATGTTTGATTAAGGCTACTACAACCTACACTTGCAACCAACTTGACATTTTAAATAACTATCTAATACAAAATTTAGTACTCAGAAATCAACCTATACTTTCCTTATACTAACTATATATGCTGTACATATAAGTACACACTAGAAGATGCAAAAGACCATAAGATGCACCCCAAAGTTTCGAAGAGATATTTAAGATGAAAGTCATAGGCACAGCCATTCACATATAAATTGAATATACAGCATGTTCCAAAGTGAGCAGAACTTATTCCTCCAGGAAAGCCAAACGTCCAGTGCCAAAAGACAAGTCTTAATTTCCAGCAGAGTGTGCAGGGCTGACACTGTAGCATGTGTATATACACTAGCAGTACCCATTCTCTGAACGCACTGGCCAACTTATGGAGGGAGACTATTTCCAACTTACAAATGCACTGAAAACTTAATAGGCAACAATTTACATATGAGAGAAAGATCAGTCTGTGTGACGTAATATATTTTCTGAAATTCGTTGTGGCTATTTAAATGGAAAGTGGTTAGTGCCAGATTGTAAAATGTGTCTCTCCATAGGTTGGTCAGTGAGATGCTGCAGTGTTTAGTCAGTGTATGGGATTACACATTTGCTCCATTTTTCTTATAGAGTGAAAATTATGGCACATTTATTATTTCCAGTCAGGCCACAACATGTATAGCTGTTTAGGGAAGTATGTTAAATGTAGTTTCTCAGAAAAGCACAGAGCATCAGATGGATGTAACAATGATAATAAAACCAGGAAAGACAAACAAATATACACCTCTGCCAGGAAGCTCTATTTTTTTTTCTTTCAATAATTTTTTTGTAGTTTCAATAAAAAGAAAACATGGTTTTGCAATAATAGAAAACTGCTTTGGTGTATCATTGTCCAACAGCAAAACCAAAACTCAGGGGAGTAAAAACACAGTGCCAACAACAACTGGAGATGTTGGGGGAGGGGTACCAAGGTAGGGGAAGGGGTGAATGGTCATGAACTAGAGACTCTGGAAGATGTCCTCGCTGGATTGGCATGGTTTTTCCACGGCAGCCAGATACCCTCAAATTGCCAATGGCGGTCAAGGAGTATACTGGTAAGGTGTTCATTTATGAAGAAAACATCCATACGACTGGATACCTCCCAGCAGGAACTGTTTAGTCTAGGCCGGGCTATAGTTTGCCGGACCGCTAGAAAGAGGAAGGTGGCCAATTTGTGTTGGGGCAGGGTTAAAAAAGGATGGTGGAGGTAGAGGAAGCCAAGGGTCTCTTGGGAGACTGGTGTTTAGAAGTGAGTTGAGTAGGCAAAAAATACATTCCAAAATCTAGTTACCAGTGGGCACATCCACCAGATCTGGAGCATATACCCAGCTAAGGAAGCTCTATTTTTAGGTTAACCTATATTCTCTAACATACTGCCACTGCATGCACTCCAACTTCAGTGGCAAGAAAAATGCTCAACCTCAGTGGATGAATAAGTGAGGAAAATGCGCAGATACTGATAGGCAGCAATAAGAAAACCTGGTGTTATAGGTGAGTGGGAAGAGGAATTCCCCAGGGTTCATGGTCATTATGTAAGGGCTTTGCAACAGCTTGAGAGGAGGAGACTGAAGAAGTAGATACTTTGCACTACAGTAAATGAAATTAGGGGAGAACACTTGCAGGTGCTGTGTGCAGATTCCTTCTCATGTACTGACTTTTTTTTGAGGCCTCTCAGCAATACGGACTCAAGATTTACATTAGAGGAATAAGTGATGTACAATTAATTCCCAGGATTCTGTCCAAAACATTGCCCTGTGCCAAAAGCCTCAGCAGTCCAGCACAATGTGTCTCTACAAAACATACTAGATCCACGCTGCTCCCATCTTATCATCTCAGTTTAACAGATGGGGGGCCACCTGTGTTCCTTACTTCTGCCACTCTGCAGCATCCCCATATTGATTGGGCAGATCCATCTCAGCAAATATATTGAAAAATTAACTACATTTGCCATTTTTGAAATAATATGGTAAGGGTTCTAAAGAAGGTACTTGATTTGATGGTGTCTGTTCTGACCTGCATTACATTTGTTTAGTATGATAGTTCAGCGGCTAACATTCTACACATACAGGACTGGGGTCTGGTTTGAATCTGGACAGGGTCATTATACGTAAGGATGTTCTCGCCAGGTCAGCATAGCTACAGGCACGTCACTTTCCCCTCACACTCTAATGACATACTGGAAGGTTAATGGGCTTTCCCAAATAACGGTCATTTAACATGGGAAGGGACACCTGACTGGGGCAGGGACATTAGAGATAGTTAATGTTATGGCTGTACTCTGTAAAGAGCTTCATAATAAGTTGTTACTATGTAAACGAGGTGATGAGGACAGCAAAAGTATGTCTACCTTACACTGGATTGGTGGGCCCTTAAAATACTACTAGTATCCCTTTTACTGAGGCCCTGGTCTTGGCAGGGCCCTTTCACAATATACGCATTTTTTTTAATAACATTTTTTTTAAAAAAGGTATGCGTTTTTCACATTACATCTGCGTTTTTAAACTAGTCAATGAAAAATGCAGGAACAATTTATAAAAAATGCATACAGCAGGGCATTTTAAAAAAACACATGCAGAAACACTGCGTTTTTAAAAAAGCAACACATGCCGTGTGAATGGTAACAAAACGCATGCGGTAAAAAAAAAACTGTGCATTTTTAAGATGCAGCGCATATGAAGTGAAAGGGCCCTCAAAGAAAACAATATGAACAAAACCAAGAATGATTCTGCCCCCTCTACGAACAGTCCTTTATCATTATGAATCTTGTGTCAACATTAGTATTTCAAGATAAAACCAAGCTACAATTTCATAACAGGGTGCATGCTCTGTAGGACGATATTCCCTGCACAATGCCACCAGTCTAAGCATGCTTAGAACTCGTACACAGAACGCATAATTGCACCTCTACATGTCTGACTTCTGGCTTAAGCTAGCAATACACAGCATGATACCCCCTGCGATCGCTATCCAAGCGTAACATGTGGTCGCAAAATTGTAAAATGTTCATAAAACGAATGCAGTGCAGCACCTTTGGGAATTGATTTCTGCTCAATACTATGGGTGGGGATTAAAGGAACCCATTCAAAGTAACGGGGATTGAACAGAAAACACTGACATGTCAGATTCGATCGATTTCTTGTTAGATTCAGGTCTATCAACCAAGGTGGGGATCATTGATTAGAACAAACATTCACCATGAACGCACAGGGCAGTTGACCATTTGGGAATTGAGCGAAAAATCGACCAGAGTATGCCAGCTTAAGACCTAGTCTCCACTACATTAAGATTATTTTAACGCTTCTGCAATGTGTCCAGTGCATTAATGTATCTATATCTGTATGTGTCTAAACGCGTCCATATATATATTATATGACACACATCAACAACGAAACCACCTGCCTAATATGCAGCCCCCCTAGTTTCATCAAAACCAGATAGTAGAAAAAGCTCATTATCAACAACACACCAATATTTTTTAATGCATGGCCAAAAAACATAACAGAGCAAATAGCCCAGCAGGTGCAGTACCTGTGGAGCATCATTTTAAAAAATCACTTTGCATAGTGCAAAGATCGATGACTGTCAAACAGCAAGTGAAAGTTTCCAACCAAAGTACCTTGCATCATGTTCTTGAGGAACAGACATGTTTGTAAGGAAGATTAGGCATTTGTAACAGAGCACTCATCACAGCAGGGCCTCCCTTAAAGATTGCTGCAAATGGGGTTCATGGTAAAAGAATCATTGAGTTTGTCATTTTTAGGCATGATAAAAAAGGAAAAGCCTTTATGAGGAATTAAATACATTTCCTGGATCATGCCAGGCTGCAACATGGAGTAAGCCATTCTATTACATAGCTTCGCATTAAAAGATAAACACCATAGCCAAAGATGGTGACCTTGCACTCTCACCATTTCACCTAAGCCAACCTTGTGCCTCAATGTAACAGATAACCATGTCACTATGCAATCCATTTAAAGATGTAAATAACAACCTTACATATAAATGTAATTACATAAAAATGAAAAATAAAAATGTATGAAAAGAGAGGATTCCAAATATGCACAAGTTCATCTTATGGGAAGAAAGAAAACTTAAAACGTCTTTTTATAAAAAAATAATTATTGTCCACAAACAAGGCAAGAGGTGTATTAATCTAGAAGCTGATGCTGTATGCGATTATTATCTTACATAGTCACATATTATGCAGTGATTTACAGACCATATATAGTCATATCACTAACTAGTGCACCTTTTGTGTTCTGGCATTTACTTTGAATAGGAACGCAGGTCCCCATCCAATGTAATGAGGTCGACCCAAAAATTACAGACACTCCCTAATTTGGCCAATCGATTTATGGGCCGAATTAAGCTGGGCACGTTAGATTTGTGCTCGATTTCATGGCAGAATGATCGCCGCGAGTGCGCAATTAATTGGCTGCAAAGTTAACTGTCTATGCACAGCTTAACTAACATAGCATAATCTTTTTGGGGAAGCCAATTAACCTACTATCATGTCTTTGGAGTACTGTATTTAAATGAATTTATTAAAACTTTCCTAGACTTTAACACACATTTCCTTATCATCCAAAACCCTGCCGTACAGTAGAGAAGATGGCTTATAAAAGATACTTAGGGTGGTTAGGGCTACACTATGTTTTCTTGTGGGTGTACCAGATGAGTCGGTGTAGTGTTCCATTGCCGACCCCGGACATAATTTACCTGCATGTTAGGCACCGCATTATTGTTATGTGGTGTTTTCCCACCCTACAAAATTGTATGCGTCATGCTGACACACCATTAATTGGCATCGATGACACAGGGACTTCCATTATGTAGACATGCCAATCATAGACCTAAAGTGCCCAACCTGCGACCCCTGAAATCTAACTGTTAATCTATAGGGCATAGGAACTCAGTTGTCAGCCGAATAGAACGTTATGTTCCCCCATCAATATAATCAATGGCTTTGATTATATCTATGAGGCACATAACTTTTGATGATATGCCACAAAATGTGCATTTCCATACTACAGTATTTCTGAATGCTTGAAGTATAATTTAGAACAAACTTTGTTAATTAAAAAATAAAAAATAATGCCTTCTAGCTCTGCCTGCTGTGATTTGCTTCATAAAAAAATGCTTATACAAGTCAGTACAGATTGAGAGTGTTATGTGTGGCCCTTTAGTGATGCCAAAGTGTGGCCCTCCATATGAGTTAGTTGCCCACCACTATCACAGACCATCGTAATCAATAGGACCCATCCGCACTGCACTTTTTCTTCCACGTGTAGAGTGGGAGTGATCCATGTTAGTTTTTTTTCAGCAATCCCAAGATTTACACACAGTCTAAAACATTTGTTGCTTTCAAATGCGTATTGCCTAAATAAAATAAACATTTTTCAAACGGTCTTTTAAAGTGAATATTTACAAGCAGTCAAACAATCTATACTGCAACATCTCTAACAAAAGGAACGGGAAGATAGAAAATAATTGATACACGGCAAACATTTTTTAAAGGCAAACTTTAAAGGGCATATCAGGTAGCAGAAGCTATCTACTTCTACAGTCAGCTACCTGCAGCTCTGGAGATGCTCCAAGATCTCATGTCACAAGTGAATTATACAACTTTTACTTTTGCACTTCACTACAAATCCCAATCAGCGAAGGCATGTTCAAAGAAACCTAATCTTGTACCTGGCAAAAAATGTTTATGGGGAGGGGGGGGGGGATCAACACACTGAGATCATACACCATTGGCAAGAATGTGGGAAATTTGATCCAAACAGCAGCCTACTGTAATATAAAACTTGTACTACACCTCACGGTCATAATACATTTCCAGCGTTATTATGATTAGCTTTGCTGTTAGCACAAAATAGCTTCTGAGCATTTGTATAATGGATATCCTGCTGAACATATATTGTTGACTGAAAGCCTCCATGTTTTAGACGGCAAATAAAACATATTTAAGAACTGTCTTTCCTCTTCATAGCGCTAACACTGAGCAGCTGCGCAGATAGCATACGTTCCCACTGTTTACATTTGGCAGGACAACTTGAGCTACTTTTTTCCCAAACTCTTCCTGGGTGTCTTACACATCAGTGCTCCCTTCTGTAGTTTTACTCCCTCATTGTCAGACAAAGGGCCTGGGCAGAGCTTCAAGGAGTGCTTGAGGAGAACATTGCCATTGTATT
Organism: Ptychadena robeensis; assembly: GCA_036250615.1. NCBI lineage: Eukaryota > Metazoa > Chordata > Amphibia > Anura > Ptychadenidae > Ptychadena > Ptychadena robeensis. The sequence continues at coordinate 67,437,565 of CM070035.1, read as the reverse complement.
CAACCTAATCCAGCAACTGATGTAGCCATTATACCACTGTCCCTATCTTACATATGACATCATTGCAGTTTATATAAAGAAAGAAGATAACCCCATCAGATTGTTAAGATTAATGTATCTTTGGTTCTAAAATCATGGCGCTAATATCTTTCTAATCCAAAAGAACAATGAACTCATGTCCTTTGCAAGAACGTCTGTGTGTATTCTAGGAGAGCTGTTTGTCAGCGCATTGTAACTAATTACAAGGCTAGCGGTGTAACAATTTGTAAATGTAAAAAATTAAGGCAGCTAGCATTTACTTATCACTCGTTTACATCTTTAATGAGTAATATCAACAGGAAACAAAAAGCACAAAGGTGTCCCTAACCTCACAAAGAAAATAAAGAATTGACCTATAGTTTGTTTGGGAAAAGAAAAACCAAAACATGAAGAACACCCTCCAGTATGGAGCATGAGAGGTAAGAAAAGCCAGCACAGCGTTTAGAAACCTTTCTTAATATCCTGCCTGGGACTGATACTTCAAGGAAGAGATGCTTGTTGCTCTAGGATAGACACTATAAGGTTAATGTATCCACTTGGTGATTGGGATAAAATTAGCAGCCATTGTTTGTACAACCAAGTGCCTTGTACTTTCCGGTAATAAATATGTGAAAAGGGACATATGACAGCTAGGTGAAAATTCCTAAAAACTTCCAAATGTTTTTCAACGTATATAAACAAAACAAATTGTTAGAAGATAACAACAAAAGATCGTCTCAGTGATCTGTTGTCTCTTTACTGTCACTCACCCAAAGTCATCGTCCATAGACTTGAAGAAGAACTTGTAGTTGGGTTTGTTGAGCACCCCTTTAAAATCTGCCAGTGTCACCCGCTCGGAGGGCACAGGCAACTTGACCAAATACGGCGTCTCCTGCTCATCCAGGTGGTAGATAACCTTGGTCTCCCCCATGGTGCTGATTAAGTCGGGGTGAAGGGGGCACACAGGGACAGGCTGCTATCTCCAGGTGTAATAAGGGGCCCAGCCCCAGTGGCTGTCATCCGCGGCAGGCCATGGAAAAAGGGGGAGACAGGCGGCAGGGTGGGGGTGACACTCTCAGTGTAGAACAGGAGCAGAGATTGCAGTGCGGGAGGCAGTCTGTCGGAGTGTCAGTGTGCGGGGTGAGGGGGAGACGGCCTGTATGGAGGGGTGAGAACAGGGAGGGGGGCACTAATAAACACTTTACTGTGTGTGGCCTGTCAGCCTTGTACCACAGCGAAGCTTCCAGACAGGCTACTTGCAGACGTTCTTCACCCTCAGGAGACCCTGGGACTACGTACAGCTGACCATGGACGTGCCACTACCCCTCCTCCTCACCGTCCCCGCCGGTCTCTAGTTGTTTCTGACACTCGGTTCCCGTCTCCTCACGGCCGCGCATGCGCAAAGTTCGTGAAACCCAGTCGCTTTCTGCGCATGGCCACGAGCCGAGTCGCAAAAAGTGGCCGCGCCTCTTCTCATCACGTGATGCTCTGCGCGCCCGGATTTCCGGCCATCTTCAACTAAGTCACTTTTTTCCTTTAAAACTTGGTTGGTTGTATTATCGGGAGCAACCCACCATTGGAAGAGACGTGATCGTCAAATGTGTGCCATTGTCTTTATACGGTGCAAGGCTTGTATCAAACGACTGCATGTGCATTAACATCACCAATCTTCATCACTTTTCCTTATTCTGATGGCATCAGATTCATAGATCACAGAAGAAAAAAATACCAAATTGATAGATCGAAAATTACTTGTGAAAATCACTCATAAATAAATATTTACTACATCGCTTTTTATATATACACCACAAATGTGTGAAGTGCGCATGTGTCCATCTATGTGGTGGAGACATAGGCTAAAGCCCCCCCATACACCTTACCATACAGTATCTGTACAATCCACTTTATTTGTACCAAAACCATGTAATATGAGGACATTTCTAAACCTCCCAAACGCTATTTATTCTATCACTACTATCATAGACCATAGGAATCAATGGGACGCGTCCGCACTGCGCTTTTTTCTCCACGTGTAGAGTGGGAGTCAACCATGTTCGTTTTTTTTCAGCAATCCCAAGATTTACACACAATCTCAAACATTTGTTGCTTTCAAATGCCTATTGCCTAACTAAAATAAACATTTTTCAAATGGTCTTTTAACGTGAATATTTACAAGCAGTCAAACAATCTATACTGCAGCATCCCTAACAAAAGGAACGGGAAGAGAGAAAATAATTGATATACGGCAAACATTTTTTAAAGGCAAACTTTCAAGGGCATATCAGGTATCAGCTTGTATCAATCGATTGCATGTGCACTAACATCACCAATCTTTCCTTATTCTGATGGCATCAGATTCATAGACCACAGAAGAAAAAAATACCAAATTGATAGATCGAAAATTACTTGTGAAAATCACTTACTCATAAATAAATATTTACTACACCGCTTTTTATATATACACCACAAATGTGTGAAGTGCGCATGTGTCCATCTATGTGGTGGAGACATAGGCTATGAGGACATTTCTAAACCTCCCAATCGCTATTTATCCTATCAGGGAGGACACTATACTACACAGTTGTTGGTAGGTCTAAAGGAAATTGTATGGAGTGATCTAAAGGTGTATGGGGGGCTTTAGTCTGTTATTAACCAAAATTAAATTAGAGACCCAGATCACTAAAATCGGTCATAGACGCATAGATGGCCGCGGATTGAAGCTGCCCACCTGAAGCAACCAATCTTGGGTGCTCCAAATATTGATCACCCAAGGAATAGATATGTCTGTTTTTCTTTGGTTGATCGCATTAATTCAGTTGGGGACCAGTGTCTCCATCCAAAGCAAATGCTGGCACACAAAGTGCCAAGAAAAACCTGCAGACCAGATCAAAAATGCAATATGTCGCAACTCACCAGTCTATTGATATTCTGGCTACATGCTACCTTGGCAGATGTTTTACATAAATTAAGTTTAAAGTTTATTTTCTTTTCAAAATTTCGACTTTACAAAACTTATGCAAGCAATTTATGCAAACAATATCCCTACATCCCTACATTTTTAACTCCCAAATAAACTAGTTGAAATTGTTCAACTATCTCTTCTCAAAGTTTTCTATCTATGAAAAAAACAGCAGCTTCAACATTACAGAACACAAATGATGTCTCATGAACCAATGTTGGTGCTTGGCAGAGAATTTGCGGTTTCAAAGCAGACAAGCTGGACTGTATCAGATTCAAGCTGTCAAATGGAAACATGCACAACCAAATAAATAGAAAGATTGAAGATATCTTGTTAGAAAAAGAAGGTATTCCAGCTGTGAAAGTGCTGATCCCCAGACATTGGGGGTCTGATACCAAAGTTACTATTCAGGAGTGGTAGAGGCAGGTTTAACACATTAGCAAAATAGAACAACTGCTACACATTAGGGCAGAACAATTTACCCTGTATAACAAAAAATTTGGGTTGTGGAATATGTTCGAAACATCAGATGCTGGAATCAGACTGAGTGCTAAGGTAGTTGTATGGGAGTCCTGTTGAATAACTGTAATATTGTTAATGTAGCTACAAACCAGGGATATGCTGCTAATGACAAGGTTTTTGATCTCCTCTGTTGTTTTGTGTATTTATTTTATTGTTTGTCTATTAAAAGGTAGATGTCGGATACCTGTCATAAGTCTGCATAAGTAGGTCATTAGAGTACAATACTGGAGGTCATTATATGTTCCCTTTATTTTTGTAGCAGCCTCCTTTTATTATGTACAAGGTTTGACAGATGAATTATATTGTTTCTCTTTATATGTATTGTTTGAAAAGTGTAATAAATATTATTGGAAAAAAGAAGGTATTCTAGGGAAACATTTTTACAAAAAAAAATTTAACACATCAAATAGCTGCATATGCAGCTTTGCCATGTATTTACAGCCGTTAAACATTTTAGACCACAGTCCAGTTCTTATCGAAGTGTATACAGTGTTTATGTCCATTGAATAACCTGAGTATAAAGTATAAACTGATAGTTAAGATACTGAATAGCTTAACCTCCTCTTGCCCCTGTTCAACACCATTCAACTGACCTATGGTCATCTCCAAATTACATATTATGCAGAAACTCTCAGTTATTATTTCACCCCTTACTGCATTTGCAGATAGATTTGCTCTCAGACAATGAAAGGATCATAGTTCACAGTGCTGTGGAATATGGCTTTTACTATCCTGAAGGTCTTATTATGTCTGAGTTTTTTACAGCAGAGCGAGCATTTCCCATATATTTATATGAGAAGTGCTGACGCAGTGCACATGCTAGAGCACAGTGTGTCCTATGCATCCCCTGATGGTGCACAACTACCTGTAAAAATGTGATCTACAGTGCATTAACGCACTACGTTGCATATGCATGGCACCCTAGTGCACATAAACTGGCTTTGCCCAGTTACAAGTCCATATTGATATTTGCTGCATACCCTGGCTTATAAAACATTTTTAGCACCCAGATCCCTTTTAGGCTCTTTATTCTGTGCAATTCCCCCTAGAGATCTGACCAAATAAATATGAATAGCTTTGCAGCATTTTAACAACCAGCTTGTACAGGTTTGTATTCTGGCACCTCTCACAGATGCAGTTTCCATTCTTTGCGCTTAACTGCAGCTCACTCAAATGAGGAGTAGATGCTTTCTACTCTGCATAAAAGGATAAAGTGCAATGTAAACTTTCTTGGACTGTTCTCTCCTGTTTATCACTCTTACTATTATATAACATGTTGAAATAGTTTTCTCTTTAGTAATTTGAATAGTTCTTTAAAATCAAGAAAAGGAGGAGGAAACACCTAAGACTGAGGAGGTGGATGAGAGCTGGCTTTTAAAAATCTGGTTTCTGGCGCTGGTGTTTCCTCCCTCTGGGGGTGGAGTCCATCTCTCATGTGCTGTCCTGGAATGACATTTTGTAAAAAGAGGTCTCCTTCACAAAAAACATTGTAACATTTTAGCTCCAGTTGCATACCACTTCTTTCTTTTAACAACTCTCAAAGGTTATTTTGGCTTATGATTCACTCTTAATTTATAAAGTCCTCTCCCAGAGGATGAACTTTCATTTTGACAGACCATACTGCTTGCAAAGATTAGATGTGTGAGTTGGGTTTTTATCTCCATGTGAATATGAAATCACAACCAATTAAATGGTTACAGGAAGTCCTGGCTCATATTTGGAATTCTTGTTTATCCCACATGTCAGGTTGATGTGCACTCACACCAAACTCAATTGATGTCTTCATCACTTGGCCTCCTGCATATAGAGCTTTTTTGTTTATTCAAGAATTCAGCTTTAGCACACTTCTTGCACCAATAAGTCAAGCAGTTGTTATCAGTTATCTATACCAGCATTATCATTACAAGTTACAATTACAGGTTAAGCAATAATTACCAAGCTACAGCAATTTATTGTATCAGACTACATACTGTTTAAAAAACAAACAAACTCCATGTTAAACATGAGTCCACTTGCAGATGAAGCTCATATATATTTATTTGTTCCCTGAAATAAATATTTGCACTCAAACATGCAAGCTTTTCAGTCTCAATATATAGGTTGTGGCATAGACATTCGAGTAGCAAAGTACAAACAGATTGCCATGGATGCTTGGTCATAAATCAATTGCTAAGGATAACAAATCTACTTTGCTACTATTCTATGCAGTGGGAAATATACACCGTGTAATAATAAATGGGCATTCTTGGGTGGCAGAGCCCCTGAAACTGGTTGCTGGAAATGTAGAAAATGGTTGTGGGAAAGCTACACAAAAGAGAGAGTTATGCTCTAGCTGTCTAGCATATGGTAGTATGCAAATAAAAAAATTTGACTGGGTTTAGAACGCTATATGTGCTAGAGCAATACATTTTAAACAAAAATTCCCACAACTCTTCTCTAGAAATTTGGGTGATAATACCTTGTTCACTTGTTGAAAAAGTTTAATCATCTCCAGTAATAAATGTTATTTGAATAAAACTTTTAGAAACCAACAAGGCTTATCGAATTCGTATAAATAAAGTACAATATCATACACTATATCTTTTCCATCTAACAATATCTACACACAAGCAAATGTAGCAGTTTGATGTTAACAAACAAACTCAAGATGATATACCAATTTGGGGAAGGGAAAATGGAAGTATCTCATGGTTTCAAAAAATAGGTAATTTTATTGGAATTTAAACTCTGTTAAGCCACCCCAGGAACATAGGCTTGTGTGTGATGGAATTAAAGCAGAAGATCCATAGGTACCATCTGACAGAGAATTTTGAAGCCAAAAAAAAGACAACTGTAATCACTCATCATCCGATTCCTCCTCAGCTTCTTCCAACCACTGTATAAACTTCTGTAACTGTGAAATGAATAAATAGGAATAGTTAGTGGGGCCTCAAATTGAAAAAACAGTCGAAAATGGGAAAAATAGAACTGCCTACAAACACTTACCACTTGCTTTTTACGCAGCTGTCTCCCCTTATCAGTTATGTTACTCTGTGAAAACCAACGAAGAATCATCTCTTCTGCTAAAACATCCTGCTGATAAAACCCCATTAGAACCTGTGGTGGAATAATACATACATACAATTAAAATGTGCTGCAAGAAGTCAATTATAAGCATAAATAAAACATATGTATTATGTATAGTAATACATTTAATAAAACATTCTTGTTACTCAGAAGAGAAGAATTAAACATATAAACACTATATAGCAATAAGTTTAGTAACAAAGCAATAGTTATGGCTTATGAAGACATACATTTTAAATTGCCATTTAGATTGAAGAATCCCACAAGTCAGAGGAAACTCTTAAGCCCCCCCCCCCATACACCTTACAATCTTACCATACAATTTCTGTGCAATCAATTTTTCTTCTACCAAAACCATGTAATATGAGGACCTTTCTAAACCTTCCAATCACTATGTTTTCTATCAGGGACGACTCGGCACTACATAGTTGTTGGTAGATGTAAAATTGTATGGAGTGATCTAAAGGTTTAAGAATCAGCTTACATTGACAAAGGGGTTTGGGCCACTGCTTCCGCTTAGATAATGCAGAGTGGACACTGTCACATTCATCATAATGCAGAGAGGACACTTCCCATTTATGATGAATGGGACATTATCCACTCTGCATTATCTAAGCGATGCACCTGTGGCACTGTTTTTACATCTTCATTACGGTGCCACGCAGTACTGCTGGAAACACGTCCACTGAAGATCAATTCTGTTCAAGCACTGCTTTTCTGCGTCTTTGTTATGCTAAACTAAAAAGATGCACTCCTGCTGCATCAGAAAGCCGTAGGCAAACTTCCCGGAAGTTCCGCAATATCCCTCCACAAATGAGCTGCCACATGGACACTTGCCCTAACACTGAACCCCAAGCATTTAAACATGATAAACTAGAATAGCAGTATACACTTATATTATTACATCTTTAAAATATTTTTGAAAATAAATCAGGGTTTCTAATTTGACTTCACCACGCTTATGTACAGCACTGATAATATTGAAGGAGAGAAGAAGCCATTAAGTTATGAGGTAATGAATGAGGCATGCTGACTGGTTGGGAGGTGACCTGCATTGCATAAATGCATAAGAAAAAAAAAATCAGACAGCTCCAGTCACACAGGGCTGTGCTTTGTGACAAAGCTGTGGTAGATATTTAGAGGTATAAATCACCAAATTAATATGTATAGGTACAATACTTGTAAGTAAAGAAAGCTCGACTAAATAGGGAACCAACTGTCAGTTCCCATCCAAAGTATCGAATGGGATTGATTGGGCAGAAGTGGTTCCGTTTTTCCGTTCCGGTTTTCCGTTCAATTGACAAAGCTCGAGCGCAGCATGATGAGGGTGCTAGCCTTACATTTTAAGCACGATTAAACAGGGTTCTCTTACTTGTGTCATTGTTTGTAGACGTTTATTAGCTTTTGTTGCATTTCAATCCTTATTTAAATATACAGCTTTGTGTAATATGAAAATAACCTTCAATTACTACAACAATGTAAAGGCTAGATACTTCAATACAATTTCACAGGCATGCCTATCATGCAGCAGAGATAACACACCTGGAAAAAAGCCTAGCCATGTACTATGTGCTTTCAAATGGGTCTTAGGAGACATAGTTCTGGATTTGTGATTCTTTTCCACTAGGAAATTACCTCTATAAATGTCACAGAACCAGACATACAACAGCTGGTGTTTATTTTACATACAAGGCTGATTGGGAGGAAGTAAGTGTTGGAAGTCTTTACTATTTCACCAACATAATAATATGGTACAGAAATTAGATGGTCAGCTCCTTTGATAGACAGTGATTTCACTTCGTACTCTGTAAAGCACTGTGTATTATGTCAATGCTATATAAAGAGTTGCCAATAATAGGGAAAAGGAGAATAATCTCTGTTTATGTCAATCCTGGCATCATCAAGGTACTTCACCTTTGCAATTGCAGCCCAAAGGGTCTCATGATCCAGAAAGAATTCCTCCATAGCTACCAGACAGCACAAATGGTCTGATGCACGCTTTATGTAATTCTTGAAAAGCGGAGTCCACCTCTTCAACAGCTAGTATAAAAGAAAAGAGAAAATCCATAGATTTTTAATGGTCATAATGTACTGTATATATTTGCATAAGATTAAATATTTTTTATTATTTAGAAAACAGCCTGGAGCACTCACAGGTAGCAAAGCAGTGCAGTAAGGATTAACATCAAGAACTCCATTCAACTGCTGCAGGGGAAACTCCAAAACTACTTTGCATAAAACTTGCATGACTTCCACCAGAGAGATATTGTAGGCGTGTCTGCAGGGATCAAAACAAAAAAATTAAATCATTCAGATTATCAGATATTTATTTTTTTTTTTTTAACTTAGCACAGATCCTTTTTACAATTTAGCTATGAACAAACAATCAATTGTGGTTATGTTTCTCTGCACAGAAAAAAAAATGAAGAACCATACAGGTTTTGTCACAACCATTTCAACCCGACAGTTTGTGGTTATTGTTTTTAGACCTTTATTATTGTTTAGCAAAAGTCTGTCTAAAGGTAGGCATACACGCCTCGATTCTCCCTCGATAGATGAGGGACAGACAAGATGAGGGATGATGTCATCACGCTGCAGTTGGCCCCTCAGAAGATCAGAGGACAAACGCCCCCATTTAAAGTATAGGGATAGGCCGGGAATTTGCAAACATGTTGGATCACTGTGCGATCCAACATGTGGGAGTTTCCTGGTCGATCTTGCCACAGCAGTCGATTGGCCCAAAAAATCCTGCACATGTATGGCCACCCTAAAACATGTCATAAAACATGAAGCCATTTATTATTGGTCAAGTTTTCTGGTTTGTAAAGTGATCCTCTCACATTAGTACTTTCAAAGCCATATCCTGACTCATTTGTTCAAATATTAACTTTAACGATCTGCCCGTTCGGTAACAAACCTAACTCTGCCGAGGCCGGGATTGGGCACACAGGCCAGTCCTCTGTAAGCCTGCAAGGATCTGCATCGCTGTAGGCCGGCAGATTGTCTATGGCATCATGGGTGACACCAAAGAGGCGGGGGTGGCTTCAAAGACCTCCCGGCTCACAACACAGACCACTGAGAGGGTTGGGAAGCGTACTCTGCCACGATTGCCCATATCACGTTGTAACACCATGACTCATGATTTAAGCCAATAATAAGCATTTTTAAAGCAACAGAACACCCAGATGATTAGCGAAAACATATTTATCTGTATCAACTTACTTTAGGGAGTTGATTTCTAGAAGAAGATTTTCACAAGAGATGTTCTCCTCTATGTCTCTCTGCAGCGTTCCCAGAACTTCATTTTGAAAAACTAAATTTAAGAAAGCAGCAAAAAAGACATTATTTATTCACACTTCATCAGCCGTACACTCAGATAGGCGTCATTACCTTTAATGTCATCTAGAAGAGGCGATGATGGACGACTCTCCATTTGCTCTGAAGTAATGCTCTGTCCACTTTCGCTATCGCTGTCCTCTTCATGGGTTATAGTGAGACCTGGGGGTAAAAAAAATTTGTAATGTAAACACTTTGCAAAGCTGAAAACAATAATAGTTAAAAAAGTGTATGTAAAACACCAACAATTAAATGATCTATCTACAATATAAATTATTTGGTAATCTACGATCTAAACATACAGTTAAACGCATTTTGTTATAACAATTTGAGCTGCTTAACTGCTTATAGCTAAAAACAAACACTGAACAGGAAAAATAACATTTGTAAAGTCACTAGAGCAAGAACGAAAATAATACCATCATACCAAAAAATAAAAATAAATTCTGTGCTGCATTTTCATAAGGATTCAGTTTCAAATGCTAAATATCTTGCCACCCCCCAACATAAGCCAGACAATTGGTGGCAACAGTATTTAAAGAGTAATGTGTGCATCCTGAGTAATGATTTTACAGCCCTAAAATATAAGGATGGTGAGCAAGATAAGGTAACCAGTTTGCTGTAAGGGTTTATTAAGAAAATGGCCAGAGTTCAGTAATTAATGATTAACCTCCTTAGCATTATTCACAAACTGTGGCCGAGCCAGGATTGGGGATAACCGCCCATCCTCTGTGAACCTGCAGCAATACTGCATCGCTGAGGATCATTGATCCAGCCTTGTGTCTTCAGTGCCATAGACCACCATGTTAATGGAGGGGGAGTCACTTTTCCCTGCACACATCGCCGGCGCTTCAATGACGACAGCGATGTGTAGAGGGGAGGGCGGGGAAGCACCGTGTACTCCATCCCGATCTCCTGTACGGCAGAAAAAAATGGTGCGAAACCGCCATAATGGCAGGTAGGTTAATACGAAAGAGAGCATATTTTACCTCAATCTTTGAGGGTGTGCTAAAGATTGCAGGGGGGAGCACACTATCAGTGGCGTCAGAGGGAGGGCGACAGAATTAAAAAAATACATTTTGATTATCTGATTTTGCTATTTGAATTAACAAGCCACTGAACATGGTATCATCCCCACAATTGCTGGAGGAATTAAGAAGGATTGTGTGCATGCAAGTTACCACAGAGTCACTTCCTGGAAATTTTATTTTAATGTCCATATGTGGGTAGGAGTTTGAGACCTGGCTAGTCTTTGACACAGGCAAGGGGGGCCTTAAGAAAAACATTTGAACCACTGGCATAAGGCATTGACAGCTGAAAATTAGGATGAGTAACCGTGGTAAAATTTGAATCACCGGGTGAAGAACAAGCAGGTCAGCAAACTTATAAAAGTGAAGTCAGAACAGGAAATGTCCAAAAGATTGGTGGGAGATGGACCACCCGACTCACCCCACAAGGATCTTTGCAATTCCTCCTCCTCTTCCTCCTCCATATCACCTGGTATGTCTGAAGATTTCCATACATAGCCTTCTCCTTCTATTCCAACCTCTTCCTTGTTGTAAACTGTGAAAATATAACATCTAAATTCACATTTCTGAAACATGTTACTACACACTGTTACAGACCCAAATCATCTCCATTCTTAATTCTCATCTAATCAGCCTTCCCTCTCCATCCTACCATTTATATGTGCAGAGATAGGAAGACTGGCAACAGATCTGGGACATCGTCTTTTGCTCTCTCAGTACAGCCTCAATAAAATCTGTCCTCTAATTTCTGACCAGATGGTACATGGTAACAGATTGGCCCACCTTCACCCACTACAACCTGGCACTGTTTCAGAGGGTGTGCGGAGATAAACATACTTCACATATGGTGGTTTTATCTAGGTTTTAGGGTAAATTGTTAGATAAATTAAGGAAAGAAATTCCCAGTTGACCTGTGGGCTGTATTTATACGTCTTAATCCCATGGGGTTTAACAAGTATCACCACAAACGTCAAACAATTGCTCACTCTTGTAAGAAACAATTTACACCCATTTCTGAAAAATATATCAAAATGATTAAAACTGAAAAACCATAAAACACACTAGAAAATCTTGCCAGAGACACATAAACAAATTTCCAAAACAGTTGCAAAGAAGTGCAAGGATTTTTTTTACTTTTTAATTTGAATTTATCTTTCTCTTTACTAGTGGCTGAATCATCACTAAACTCATCATCGTCATCTTGATCCTCATCGGGGTGATGAAGTGATATGACAGTGTTCTCTGGCAGTTTTATATCAGGGCCAACAATGACCTACAGGGGGAGAGAATACAAAGAAAGGACAGATAACTTTTATACGAGATAACATAAAAAGATAAAACAATGGAGTCTTTCTCTTGTTAGAAAATGGCTGAAGGCTCTATGAATATGAATATGATTCCCTTTATCACACAAACAATTAGCAAAAGTGTAAAACTATAGATTCTAAAACAGGATAGAAGATTCAACAAAACAGATATACAATATATAGAAATCTATTGTTTAGTTTAAATCACTTGTGCTCATGTTACTGTACTTTATTTTCAAGAAGACTGCACAGGGCAGTGCGTCATAGTATGGATTGTGGGGCGCTTGTTATAGGAATGTCACTGGGTCCTTTATGATTTTATTTGTCTGTTACCTTTGAAGTAAGCACACAGCGTGGATTGATCTGCACTCTCTTCTTCACAATAACATTATTGCAAATAATTGATTTTCTGATTGTGGCATCATCTTCAATGTGGACATCATCCCAAATGTACACATTATCTAAAATGACTCTATCGCCTGAAAAAAAATGATTAATAGAAATCCAGCTATTAAAATTATTCACCACATAAAAGCAGTAAAGTAGTCCTCTCCTGCACCACTCATTAAAAATGCTGGCTAAACATTACTGAGATTTTCTAATAAAAGGAGTAAGGGATACCATTTACTCAGCTCAGTCACCCTGATTTGATAACAGAACCCCCAATGTAATCAGTGAATTGTCATTGTAAGGGAAACTCTATTACAAGTTTTGTTTGTAAAGGTTTTCAGACAGAATCCTTTCTTGATCATAACATTTTATACCCACATGGTTTGCTACATGGGTGACAGTGTAATACACATCTTCAATGTTTACACTGTATAAAGGCTATGCACTTCAGAAACATAATTGTCAGTAACCAAATGTGACTTATTTTCCTTGTAAACATTGTAACATTGTAACTTAATTCTTTGGGCATTGGTTTTGCTCCCTCTTGTATTTATTCTGTTTTCTTTTTAAACAAAAATGCTCTTTGTTACTACATCTTGACCTGTTACTTATTTATATAATACAACAATTTTAATCATCACTAAAACATACATGCGAGTGGGAGGGGGGGGGGGCCCTTAAGATGGCCATACACGGTTCAATATTTCCGTTTCAAAAGACATAACTGATCATGTTTGAATTGACCACACTGTGGGTGGTACAATTGATCAATGTTAGACTGATAGTCGATATTAAAATTTATACAGGATGATCAAATCAAAGATTGTGCAAAAATAAACCATGTACAGTATGGCCAGCTTTACTGTCTTTAAAACTGCAATACGGGTTAGAAAGCAAGATAGTCAAGCTCATTCTGCGTCCAAAAGTTTGTGCGCTCCGACCAAAGATAGTATCAACCATTGTCAATGTTGATATCATTCTGCAATACAATGTCTCAAACTAGCCAATTTTAACAATTCTCCTGCCCTCTCTTTTTGAGAAGCATGCAAGTCAGTTAATGTGTTCTATTTATTTTATAATGATAATGTGCTCTTTTGTGAACCTCAGCTGACTCTGTGTGCCTTGGATGCCGACGTTTAAGCTGTACATACTTTCTGTTTTGCATTTAAATTTGAGGTACTAGACTGTTTTTTGTTTAATTGTCATGTTGACGGTTAATGTTATACAGAACTTTAATAAAAGTTGTTTATTGGTGGACACTTGTGTTCCTTAACTAGGTCTGTGATGACATCATCACGACAAGTCGACTTGACTACGACATTAGTGACTGGTGATTCAACTTCATAAAGTCGTTAATGCTTTAGCACATGGATAATACATTTCCAGATAAATATTTGATGAATTGGTTACTTCAGCTTTAAATGAAATATTTACCTATTCACCTTAACTGCAAGCATAGATTAAATGACCATAGAGACAATTTGTAACCTTTTAAAAATATGACCAGTCTAAGCATTTTAAGCATCATCGCCGAATGTACGAATTGAAATAACCAGCAACGCAATACGTGACATAATGCTTATGACTAAGTACATGAGCACCAAGGCCATTACATGTAATTTTGTAGCAGAAATTGTATTAGTAAAGCTAATAATTTGATTAACTGAGGGTTACTTCCTCTCTGCATGAGCTCATCATTTTAGGATTATGTAAAATATGCCTTTATATTCTTTCAGGAGATGTTTCTCAATTTTCAGTCCAATCTGGCTGGGCAGGAAAAATATTTACTATACCAAACAGAATGGATGAATCTTCCTGACAAGAACAAAACTGAAGAAAAAGAAGGTACGTTTTAATCTACCCAGTGGTTAAGATGTCTCACCAATTGTGCAATTTCGTCCAATGCTGGTATTGCTGATATTGCATGCTGCCCCAATTGTAGTTCCACTACCGATCAAAACATTCTCATGAAGAACACTGCCATGGCCACGGCTGACCTCTGACCCTCTGTAAATATTGTGACGGGAGTGTGTGTAATTCTGTGTGTCTTGGTCAGTGAAGTTTGTTTCAGGCGTTATAGGATATAGCCAGCGACAAAGAATATCGGATGTCACTGCTTCATACATGGACAAATTGGAGACACGAGCGCCATATTCTTCCTGTGTAACGTGAAGGTGGATTTGATTTCCCAAGATCTGTCAATAAGCAAATAAAATATCAGATATTTTCTACTTGTGTCTATTGTGTCCAATAGACACAAAAATGATTCACATCATGCAGTGAAAATAATAGTTAATATACTGTGTATATATATATATATATATATATATATATATATATATATATATACACACACACACACACACACAGTGCACCCAGAAAGCTATCACAGCACATCACTTTTTGCACTTTTTGTTATGTCACAGTATTATTTCAAAATGGATTCAATATTTTTTTCCTCAGAATTCTACACACAACCCCATAATGACAACGTGAATAGAAAAACCTTACCTCTTCATTAATAAGGATGCCTCGAACAAAGTCCTCCCTAGTTTGGTAGTCAAAGTTATCTGTAAACAGCTCCGCTACCTACAAAATTGAATGGTGTAAAATAAAAAAATAAAAAGATACTTTCAGAAATATAACTAATACACTACTGCTAAAAATGAACATCTCATACCTGAGGGGAACAAATGCTAATATGACAATCCAACAAGTCATGACGCAGTTCTATTTCATCTGTTTTGCTTTGGAAGATACTCTAAAAATGCAGAAAATCAAAACTTTTTACCAACAATCAACCGTTTACAGACTTCAATGATCTTAAAATACAATGTAGCATCCTAACCTGTCTGATCGATAGCCATACAAGGCTGTATATGTATAGGCAATCTAATGTCCCTACCATAGTCATGGTAACTAACAGGAGAATCTTCAGGGGGAGGGCAAATAACCTATGAGCATCTGTTTGGAGTGTGGGAAGAAACCGGAGTACCCGTGGAAACCCACGCAGACACAGGGAGAACATGCAAACTCCTTGCAGATAGCACCCAGGCCAGGATGGGAACCTAGGACCATGCTTCCCACCAAATGTGGGTGAAAAAAATGTAAGCTTGGGAGTTTTTACAGGAGTTAAACCTTGCAATCATGACCATGTACAGAAAAATAAGAAGGCCGTCAGGTCAGTAATATATATGTAAGCTTAATTTGTCTTTTAGTTCAATGCACTGGGCTTGGATGAAAGAGCATTTACTGTTGGAAAGTGGTATCGCTTCAAGTCCTGGCTTTTTTGGTAAAGAAGAACACGTTTCGTCTTGCTATCCATAGCAATGATAACATCTTCCTCCTGACACCTCGTGCGGTGACCTGGTGAGGACTCTTTAAGGATCATGGTCATTACGGAAATATTTTTCTCCAATTTCCGACGTTTCCTATGAGAAAGGAAATTAGGTACGGAGAAGAACAAAGAATGCCAAGGCGGACTAGCAAGCAGAAATGGAAAAATTTTTACCTGTGCTCTTCCAAAGCGGCTTCAACGTTTATATTAGAAACCACATCTCCAGTGACCAACAGAAAGTCTGATCGAACTAAAGACTTAGCATCCACATCTCTGAGAACATCCCCAAGCGAGCGATAAAGCTCAGAGGTCACTACACGCACCACATTTGAGTGGGTTGGTCGACACCATTTGGAATTTCTGCAAAGAAAAAACATACAATAATTTTACATTGAAGTGCTACCATAATCCACCTCAACATATTGTATAGTACACTTACAGTAATAATAAACATTTTTTAGAATACTACAATCCTATCATCTACAACTAGACTTTATAAAACCATAAACCTTCATATACACAGTTGGAACCTGTATTTTTGCAGAATGCTTATATTTAAGTAAAGGAGTGCTTGGTTGTTTGGTACTTTTAACAATTGTATTTATCCTCCCTTATCTTAATGTGCACTTCACCAGGACATTGTAGATTCATTATTTTTTATTCTTATTTTACAGTGTTGCATTTGAAATAAATACCCACAATCATTTGTTGACAATGCTAATGTCACAACAGAAACCTGATGGAACTGAATATTTATTGATCAATCAACAGGCATATTAGGGCCCCCATACACCTTTAGATTTCTCTGTCAGATTTCCTTTAGATCTCCTTTTGTTTTACCAAAACCATGTAATATGAGGGACTTTCTAAACCATAAAGTCTAGCTGTGTTCAATAACAGAGGACCGTATACTACATAAGTGTTGGTAGAACTAAAGGATATCTGACAGAGAGATGTAAAGGTGTATGGCCAGCGTTAGGGTTTGTTAAGCAAATGATCACACAAAAAGAAGCCACAGACCACATTGAGTGGTGGTGGGCATATCATGTGTGGGCCTTTAAAGTTGTTTGACCTATACACCCATTAAAATAACAACAATATTATTAATGAAAAGGCAATAGGTAAAGCAAACTAAATCAGAAGAGAGCAAAATAATGTTACTATAACGTGAAAAGCAGTGCAAAAACTTTCATTATAACATAAATAAAAAATTCGACATGGTAATTAAACATTTAGTATAAATGAGACCCACAAGAGTTCTGTATATTATAAGGACAAGGCTGAAAACAAACCGCATAGAAGTCTCCAAGGATGGTATTACCCAAGCAGAAACTTCAACAAAAGCTCAGGAGAACATCTGAAAATCAGTGTATAATTGGAGATCAAACTAAAGGCCACCACACACGCAACAAGCAGCGGCCGATCGGGGGTGCCCATATGGAGCAAAAGCTTGGTCGCCAGAGATCCGGCACACAAAAAACGTCCGGCACACTAAGTGTGACAGCTGATGCTGTCAGCCATGGAGAGCAGCGTGATGACATCATCACGCTGCACTCCACCACTCATCTGTCCGCCTCCAATCCATACATGTGCGGGGGCCTTTAATCTATGTTCTCCTGGCTTGTTATCCAATACAAAGAACTTAATGGGAACAGAAGTAGGCGGCCCCTATCAGTGTGGCTAGATCTCCCTCCTTTCCCTATCCAGATCTCAAACAAGGGAATATTACTGGAATGATAACTTCTGTGCCTCCATACAGCACTCCCATATGTCACAAACAAGTAGTAACTCCTACTCCCCTTTTCCCACCAAGAGAAAGGCTCCCCCTTGCCTCCCTTACAATCATCTCCTTCTCTAGCTAAACAATGATAATGATTAGTCCTCGGAAGTTCTCAAATATTGACAAACATCATGTTATACTTACAGGCGAGTGTCCAGTTCTTACATGGGTTTCATTTGCCTGGCTGCCCTATTTTTTGGGTGTTGGAGGATGGAAAGGTGTTGCTTTCAGACAACCAGGTGAATGAGCCCCAGAGCCCCCTCAAATTGGAATTGTGGTGCAGTTCAGTGTGTGAAAAATCACTAAAATGCATTGGACTGTGCTGCACGCTCAGACAAAAGAGTATACACTTTATTTTTTTTTCTTTTAGAAGGAACTTAGGAAGGAAGGTTGGGAAGACCAATCATTTTGGGCAGTTCTAAACTTGAGTAAACTTGCATATCGTCCTTTAGTGTTCTGGCTGGCAGAACAGACCCCAACAAAAGATTTTTCTAAAGTCACAAAGTGGAATCTATTCTCAGCACCCACAGTAGGTTCAGGCTTACCTCAAGTGTTCTTTTATCTCATTTGCCATCCAACAGCAAAATACAAATGTTTCTTTAACTCCAGTGGCAGTAAGAAATTCCAGTGTATAATCGATTAACGCTACATTGGCCAATGGTAAAAGAGCCTGTAAAACAAAAAGTTTAATTATATGTTCACAAGTCCACTGCAAAAGTAAAAAAAAAAATAGAAAAAAAGTATATGATTGAAAATCTAGGGATCACTAACAAGTGATATCTGCTTAGGGGTGTAGCTTGACTGATAAATTTCAGAAACACAAATAACTAATTAATCTAGTAAAATTTCCAAATTAGTTTATTGTTAAAATCTGTATCTGCTCTACTTGGATTTGCAGCTTTGAAACCTGGAATATTATGTCACAACTCCACAGACAAACAAGGGAATAGTGGGTGTAAAGACTTGCTAAGCAGAATATGAGAAGAATCGCCACACATGTATAAAGCAGTGGTTCCCAAACTTTCCCTGCAGGGCCCCCATTCAAACAACACAGGTTCAATTTGAGGACTATTTGCGATTCAGTATTGTGTACTAGTGGGAAATTGCCCTTAAACTTTATTTGAAATACAACTCATATAACTTTATATAGTTTTTTATACCATTCATACAGAAACATCTATCATGTATACACATAGCAATCATACAGAAACATCATACATCTTAATCTTTCCCATAGAAACACACACTATACTCATGAAGATATTAATCATTAACATAAAGACAAACACACACGCACTCTACTTACTGTCTAGAGCTAGTTCCATGGTATGGTTGGCTTTCTGTTTGTCCCTTCCTCAGCTCCCTAGCTGCATCCTCCCTAGAATAGCTCTGCGCCCGCCCCCCAGTGTGGGAACCACTAGTACAAAAGGGAAATAGTTGAATACAAAGAATAACAAGAAAAAGGAGAAAATGTTTCCAAAAGCATAAGGGCAACCCTTCAGGTAAATGGCAACTAGCATTGTGCACTCAGCAGGATCAGGCAAGTTCTAGACCAGAGGTGGGCAATATTTTGACTTGTGGGCCACAATGTGTTTTTAAAGTTGAAAGAGGGGCTGGGCCAAGAGCCTATAAGGGCCGCCCGGCCTAGGGGTACTAAGTCCTTTAGGAAACAATCCAAACAATCATCTTCTGGGCATTACTTTAACTTACTGCAAGAAATAAGAAGAGGGAAACCAAAGCGTATTGATGCCAAGGTGACAAAGGGATGAATTTAAAGACTAAACAGGGCCAGGCCTTCGATTTCCCATGTCTGTTTTAGACCTTCTATACATATTACAGCACTGCATGCAGAAGTACTGTATTTTTCGGACCATAAGATGCCTGTGCCTTATGGTCCGGATGCGCGGCCACTCAGCCGCAGGTCATGCCTTGGCTTCCCGCCAGCTCTCCCGGCACGGAGATCAGTCGGGGAGCAGGAGGAGCTGTCAGCTGAGGGATGCCGGGTTTCCGTCTCTCCCACCTGTACTGTGTAATTGCCTTTGCCAGCTGGAATAGGCAATGAAGACAGAGAGAGATAGATGAACTGGCATATTTTCCTCTCTCCTGTCCGTGGGAACTGCAATCACTCGCAGCTCCCACGGACACAGTAACAGCCAGCCGGAGAGTAGACACTGTGCAGCTGTTGGCCCCCCTTCCAATCAGTGTGGGAATGACATTGTGTTGAGAGTGTACTGCTGCTAGTGACACCTACTGGCTGAATTGAATATTGCATTCATTGCATTAACCCAATTGATGTGAAAACTTATTAAATCTTTTTTTTCTGGTTTTCCTGCCCTAAAAACTGGGTGCATCTTATGGTCCGGTGCGACTTATAGTCCGAAAAATACATGCATGTAGTTGTCAATCAAAGACATTGCCCTCAAGTAATCCTTTTGCCCAATCAACCAGAGACCAGATCAGATGGACAAAAGTGGCAAATTATTATTTTCTGACCTTGTGAATAGACTCTAAATACCTCAGTCTATATGATGTGGAAAAGTAGCAAAAAGAAAGATTACAGGAATTGCCCAAAGACTTAAATACTCATGAGTGAACTGTATTCTTGTATACTGTTGGAGCTCATCACAATCATTCACAACAATAAAAGAAACATTGAGGAGAATCTGATTATGTAGAACTAGACCCGTGTGTATGAACACATACATGTCACAACAAGTTCCAGATGTTTAGCTTTACAAAACAAGTCCATGTGCATGTTTCAGTTAGTTATGCTTATAGGAAACCTTAAATACTTTCCAAAACTTAAAGGACTAATACACTTGCACACTACTTTAATCTCACATGATTGCACTTCACCCACTTAATTTAGATCATTCTAGTGAGATTTCACTAGAAGTAATGGTGAGACACGCACTCCTCCATGTAGAAGTGAAGCATTTATAAAAGGTTATGAATGTATTTGCCATGAATGTATGAATGTACTGGGAGAATGGGAGATTGATCACACTGTGTAAACAGATATTCGTCACTTGCTGCTCGCTCCTCCATATTTCCCCAGGGAAAGCAATCTAGTTGAATAATATTTTAAACCCAGAAGAAATATTTGAAGGGAGACAACATAACACAGCTGTCTCCATTATACTTGTATTGCAGGAAGAATATAGTGACATCATGCGGTAATCACACATGTCACGGCTGGCAGCCATGCTTTCCATCAGCACACCTCACCCCTAAACTCCATCGTTCTTACCCTGGGTCGGTCCTTAGTGATCGGATAAAACCTCTTGTTGAAGCTGTCCGCTATCAGAACGGCCTGCAATGGAGGCAGCTCGTCCTCTCCTCCCGCACCTCGCTTTCCAACCCGTGCAGCCATATCTCTCACAATTCTGCCTTTAGCCTTCTCGGCCACCGTACTGCCTGTCACCCGGCACCTTCTACGGTGTCCCAGCACGATCAAACCAATATGCCGCCATCTTGGTACACCTCTGTGTCAGTAAAGCCATCTTGGTACTCACACATAAGACACAATCCTCATGTTGGCCACAAGATGGCCCCTGATCCATTGCAAGACGTTGCTCCAAGCTGATTTGTTATTTTCTTTATTAGTTTGTTAGTTCAAAATGGGTCACAATCCTGTCAGATAACTTTGACACCCATGTCCCATTGGGAAGAATTAGCCTGTACTATAGTCATGACAGGAAATATCTTAAACTGGCAAATGTCTCTAAGGGCTCATACTGTACACGCTGTCAAACCAAAGCACATAACAAATAACCTTCGTCTCATGGAAACCTGTATACCATGTGCATCACGCAATGTTGTGTTGCCAAAAGCATGATGAATATAATGTGACAGCTCAAGAATTTCCCACAACATCAAAGCTGAGAACAAGACAAAAAGGGGGATCAATTTCTTAATGTAGGAAAGGACAATCAAGCCTTCTTAAAACAGAAGGTATTTACACGGCCCAATCCAGCACAAATCCCAAAACTTTAGGTGGAAGCCCTCGTTAATCCCAAAACTTTAGGTGGAAGCTATGCACTGCTCGAGTTGAGGGCTTTTTGATTCCTTTCATCCCTTCTCACCATAACTTTCATGGGTACGTCTCTTTGTTCGGCTTCCAAGCCCTACACCATAGAGCCATGGTTTCCATGCACTGCACTGATGATGGCCAAGTAGCCTGAAACAGCAGTATGCAGTTTGGAATAAATGGCTCTGTACCAAAAAGGCTATATTTGCACTATAAACCAGCGGTTTCTGGATGTGCATTTGGCTGATGGGGCGAAAAGGAATAATTTACATGGCTCCGCCCACTGTCCCTAAACAAGGGCTTGCACCTAAAGTTTTGGGATTTGTGCTGGATTGGGCCGTGTAAATACCTTCTGTTTTAAGAAGGCTTGATTGTGCTATGCACTGCTCGAGTTGAGGGCTTTTTGATTCCTTTCATCCCTTCTCACCATAACCTTCATGGGTACTTCTCCTAATGTAGGAAAAAAATTCTAATTTGTGTGGTAGCCATGTTTTTCCACCAGACTTTTTTACATTTACTTATATTATATATAATATATAATATAATTATATATTTACATAATAAAACTGTAACATAAATAGGTAAAGTACTACAATGTAGCAGGTATTGGAAAGATCTAAATATAGCAAATCTACAAAGAGATTACATATATAGATAAAGCTAGCCATACACTTATCATTTTTTACGTCAATTCATGGACCATCGTTCGGCATTCGTGCTTTCGCTGAGATCATTCGTCAAATGTTCGTTCGGAAATTGAACGCACCCACCTTGAAAAAGTCGAAACCGCACATATTACAGATCCAACAGAGATCCGACAATTTTCCTGTTCGATCCCCATTACTTTGGATGGGGACCCATGTTCCCTATCCAAAGTAGCAGGCAGGGATCGATTCCCCAAGGTGGTACACACCGATTCCCTGAACGATCCGTTAATGATTTTTTGACGTGGTGACGTAACCACCTTACTATCAATCATACAATGATCGAAGGGGAATCTATGGCTTAAATCTTTAGTGAAAATGGAAGGATGGCAAAACATCCTCATGTGTATATGATCAGCACAGGAATTTCAGCTGGGGAATGCAATTTGTTAAGGGAATAATGTAATAGTGAACAGTGCTAAAAATGTAAAGTAGGTTTGATTGAAAGTTTAATTCCATTTTATTGGATTTAAACTCATTGCACTCTTAAGCCCCCCATACTCCTTTAGAGTCCTCCATACAATTTTCATCAGATCTACCAACAACTATGTAGTATGGTGACCTCCCTGATAGAATACATAGTGATTGGAAGGTGTAGAAAGGTCTTCATATTACATGGTTTTGGTAGAAGAAAAGTTGATTGTACAGAAATTGCATGGTAATTGTATGTGGTGTATGGGGGGCTTTAGAAAGGTCCTCATATTACATGGTTTTGGTAGAACAAAATCTGATTGTACAGAAATTGTATGGAACGATTGTAAGGTGTATGGGGGCCTTTACTGCATGGCCCACTTGGGACCACATTTTCCCTACTGAGTTCCACTCCTCCTGAACAACTTCCATTGATTTTAATTAAAGATTTGTACTCCACATGGATAAGCACACCTCCTATGCTACATGGTATGATGTAGAATCTGTTTCCAATCTGTTGAATAGTCTGTTAGAAATAACTAACAGCAGGTAAGTAATTCCATAAAAAAATGACAAGAAATATGAATAATAAGGATGGTCGCTTTTGCAGCAAGTTATGCACTAATTGGGAGAGATAAGGGTGAGGAGGATAAAACAGCAATACACAACTACTAATGATCCCTTCATTATGGGGGAAATTAGAGGGATTGGTAAGACATACGTAGAGGGGAACCACATACATGTTGACAATATATTTATTGTCAACAATTGACCCATAGCACACACACAAGATCACACACAGATTCAACACATAAGAAATAGAACACACCGGGTGATATGTGAGGTTGTTTTTTTTTTATTCAATTTTTTTGTGGTTTTTGGTGGCATTGCAGGAGGAAAGGGGGCACTTTTAAGTAGGAGGGGGGAGGGGAAGGGGACTTTAAACACATAAAGGTGGGGGTGTGTGATGGGGGGGGGGGGGGATCCGCTGTCTACTTTGTTCTTAGACAAATGCCCCAATAATAATAAAAAAAAGTAAAAAATTAAAACAAGATTGATAGAGTGGAAATTAATCATGATAAATGTGGGGAATAAAAAAGAGATAAAAGTGAGAGAGATAATCATTGATGGGTGAATAACAAATCTCAGATGAACGACCTCCTATGGAGATTCGTTCTTGTAGTACATACATATACAACCGAAGTAATGTGAGGCTTAATATTGTCTAACAGAATAAAAAAGAAAATATCTTAAAAAGCAATGAGAAGCAGTCCCTGGTTTGTTTTGGATTCACTTGGATCTGTTTTTGGAAGGTGGGGAGATTGATAGGGAGAGATCGATCACAACAGGTATTTATGAAAAAGACATAAAACAAAGGTAACTCGGTAATAATTTAAATTATATTTATTTGTTTTTTCATTTCTTATCGTGCGTTTTTGTGCTCTTTGATAAAGCCGTTTGTCGAAACATGTCGGATTAAAAAGCACTAACTGTGAGGGACATGGATGGTTTCTCATAATGCAATTGTAAAGGGGAAAACAAGGTGCTCCTGTCTGTGAGAGCCCCCTTTTTCACCCTGGGAGAAAAAAAATACACTGTACGCTGTGTTTTAAATCAATGAGAATGTATTGAAGCAAGCAAATTTTATGAATTGAATAAACGGCAATTGATATATCCATGTTTCTTGGAAATGTTATATACGTATGAAGGCAATTCCTTTTTGTTACTTTCCCTTGGTAAACCCTGGTTGCTTTTTCAGAAAGTAAAACTTTTTTTCAAAACGTTTTCTTCATGTCACCCCATGGATAATTTTCCGGTAAGGGGAGGGGGCTGTAGATGACTGCAGCACAAGGGAAATCAGGTGAGCAATGACAGTGTCTCTTCAGGGATCCCATAGCACAAACTTTTGCATTTACAAAGTCAGTTAGTCAAAATGTAATTGTGCAATTATCTCTATTTATTAACAGGAATTGGAGCAAAAGCATTACCTTTTGGTCTAACCTCTACACATTTATGCATAACAAACTTATATTGATTACAATGTTTTTCATTTACATTGTACATTGGAAAACAAAACAATCTTTCAACAAACATTACTTTAAGGAAATGTTGGTTCACATCATGCAGGCAGTTCAGGGGCAGTGGTCAATCACTGATAAGTTATTCCTATGGTTAACATCCCCATTTCCACATTACTGACCTCCTGAACAAATGGGACCTTAAATGTAAAACAGTGATGGATATGAACTCAGTTATATAATAATGTTAAAACATTACCAGAATAAAAAGCAGTGGTTACACACATAAAATCATAGTTTCTACAACTGAATCATCATAAACATTGTTTCAATTCACAATTACATTAAAATGTTACCTTATAGTTTTGCTGCCAAATGATGTTTAATGCATAATTTGCAACACAAGCTATTGATTTTTATTTAATAAACAATAATAAAAACATTTGTACTTATATACACCTATAACCCTCAGGAGCAACGAGTAAAAAAAGTGTTAATGAGCGCTGAATCCCATTATACTTAAAAACTAGAGGAAGGGTCCCTGGAGCAGTTTGCATTTTCACACCATGTAATGGCTCAGCTGTTCTGTATATATATATATATATATATATATATATATATATATATATATATATATAAAAATATATATATACAAAAGAAAGCAACATAGTTGTTTTTTTAAAAAACAATCACATTTTATTTTGAGACTTTTTGAAACATACTGTACACTTACAAGAATACAACAAAAAAAAGATAGGACAATAAAAAATTACAAAGTTGAATAAGGCAGTAATGGAGAGCTTGTGACCTTGTTGCAAGCATGACAGAAGAGCCAATAATGTGGTGCAGAATACTAGGGGCCCCAGCTGTACAGGGGTTGCTGAGCTCACTGAAAGCATCAGAGCTGCTGCTTACAAGCAGCAGCGCTAATGTCCACAAGCAGGTTAAGAAGTTAGAAGGGAAAGTAATGCCCCCTCCTTACTCTACACTTGTGCAAATGATGTGCAGGGTGGCAAAATATAAGGGAGGGGACATGAAATATGCTATGGCGATGATAAGAGTACAGATCAGATAATGGTTTGAGTTTTTTTGGTCTAAGGGCTTGTTAAGCTAGCCACACACGGTTCGATTTTGGTTCAATCGATGCTCGATTAGATGAATTTTTTCATCGATTGAACGAAAATCGAGAAATGCCCACATGGTACGATCGGCGATAATTGTTCGATGAAGGCAGAAAATCGAATCGAATTTTGATCAGACATGTTGGAAAATCATCGTCGATTGTGCCAAAATCGTTTTATAATCGTGTTTCTCCTGGATCGATTAGATTAGATATACATAACATAGACCACTTCAATCTGGAATTCAAACGTTTCAATACCAAAATCGACGATTTTAGTAATATTTTGGAATTGAAATCTCACCACAGTCGCAAACTCGATGTGGGGTGTATGTTGATGCAATTAAGATCGATTTTCGATTAGACGATTGAATTCCTCGATCTAATCGAGCATCGATTGAACCAAAATTGAACCATGTGTGGCTAGCTTTAGAGGGGCAAAGTGAGACAATGTAGATCGAAATGGGAAGGTTGAGAAGGAACACCACAGTAGGCAGGCTGGGTGCTCATAACTGAGGTCATAAAACCCAAGTGGGAAAAAAAGAGTGCATTTCCTTTGTAGCTCATGATAGAGGAGGTAGGGTAAGCAAATGGATAGCTATGAAGGTTGTTGAGCTGTCAGTGGAAGAGAACTGGGGATTAAAAAGGGAGGATGGCATAGATATCTAGGGAGACTCAGAGCTTCAATCAGCGTGATTGTAAAAAGTGGGTTGTCAGACTGTCAAGAGAATATATTTTTATATTGGGTAAGACATTACATTTTCAGTGAGGATATGAAAAATTAATCTTTAATGTATTTTTACATGTTATACCATATACACCACACAGTGATGATGACAATCGCATATGATCCAATAAAGATAAGATAGAAACGATATAGCAGTGAGTCCAAAACATAACCAATTTGCACCCACTCTTCCTCCTGCGCCTGCAACTGTTGTCTACTTTCTAACATTTCTCTCACCATACGAAGATTCTGGCTGATAACTGCCAGCTGCCTTTCTGCACCAGGGCACAGAGCTTCTGGTGGAAGTAGCTCTAGGACTGGCAGAGTAAATTCCTTGTGCTCTGTGGAGAGAAAGAAGTAAAGTTTAAAGTCAGTCTATACCCCAGGTGCCCTTTGGGTATTTTTAGGTGGCCCCCCTGGGTCCTCCACTTGCGGCCCCCTAAACCTAACTGTTATTGCATAGGGCATAAGAACTAGCTTGTACGCCCATCCCCGCTGACAGGTCCCCTTAGAGAGGGGAGAAGAGGAGAGGCAAAAAACTTACGTGATAGGCGTACGTAAAAGCCAATCAGCGAGCCAGATCTCCTCCTCTTTCCCTAGTATTGAGGGGTATCAGCAGACTGGTGAGTGCCTATGCTCCCACTATTACACCAGTGAACGGAGGATGATTGTATAATATATTTTGTGGCACATAACCTTAGAATAGGGGCACATGACCTTTGAATCAAAGGTTATGTGCCCCATAGATATCATCAAAGGCTTTACCATACTTCAGTGTTCCCTAGTGCTTGAAGTATCATTTAAAATCAAGTTTTGTTATTTTAAAATGAAAAATAATGTCTTCTATCTATGCATGCTGTCATTATAAAACGCTTCTACAAGTCAGTATAGATAGAAAATTTTATGTGCGGCCCTTTAATGATGCTGAGGCACTTGTGGCCCTCCATATCAACTCTGTTGCCCACCACTGGTCTATACAAACCATTATACTGTATATCTGTAAAATATTGTTTAAAAAAGTACAAATTCTAAATAATCAAGAAACCAGCTGATCATGACATTTATGCAATTTTAAGTTAAATTCTACCCATTCACCAGTGTAAATAAAATATTTTTAAAAACATTATTATGAATAATATTCTATTGTTCTCTATGTATTTCTTGGATTCTTAATTAGGGATCAATCATGTTTAAGAATTCCTAATAAGGTATGGAAGGTTTCTACTTTCACACAGGTCCCATTGAGAATTGAGAATCCCATTGAGATCCTAGATAGCCTTGGTAAAGCAAACTCTAGCACATTTTATGTTATCTTTTTTATTTGTATTATGTTTTGATTGATGTGTATCTGATATTGTATCTGTATTTTATTGATTTGTATCATCAGTTTAGGATTGATTACACTGTGTGTTAGTACCATTTAACAATGGTAGATTGGCAAATAATATTTGAATTGCACATGTCAATTGAATTGAAAATCACTTAAGGTAAGGTTTATGCTTGTGTGGCTAGCATAAATGTATTTAGTGTCTGTCACTCTCCGCTTTATGATAAAGCTGCAAATAATTTGTGATTTTAGACATTGAATTTGCTGTTGACTTTTCTCATTTGAATGTGTGGTGTAAGGGGTTTTACTCATTCTAGATTTTTTGTGATATTGTAAGTTGTATTAAATAAATCAAATGTGCTAACATTACCTGTTTCAATGACTTTGTCACGACAGGGGCTTGGCGGCACCTGCTTTGGTACATCATTTTCAGTGGTAGGATAGAATATGTTGTTGTTAGTGACTGGGTTTTCATCTCTGATAGATATGTCTTGGTAACAGATCAGTTTAGCTAGATAGCCTAAGACAAACTGTTTCACCCAGGAAGGCACCGAGCCACTTTGTAGTGTCCCACGATGCAGTATGTGAGTGATTATAACTGTTTCTAGTAAACTCAGCACAAGTAAAGCCAAGCATACGGAGAAGTAAACACCTGTAAAACACAGAGATTACACAAAATTAAGTGATCTTATTGTACATATTGACATAAATGTTTCACATTTCTATATTTTAAATTAGTGAGCTAGCCAATATTTATTAGTGATGCAACCAATCTTAACATAAAAATATTAGGTTAATAGTATAATGTAAATAGCTATAAAACCATGTCTCTATTGTATAACATTTCCTGACAGTTTTCTCTCTGACAGCCTTCCTGACAATATGCACTCTGTGTCAATACTGTTCATGATCTTGAATGTTAAACAAGATTTTTACATACAAGTACAAACTTTCTTTAGAATGGGTGCAAATGTATATTATATTAGGTACATTGTTTCTTTGTGGCTAAGGTCCCGTTTAAAGTGCGGTTTCCTCTGTGTTATTTTGCGGGTAAGCGAGCAGTTGGTGACTGCACTGTAAATAGGACCTCACCAGGTTTTTCTGGTCTCCTACAACATTTCTTACTGGTGGATTGACTGGATACTCTAGGACTGGATGATACATGTGTGCTCTGATAGACCTTATATTATAACTATATTTGGGGGACAGAAACTGGTGTGAATGGTTTAACAGTCTGTCCAATGTGCTACTCAAAAGTACCAATGGGCAGCAATGTAAATGTAGGCCGTAGTTATTTGATCTGGATTTGTTGTGTTTTCATTCATCATAAATCTATTATCAATCATTTATAATTACACTACTGCACATGCTTTAAGTTAAAGCACCATCGGCGGATTCATACCAATAAGTGGAGTCCCATTGGCTGTACTTGGTAACAAGTCATTCATAATGAGTAGGAACACAGTGTATCCCAAGAGCAAGGTCATTTTGAAGGAGGCTCTGTCAGTGCTGTGTGGTGGAAGGAAGAAGCTCAAGATGTCAATCAACATCAGAAAGGCACTGGGGATGAGTAGATTCACCACATATAGGACAGGACGGCGTCTGATCACCACCTAAATATGATATGGGTAAGACAGGCAAAAACATTAGAAAGAGATATACCACTTCAAAAGTGGGTATGTCATTAAGCCTTATCCCAAGATTTGGAAAAAAAAACTATCCATTACATTTAGTTAACATATATATGTCCATATACATTTCTCTACGTCATCACATTCTGGTCTAATATAAATGAAAAGTATTAACTTTGCATAAAAATTGGTGTTAGGACACAGCTATTAAAAACAACAGTGTTATTCTATGAAACAAATCAACTTTATTAGCTCAGTTGGAATCCCAACTTACCCAGAATGTGATAATATCCCATTCATCTATGCCAAATTTTAGAATACCAGGGGTTCCTTCAATCCTTAGGAGTTCCCACTCTCCGCTGGTCTCAAGGTACTGAAGAGAGTTTTGAAGAATTTGCTCCACAGGAACAGCTAATCCAAGACGCACATCACGCACTGAATTATAGAAAAAATAACAATGTCTAATCTTGTGGATGTTGCAATAATTGTTCTTTAATTTGTTTGGATCGCATATTTAGACTTGTCAGCAGTTTTCCATGAAACACGCCAGAACCTGGTTATTTCTGCTAATGGGCTTATTTAACACCATTTAACACCATTGAAATGGGTGATGTTTTGACTTGTGTGTGTTTGTATATCAAACAATACATGTAAATTCAAGCATTGGATATTAATCACTAAATATTCAGAAAAATAACTGACTTGCCAACACGTATTTCCCTTATCCAGTTGCCATGCTCGTAAAAGGCATAAAAACAATATCTGGGGGTTAGAAAACACTAAAACCCCACATACACCTTTAGATCACTCCATCAAATTCCCTTTAGATATACCAACACCTCTGTAGTATAGTGGCCTCCCTGATAGAATACATAGTGATTTGATTGGAAGGGTTAAGCTCCCCATACACCTTCAGATTCCTCCATACAACTTTCATTAGACCTACCAACAACTATGTAGTATAGTGACCTCCCTGATAGAATATATAGTGATTGAAAGGTGTAGAAAGGTCCTCCTATTACATGGTTTTGGTAGAAGAAAAGTTGGTTGTACAGAAATTGCATGGTAATTGTATGTGGTGTATGGGGGGCTTTAGAAAGATCCTCATATTACATGGTTTTGGTAGAACAAAAATTTATTGTACAGAAATTGTATGGTAAGATTGTAAGGTGTATGGGGGCCTTTACACTACATTTTGGTTTACACAAAAATACATCAATTATTAGTTTAGGCAAAAGAAAAAGCTTTAAATATTTGCTTTGCAAAAAAATCTATGCAAATGTATGTTTTTTTTGTTCCAAAGAACAAAGTCATAGTGGCTTAATGATATGTAAACAGAATAAAATGAGTATGCATTCTGGTGTTAACTTCTGCCGATATTACCTGTTTTCATTTATACAAAGCAATGAAAGTTTCCAACAGATAAAATCAAATGATATCAATAGTATATTAACCCCAAGAAAAGGGAAAAAAGGTAATTGTTAGGATTGACATACCAATGAATAAAATCCAACCATGTGCAATTAAGTTTTCCAATGACATTTCAAAGAGGGATGTTTTTCCCTTAGCAATTACCTGTATGCATGTAGGAACCAAAAGTTAGTGAGCAGTTCTGAACATCAAATGGGAAATTGAAGATCCCAAGATTGCATGAGCTGACTACTCGAAGCATTTTGTCATATCGGATACGTCCCGTGTGATTCACATAAACAAAGGGTGTGCTCTGAGATTTGTCCTCATCTATGCTGCAGAAGACAATCTGTATTTTAAATACGGTAAATTAGCTACAGCATCTAACACAAAACAACCAAAACCAAATGGTTGCATTGCACACATCAATGTTGCTAAATGTAAACTTTTACCACAGCCGCTAAACTAAAAAATACATGTTTATTCAGTATACATCTTTTTAACAAATTCGTTTTTTATTCACTGGATATACAGTAATGTCATCTAATAAGAAAATAGTTTGCAAGTTTACTAAGCAATAATCTCTATACAAAATAGCAATTACATACAATTCATAGACTATGATGTCAGGACTCCAGATGTTTTCAACTGGAAGTGAGATTTTCTCAACATTTCCACACTTTGACAGGGTCCAAGTTAGGAACTCATGCTGCCAAAACTGTTGAAGAGAACAGGGTTATACTATAGTTTCTTCCAACACCAAGTTTCACTAAAGGTGTCTATACATATGTACCTTCAGCCTCATTGCTGTATATTTAGTCTCAATACATTTGAAGTAAAGCCCCCCCCCCCCATACACCTTACAATCTTAACATACAATTTCTGTACAATCAACTTTTGTTTAATGGAACATAATATAAGGACATTTGTAAAACTTCCAATCACTATGTATTATATCAGGGAGGCCACTATACTACATAGTTGTTGGTAGATCTAATGGAAATTGTATGGAGTGATGTAAAGGTGTATGGGGGGCTTAGGGGGTAATTTCTGTGCTGTCTGGTGTTTTCTTCATTGGAGGCTCCAACATGAGGAAACAAAACCCTGCCTCTACTGAGTTAACTACCCCCACACAAATTGGAGAGCTTAATATTTCAGCAATGGCGAAAATATATGTTGCAAGAAGATAACAGAAAATATATGTATATATGAAAGATTGCTTGATGGAAATTGGATGCCTGCCATGCTGTTGCATAGTTATTTACCAGTGAAGTTGGAGTCAGAACTCCTAATCTGTTGGTTTGTTTCAAGTCACCAACTCAAAGTACTAAAACAACCCCATAGGCCAGGGAGTAGCTCCTTACTCACTGCTGAGAGGGGGTCTTTAACTACTTGCTTCCATCAACGGTTTCTGGATTTATATTATAATTTAGTGATGTGGAACACAGCAGATCAGATTTTGTTCTGAAAATAGAAGTTAAGAAGAAATTATGTTACGTACCAGACGCACCCAAAGGAAAGTTGTAAGAATCTGTGATTTTTCATTCTGAAGGGACAAGATAATTTGATTTGAGCAAATGTCATAATGCTTAATTATAAGGAGTCATTAAGCCAAACAATAACGTTAAGTACTTTTTTTCATATCTTTAACACACAATAAGCTCTTACCACTCCAAGAACTGCATACATTGTAAATGAGATATTCACACTAGTTGGTCGGCTGTAATTTAGGGTTGGACGAAATGGCTTCCTATTGAACACGCTTTGTAGGGATTCATAAGAAGGCCCAGCTTCGGACCCTGTGCATTGCAGCTCATCACTTTCTGACACAGCTGCTACAAAATAAAATAGACAAAAAATAACCATATAATGACCACAGTTCAAATTGAAATCTCCTATATGGGCATATTTTCTGCTTCCTAACATACAAATATTATAATATATTAACAGAAATGTGTATTTTCAATGTTTTCTATAACCTACAGTTTGCAAACATTTGTCCAATTCCAAAGACTGCACACCAAAAATATTTTATTATACAATATCAATATTACAGAGGTGAATCTTTTTAATGTTTTGACCTTAAGGTCAAAACTAAAACTATAGCCATTATCCACAAAAAAGTTCATTGCTCTTCTGTATCCATTGTTTTTTTTGTGTTAGAGGAAGCAGCTGGAAAGCAGGGGGTAGGGCTGGATGCTTTAGAGAATCAACTATCTTTACTGGATTGCTACTTACTTTCTCAGCAAAGACACGCAAGATACGGGAAAACCCAAACACAATTACATCATATCTGAAAGTAAAATACTGTAGCTGCTTTTGCTAGAATTGCTAGCAATTCATCCATCAGTAAAATGCTTTCTTGCAAGTCAAGGCTGAAAGTAAAGTAAAGAAAATGCATATAGTCTAGGTTCACTTTAGGCCCTGTTGTTAATGGGAGCAATAATAATTCCAACCCGTGTCACTATCTGCTAAAAATCATCATCATTTCTCAGGGTGGCAATAACCTTGACCAAGTTTAGGGGCAGCAATGGCAGACACCAGAAAATTCCCCAACCATAAATATTCCTTGGTAAGCCAGAACCCAAAGCAACCAATTGTGAAAACCTAGCCAAGAGTAACCCGTAACCAGTAGGAACCCCGCAATAACCTTCAACATTGATGCAGAGAAACTAGACCTTCAATTTGTGTATTTTTTGGTATGTACAAGATGTTATATCTTTATATGGGTGCCATTATCAGGCTTATTTAATGATCCACAATAGTCCTCCATTAACTTTGTATGTTATCTCTACCATTTTTCATTTTCTTCTTGTCATGGATCTTGTTGAACTCTGTAGCATATAATGTGAATATTGTGCCTTAAAGTGTATATACTTCGAACTTAATTTTTCTTTGTTTTGGATAGAGTGTAAAAATTTTTGACAAAGAGAGTGTGGTAAAATTAATCCAAACTCCATGTTTTGCTGCATTTGAAAACTTCCTGTCTGGTAAAAAAAAAGCCCTAGAAAAGGGTAGTGATGCAACTCTTCAACACAAACAGATATAAATGGGTTTTTGTTGTTGTTTAAATGTGAATACAAGAACACCTGCCAGTTTAATTAGTGTCGACAAATTTTCTGTTTGAAAAAAGGTTGTGAGTGAAGATTTCTTTTAGCATCCATGGTGTTTATTTTTTTGTTTGAAAGTACAGAAAGGTAAATGTATTACAATGTAATCCATTTATCATTCTTGCCCCCTTGCCCCACTACACATAACTGGCATGTGAGGACTTACAATACAGGCAAGATGGCAAGAGCAACCTCCCCCCCCCATGTCACTAATGACATTGGGATTAAGGATCCAAAAAGAAGACTGGCTCACCTGGAACAAGCAAGCAATCGTAAGTGTGGCTCAGGTTTACCACATTTAGGCTAAATTTACACTTTGTTTGCAAGGTGGTTTTCTGGTCTTTTCTAAGCGACCAGAAAACAACCTTATTTAAAGTTTAAAATGGAATTCTATTAGTTATGTTAAAGAACAGAAAATGTACTGTCGTTAATCACGTTGTATGTTTTCTGTTCGTTTTGTTAACGCCTTCTGAAGAGTTCAAATGTCCTAAAATTAACCCCATTGGCATTTTGCAAAGGTTTTTTTCACTTGTTTTTTAATCCTTAAAAAATTACATGGGAGTGGCTATCCCCCTTTTCCAGGAACCCTGCAGGGTCAGGTGACCTTTATTGTCCCTCCTGTGGCTGCTTGAATGCTCACCCCCCCCCCCCCCCCCCCCCCCCCCCCGGTCGTTTTTCAGGCTTTAAAGGTAGACAACATTGTGTAATAACGTCTTTGCTTTAAAATGTCATTAACGTTTTCTGCCACTGGAGGGCATCTGGGATGTGTTGTTCAAATAACTACAGTGTAAATTTACATATAGTACTTAAAATCTACCCTGAGACATGCTCAGAAATACTTCCAGGGAGTTTAATGAAGCTACAGATAGCAGTTAACCTAGTAGGATTTTAAGCATTTCTACAATGTATCTTAAACTAAATAAAACAATTTACTAATAAAAAACATGCACAGATTCACTGTAATATGCATGGTAGAATCATTTATCAAAGTATGAGCTAAGCTGAATAAACTTGGACTATGATTGCCTAACACATTGGTTGTGCTTTGAAATTTTGCCTCAGTATTGATGTGCAAGTTATTTTACTGCTACATAAAATCCAACATGCTGGTATAGGCAAATGTACCTCATACAACAGAATCATTATATTACATGTCTAGTGCTAAATTGGCCAGAGACTTTATCTCACAATAACAAATGCAGCTATTAGTATGTATGACAAGTATCCAAATGATGCTTGTTTTATCTGTCAAAGTGTGTATTTTGTTTGGCTAAAGTACCATAATCCCACCAAATTTCCTGTTGTGTCGTATCAAGCTCGCTAAACATATCATAAGGGTGTTAAATAAGACAGTTTGGACAGTAAATGCAATTATAAAACATCCTAGCTTGGCTATGGTCAGGAATTGTAGTTTCAATTAGAGAATATAAAGAATATATGTGGTTATATTAGACACATAATATTGCTTTGTAAATTTCATGAGTAAGGTTGACTTCTATAATATTCATAAGTATTCTATGGTATTCATACCATATAAGACATGAATGGTAACAGTTTATGCATTATGCCTAAACAAAAAAAGACACATTTAAAATTTCTTACCACAAATGATAATCTTCCAGATGATGAAAAACAGCATGAAAAAAGTCACAGTGCCAGGTAATTTGTCCATTTTCTCTCTGTCCTCTTTTACAGTACACTACTTTTCTTTCTTTGTCTACTGTTAATTATCGCTTCCTATATATGTAGGAATGGATACGATATATGGGGGCAGTTCCATAAACACTCTGCCCAGTAAAAATATATACACCTTATTATCTAACAATTCATTAGAAGACAAAAAGTCTCCAATGATTTTCATATCCCTCTAGTCACACATTTGTCACAGCTACACAATTAGCCACAATCAGTCACCTGGATAAGTTACGTACTTTAGAAAGCATTAATTGATAACATCTAAGTCTTTACCATTACTACAAATTAATGCACCATTATATGTATTACATGTACAGATTTGTTCGATAATTTATTTATATAATATATTTATTAAGCAATAATCCAATAAAAAATATAATGATTTAGTTGTTGATAAGGATTTAATTTGCGTTGATATTTCCTTGGTCAGAATAAGAATTGTCATTAAAATGTTCATTTATTGATACTCTGAACCTGTCAACATCTCTCCATTTTGATACATTATATGATATTGTAATTTCAAATATTTCAAACATCCATCCACCAGCTCTTCCCCAGTCTTCAGGACTGTTGTGTTTCTATGTTTAAAATATGTGAATTATGCTGTTTTATTTATTGTATCCAAAATGTTGATAACATGAATGTATGACAATTTTTACAAAACTGTGATTTATTATACAGTCTACATATAAAACATTGTGTTGTTTTTTAAATGTGCCACTGTACTGCTTTTTAAACCACAAAATTTTTACAATTGAGCAACACCAAAATGTTTGCGCATACATGCTTATCGCTGTAGAATCTCTATGATCTGTGGCCTACCAAAGACTGCTTCTTCAAAGTGCTTTCTGGTCTTTATAATTGCTCCATTTACTATTATGGCTATACCCCATGCTTGAGAAAAAGTACCAAGTCAAAAGACTTTCAGAGAAGAGGCTGCACAGCTCCCAAAGATCTCTGAGAAGTAGGCACAGGTAACTATAAAGCTGGCTAACCAATGCACAATATGTTCGATGAATAAAATATTAGGTTTAATAAAAACAAATGGAATGGGAATTTTTAAAAACTTAAAGCAGACCACCAGAAGTTCATCCTTGCATCAAAGGCACTAGAAATGCAGATTAAAGGGAGGAATGCTTAAAAAAAGAAAACTTACAGGTAATAAATTAATTAAAAAGGTCCCTTGCAGCCCCTCCTCTCTCCCTGACTCTGATGACGGGTGCCGAGGTGCTTCCGGAAGAGCCTGACATGTCTGAGTGCAGTGACAGCGGGGTAAATCCCTAATCTCTTTTCTGCATTGAGATACACATGGACAGTTTTATGCATATATTATATGTAAATGTTTTATATTTTTAGTGAATATCCGCTTTAAGCTAACCCAATTTTAGTTTTATTAATAAAGCACTCAAATATTGACCGTAAATAATAATTCTTTCAAAAGTAAATAAAAAGCAGAGATAGCCCTTAATAAACAGCAGCTTGTCAGCTCCCACAAATATTGCCCCGTCATAGTCTTTGCGCTCCTCTGTTGTGTGTTCTTACATTTGCCATACCAACCATAATCATCTCATGCATTTTATAATCTTATTGACTCCTTCCCTGCACATACTGACCCCTGCCATACCCCTGACACTTCTGTACATACTGCTTACTGTCCCATCCTCGGTAATCCTCTTCTGATACTGCTTGCTGTCATACCTTCTGCACACAGTGCTTGCTCTCATACCCTATGCATTTCTCTAATGTAAAAAGGGTGATTAATCCACACAATGACTAAGCACATTGTATCACCTTGCTATTTATAGATATCTTTTAAATCAGAGGTCCTCAAACTTTCTAAACGGTGAGCCAGTTTAAGATACCAGGGGGCCGAATCATAGTTTGGCGTGGGGGGCATAAAAAAATTTCTATTCAAATTCAAAATGTCTTCATCATCCATGCCACCCACAGTCTCAGCCCTGCACCCATCTTATTTACCATAATGAAACAGAGGTCACTAGACTTTTTGATAGCGGGGCCCTTGCAACTCTGACAGTACTGCCCTGAACCCCCAGATCTCAAACATCAGTAGTGCAACCTTGAAATTTTCAGGACTAGTAACTAAAAACAGGAGACACATTGGGAATCTGCTGGGGAGCCAGATAAACAGGCTTGGAGGGCCACATCCGGCCCCCGGGCCTTAGTTTGAGGACCCCTGTTTTAATAAATATTTCTTATGTATATAATCTAAAACATTTATGTAGAGAGAAAGTGTGTGTAAGAGAGATAGAATGAACCATCAAGCAAAGCAGCTGTTTCTTTAAGCATTTCTATACCTAACATTGTCAGTGTATCTCCAAAACATTTGGGTCCTTTTAATGTGTGTGAAATGCTATTTGTTATTATTGAAGGTGTCATTAGTAGGGCAAAAATAGCATATGCTTCTAAGAGTAAATAGCCTAGGAAAATTCAATCAGAGGAAAATACAGCCTAAGAGCATTACTCTAAGTAATCAAAATGGAACATTCAACAAGAACAGAAAATAGCCTAAAGGCCCCCATACACCTTACAATCTTTCCATACAATTTCTGTTCAATCAAATTTTG
>CM070035.1:67388150-67398954 GCA_036250615.1 Ptychadena robeensis | reverse complement strand
TTAGCGTATACGCTTAGCGGAGGGCTCCCGACGTACAATGGAAACAAAGCCTTACAGTCATGTTTTTCGATTATGAATGATGTATTCATAGCATACCATTACTTTGTCATTAGATGTTTATGTTTGTTTCATCTATCCAAAATAGTTTGTTCTTTACTGTGTTTGCTTATATCTGCTGTTTAGGTAATGGTAAACTTTTCTTCCTATATCTTCTGCTGATGAGACATGTGCATCTGCCTGTGTTTACAATTCCACTGCTTAAATGTGAGAATACCATTTATATACTGTAAAGGTTATCTTTGTGCAGACGTCACAAAACTATAAAAGGCATGTTTTTCTATCTTACCATTAGTTATTTCAAACACAGGAAAAACTCAAAATCCAGTTTTAAAATCATGTAGTACATGCACATCGTCTCATAATACACTGCCTATCATTGGGAATATTACCTGTTCTGTATACAGTTTCTGGTTACTGAAATATTGGAACTTTAATAAAACTCTTTTCTTTAGGATAATAGACACAAATAATAATGGCAGTCAACCCAAAAGGTGAGATCTTTTGTGAATTATTGTGCCAACTGTTGTCCCTGAAATCCTTGGACTGCTCTATGGTCTTGGCCATGGTAGCTAGTTCTGTGGAAAGATGTCTTTTATACAGGTAGCGTAACAAGGAGGGAATAATTCTACTCCTGTTGCTTACAGAGGTTGCTTCTAATCTCAACTCATCACCAACATATGGTGAAGACTTCTGAAGCCTAAAATCTTCCTGGTTTATAGGGGATCCAATACATATTTCTATCATTGCAATGAACAACCATCTCTGACAGTTAACCTTTCATTACAATTATAATCTGTTTATTTCTTTAAAAAATTGCAAATGTTAAAAAAAACAGGGTATCAAATACTTATTTCACTCACTATAAATATTTACTTTCACAGTACAATATTTTGGGGAAGATTTAAAAATGGTAATAAGAGCAGAATCTCGTCCCATGGCTGGTGTCAGCAGACTTTTCATGTGGCTGACCTGTGGAAAGTCAGCCATGTTCTTTTCGGCATCTATGTCAATCACTTCAGATACCCCTATGCTTCCAACTTCTGCCACAGCATCTTCTAGTGGGTTGGGTTCCAGGAAGATTTCCTCTGTGACTTTGCCCCCCGGGGGTATTTTATGGGCTTTAAACCTTCCAAACAGACATATCTTTTTTCTTAAGGCCCCCATACACGTAGCCGAGCTGACAGATGAGCAGTGGAGTGCAGCTTGATGACGTCCTCACACTGCACTCCGTTGCTCAGAGTATCGGCAGCAGGGCCGGGACAAGGCAGAGGCAGAAGAGGCACGTGCCTCTGAGCGCCTTGCGCATCTGGGCGTGCTTAGGGGGGGTTAAATCCCCTGAGCAGGTAGAGAGCGGGACGGTTACAGGAATCTCCCGTTGCTCGCCCGCCGATCCACAGGCTCCCCCCCGCGTGGGCCCCCCCCCGCTTGGACCGGCTGGAGGGGGTATGCTCTCAGTCGTTCAGAGGGGGGGGGGGGGTTGTAGAGCGCACGGGGACGGGGGCATGTTGGGATCGGCGAGGTCCCCCCCCCCCCCGGCTGGAGAGGGGGGGGCGCACTTGGGCAGCTCAGCCTCTGCCTCAGCTCAGCCTTGACCCGGTCCTGATCGGCAGGCACCCTTTTTGTGCCGGAGGTTAGTTTGGACAGGGAGGCCGGTCCTCATTCAAACTAATGGCATCAGCCAGAGATTATGGACATGTCTGTTCTCTGTCCGATCAAGCTTTGGTCAGATGCCTGTCGCCCCATGTGGGCACCTGCGATCCACGGCTGATTTTGCCACCAGCTCGCTACATGTATGGGGGCCTTTACCTTTCCCATTTGCAGCATGTGCACTGCTGAAAAGCAGAGGATATAAACACATACAAATGTCTACCTTTAAGGCATCAACATAAAACAGTAGAAGGATTTTTATGAACATTTTGTAGTAATACCTCAGACAACATATTAGTATTTTGTCTAGGTATGGCTGTGGATTCATAGAACACTTTAAAGGAACGCACAGTCAAGTCAATATGTCAATGTGTCAGTAGGTGCTTGTTTACAGGTCTATGGGAATAAAAACAGACTGAAGTACAGCAAGTTCAGTGGGAGATTAACTGTCACTTTTTCTGTTCCTTCGTTGTAACCTCTCTGACCTTTTCCATGAAGGGAAAAGCACTGGATTATCTTTTAGCATGTGGATATCTTTGTTTCTATTTTTATGCCTAAAGTTCTTAATGCATTGCTTGTTTCACAGCTACTATTTGTGGCTAAACTAAAAACAACTTCTGGTTCGATCTCTTTAAGATTCATTTGTGTGCTCTATCTGGTGTTCTGGTGGAGAAATTGGATAATATAAGTACATACACACAGGACCACTGCAAGCAAAAAGAGCTGCACTAGATAGCAAATTAGTTTTATTTAGGAGTATAACTTTAATGTTGCAGGACATAGCAAAACTTACTAGATATTGGTTAGGTCTCAACAAAGATAAAATATTGTAATATTTACATAATGTATGTTAATTTTGTTCCACAATTAGTTGCTATTAAAGTGTTAGTACATCTAATGCCTGGTTTACACCTATACACTTTGTGTCCAGTCACATGCATTTTTAAGTGTTTTCATGGCACATTTAATAAAAAAAAATTTTTTAAGATATGCTTAACATGCATTGCCCCCAGGGCTCCATACTAGGTAATTTTTCGGGGCCACCTACCACTAGCACTAGCTCCCCCCGGTCTGAGGGCTTTATAGGATGCCTACCTAGAGGTGCACATAACTTTTTTAGTCAGCGACTCTGATGTGTACCAGAAGATGGTGTTTGGTACTGACGCCATATGTAACATGGTTTTAATAAGTGCTGTGATCCTCACTGTCTCCCTCACTGTCCTCTGCTTCAGCTTGGTAGATTCTGCTGCAGATGGATCTCCCTGTTCCTGATTGAGCCTCTGATTAGCTGTCTCTATCCACAGGTCACCAGCTGGCTTTGGGTCAAATGTAACTCTCACAATACAACACTGTTTGAACCCCTAGACCTCATACCTGAGTAGTCAAACAGTGCTTTTCTCTTGTCAGATTTTTCTCTTAGACTCTAACTTCACGTCCGCCATTGGATCCGCTGGGTTCTGTCAAGCCTCCATTGCGTTCTTATAGATGCAGATGGTTACGTCAACATCTACGTGATGAAGGCTTGGAACAGCCGATCTGGGGCTGTGATGGGCTGT
This sequence comes from Ptychadena robeensis, assembly GCA_036250615.1. Lineage (NCBI taxonomy): Eukaryota > Metazoa > Chordata > Amphibia > Anura > Ptychadenidae > Ptychadena > Ptychadena robeensis. Next base: position 67,395,691 of record CM070035.1, on the reverse strand, counting down.
GGAGACAGCCCTGTCGTAGCCCTATTGCGGATTGAGCATTGCGTTAAAATTTTGAGCTAGGGCCTTACATATGCCTACTCTGACTTTCAATACCCAGATCTCTAACACCCTTAAAAAATCTTTTTTTTTATTAGTAAGTATTTGACACCCCCAACTGCAACCTTTCATAGTTAATTAATGTTTCTCTGTGTTTATCCATGGGACATAATTTGTATACATTTTACAATAAACACTGAAAGAATGTTGTCAATCTAAAAAAATTTTTTTTTTTACAGTAGTGTATACATGTGCAGTGAAGTTTTTGGACAGCTATTTAATGTGTTCCAGCTTTAATCTCAATCTCCCTGCTATACCAATCGGCTACTTTCACACATGGGGGGCGAGGGGGATGCAAGGAGGCTGTCCCCTTTCCCCGCCTGTTGGCAGCACTAGCGAAGCTTAAATTCGACTTACCATTTTAAACACTTAAAGCGGACCTACCACCAGGAATACATGTTTTCATGAATGGCACTAGAAGTGCTAATAATAGGGAGGAATGCAGTGAGGAAACCCAAAAACTTACCTGTAATGAGCAATTTAAGAAGATAATTCGGCAGCTCTTCTCACTTCCTGGTTCATTGTAGGCAGAAATAGGCAGCACGTCACAGGAAGCAGTGATCTGCTTTGAAAATTCCCATAGAAGATCACTGAACGCCCCCCAGTGGCCACCCGCGATATTGCACCCCCAGTTTCATGTGTTGCCTTCAGCGAACCAGGAAGTGAGAGGAGCTGTGTGGTAATCTTGATAAAATGGTCATTACAGGAACGTTTTCGAGTTGTTTTACTGCATTCCTCCTTACTAGTGCCATTCATAAAAACATAGATTTCTGGTGGTAGGTCCACTTTAAACAACACTCTACAAAGCAGACCAGCTGGCAAGATCAACAGGTAATACAACACCTTATGGGGGAAACTCAGAATAAATAAAACTACTTTGTTAATGTTGGCGACAGACTACATCATATATGCAGGGACAATGGACAGAAATATTAGGGTAATGTGTCAAGTAACATGACCTATGGTAAGAGAGAAGTCTCTTTGTTAATTTATCACAACAAGCGTGACAAACATGTTTGCTTGTAGTAATTGCAGACAACACATTGCTTTTTGTGAAGATTTTGTAGCTGAAAAATAGAACCAGATTACTTAGTGTTAGGGTGGGCAAATACGGTTCGATTTTTCAGTTTCTGTTTTAATATTTTTTATTTAATTTTTACAAAATACAAAGAAAAAAGGACCCAGGTCCACATTACACAATAATGGTAATATAAAAAAGGGGATGCAAATAAACGACTCCAAAGGCGGTACAGCGGAACATACATAAACAAGGTATGGATTTTTCTGTTTCATTACAAAAAATCAATCATTTAAGCTGATTCTTAGGTAATCATTTCCTTTTTACCTTTTTACCTAGTGATTGAAATCAAGCATAAAATCAAGATATTTGTCAATTTGGAATGTTGACTTTACAACTGGTCATATTGTGGACACAGGTCTTAGGAATGGAATCAATTGGTATTTCATTGATTACACTGTGTAGTAGTACGACTAATCGATCTTAGATTAATACTTGATATTTAAATTGCAAAAGCCCATTTAACCGATGATTAATCAACCCAAAGTTGATAGCAATGTGTATAGCTGACTTTAGAGTACTGAAAACACAATTGACAAGCTTAATGGCTCTGCCCCTATATGCACTTGCAACCAGGAAGAAGAATGTGGGTTAAAGAGGAAAGTACCTTAAGCTGCATTCAGACTTTCATTCAGAAGGCCTATTAAATTTGAAGCAACTGGCAATGCCCAGGAACAACCTATAGCTAGCCATACATGTTCCGATTCCATGGCCGATCGATCACCCATCCGATCGATTCCGCGATGCCGGAGGGAATCGGATGTCCGATCGATCGCCCAATTAAGCCTGTCCCTACCACCTTGGGCCACCGATTCCTGGACGATTCCGTGCCCGATCGATCACTTCACACATGGCAACTCCCCCTGATGTGTGCTGAATTGGATCAGAAAGACCAACATGTTGGTTCTCTGGCAGATCCGATTCTGGGCCCCCGATCGATCGGAAGTGATCGATCGGACAAGGTGGGCTTCACGCGATTCCTCCACGATCGATTAGCGTGCACGCGCCGGGAATCGATCGTCCCGGAATCCACTGGGAATCGGACCCGTGTATGGCGACCTTAAGACAGTGATAGTGAACCTTTTACAGACCAAATGTCCAAACTGTAACTCAAAACCCAATTATTTATCTCAAAGTGCCAACTTGGCAATTAAACCTGAATTACACACACAGAAATCTTCTGGGTTATAACTCGCGGTTCAGTTGTCATTCATAGGGGTTCAGTGCACATCAAGCTTCCTGTATCCTGGGCTGCTGATGACATAGCATGAAAGGCAAAGAACCAACTTGCTGTGCAAAAAAACAACTGCAAGCATTACATTCTGCCAGTCGCTAAAGAACTACACTACCCAGCATGCCCTGCTGCCTGTTCTAGCTGTTGTAGAACTGCAAAGTCTAACCTGTGAGAATTCTTGCTCTTGCTTATACATTACACACATACACCTTTTTCTCGGCTTGTCCCTCCCCAGGCTTCTGATTGGCTGGCAGCGCTACTGGAGGGTATGGGGTGCTGTTTGCAACCGGAAGAGAGGGGAAGAAAACTAACAGCATTGAGAGCCAATGGACTGTAGTTCTTTCCTCCATCAGCCTCTGTGTTGGCTACCAGGTCGTGTGCCCACAGAGAGGGCTCCGAGTGCCACCTCTGGCACCCGTGCCATAGGTTCGCCATCACTGACCTAAGACATTACATTCAGCCTTTCTTTGTAAATCTACTTAAATGATAGAGCACTAAAACTAACAGATGGGGACTATCGGTGCATTGTGGTGTGCTGCCATCCTATTTTAAAAAAATAGAATGCCTCAAACATGTCCCCACATCCTACCAACACTGTTAGATTTGTGGATTTTCTGACACCTAGTAAATCATGAACCTAAACCTTGCCTTGATATATGTGTTTCACTGCTTCCTTCAAAACAATGTGACCTTTGTCCCAGTAGTAATTGTGCTAACTGTCAACTGTCACTGAGCCCAGGAGCCTAGGGATTAAACTCATTTGTAGGGTAATGTTAATATGTATGATCTTGGAGGAACATTATGTTCTGGAGGGGTATCCACATGAGGCAAACAATGCCATTTGTTTTAAAAACAATCCTATAAAATGTTCAAATTACATTGAAATGAAAACGTAAAGCAGATCTTCCAGCCACTGTAACTAGTTTTCTGAAGATCCATCCAAAGGCTTAGAGATGACAGTCTTGTACAGGCAGAAGGGGTCTAAGCTGGGTGTTTATTTCATTGGCTACAGTTAGGGTATGTTTTCACATCCTTCGGGACCCCCTACATTAAGCGCAGTGCTTTGCGGGGGGTCCCGACAGAGCACATACACTTTACCTGCCCTGTGCATGCTGTGCTTTGACGGCGCTGAGCCGTTCCACCAATGCAGGAGTAAATGTAGTGGAGTACGTTTGCCCCTGCATTGATGGATGTCTGAACAGAGCATCTGCCGGCCAGATAAAGTGTATGTGATCCGTCGGGATCCCCACCAAGCACTGCACTTAGCGTAGGGGGTCCCAAAGGATGTGGAAACATACCCTTAGTCTTAGGTGCAACCACATAGCTTTTATTTGATATACACCGTGCCCATTAAGACTTATAGAAACACACTCATTTTGTGTGGCATATGACAGATGGTATATCATATGACAGCTTCCAACCCTATCTTTTCTCTAAAATGTGTCATATAGCAACTTGTAACCATATTATGCCTGCCTATCCTACCCCATGATGGAAAGGTACATGGTCCTGAAAAGAACCTCATTATGTGTTTTGTTTTCTCTTCACAATTTAGTAAACAATGCAAGTTAACAATGACTATTCTTCTTTGTGACGCATTAGAATGAGAAAGGCTGCTGCCATTGGGTACATAGCCAGAGACTGCATATGTCCCGGAGACACAATAGCAGCACCTCGTCACACCCAGGCCTAAAATGGCCTCGTTTTGATGTACAAACAGAACGTTCCAGAGGGTGCTGCCGCAACACGGGTACAGATGCGTGAGCGTACTGCCAGAACACGCCCCCATCCTCTTTGACAGTGCAGTCACGCCTCTCCCGTTTGTACCGCATTCTGGGATATGAAGTAACTTCGTCTCTTGTAAATTGCTAGTCAGCAGTCACTGGACTACCCTTCCCATCACACTTTGCGTTTTTGTCTGTCTACCCGGCAATTGAGCATGCGCAGTGTGTCTCTCCGCTGACTGCCCCGCAGCCCGGCTGCTTGTTTTCTTGAGTTGAAGAGCCGCAGTGGAAGAGACAGGAGCGGAGCTTGTGGAAGCAGCTTTGAGTCTTAGCTACCTGTTCTTATACTCTGCCAGGTAATGGCACTTCTTCACTGTGACTGGAATATGGCTGAGAGGATGAGAAGTGTTTTCATGTCAGTGGCTGGTATCCAGCAGTGATGTGACTGCTTCCCCCCGCAGGGTGTTGTTAGCAGTGTATGTCGCTGGTGGTGAAGGAGGCAGAGTGGCGCACCTTGGTGTCATGTTCCAGTCTATGCTGTCAGGGTGACATTGCGGCTGTCCCATTGAAGGGGCGCCTCTGTTCTGCTCCCACTGCACCTGGCTGCTGTTATTGCTTTCTCATCGCGACTAGATATCAGATATTCAGTGAGCGTGTTGGTGTGCGGCACACGGGTGTCAGCCAGCGTTAGAAAATACTACATATAGGAGCTGCTGGGCTTTGTGGGTAATGTATGACATGATTTACAAGGAGCTCGGCCTTGCATGAGCTGGAAGCTGAAGGATGTTTTGTTCTTGTGTACCGCTGTGCTTTTCTCCGTTCCTCGCTAGGGGGCGCCATAGCTGTATTGTTGTATAGGGAAAGGTGAGGGGGCTGCACTGTATCCTCTTACAGTGGAGTGTGAATGGCACACAGGCAGGGGATACGGAGCTGCCGCATTATGTATGTTGCTCATCAGCCGTAGGTGACACCTCGTACGTAGGTGTTTATGTACACTGCCCTATTACGTGATCGGCTGGCCCGCTGACAGGCGACAGCAGTGTGGCTTGTCATTGTGATGCTGATGGGGGAACAAGTGGTAAAATGGAGGAGTATAGATGCTGTTTGGTGGATGAGGATGTGGCCTTAATCAAGATGCCACAAGGTGACCTCAGCTAAAAGCTCAAGGCCTCAGCTAATTGATGTGCTCGGGATTCTGACAATATATTCGGTCTAATGGCTGAGTTTTAAAATGACATGTTTTACAACCCAGTGTGTGTTTGTTAATAATATGTTCTTCTGCTTTGCTCATCTTTAATGCTACACATAATTGTTAAACATTACATGGCTTTCTTAATGGTTTTACAAAGCACTGGGGTTAAGTGACTTTGTATATAGTAAAGACATGTACAAAAATGTCACTTAAGCCCCCCATACACCTTACAATCTTACCATACAATTTCTGTACAATCAACTTTTCTTCTACCAAAACCCTGTAATATGAGGAACTTTCTAAACCTTCCAATCACTATGTAATTTATCAGGGAGGACCCAGCACTACATAAGTGTTGGTAGATATAAAGGAAATTGTATGGACTTATCTGAAGGTGTATGGGGGGCTTTAAGTGCAGACACAAAAGTTGTTGGTAAATTTGTAGGAAGTGTAATTTCTGGTTTGTTGTATGTAATGTCTGTATGATTGCTAACCTAGCAATAAAGTATCTTGCTTGGTATATCATTATTCACAGTCTTGTGTTTTCACATCCCCTTTCATGATTGTGACATTACTCATTAAATTCTGCTGATGTCTGTCTAACAGGCGATGATGTCATTCTGTACTAACAAATCATATGCAGCTGGAAATCAAATGAGCTCCTTTATATCCAAAATAAAGAGTGACAAATCTCAGTGAATGCGCTCTTCCTGTGGCTTGCTGGACTAGTCCTGGCTTGTACCATTTCCTAGCAAAACAGCTTGCCAATCAGACACGTTTCCGTAAACAGGCTCAAACGGGGCTTCGGTACCCGAACATGCTTTTTATATTCAAACTAAATGGGTGTATACAATAACAAAAAAAAAAAAGGTTGTAAAATAACGCCTGTTTTACATTGTCAGAGAAAGTAAATGAAAATCTATTTATTTTGGCTGTTTATGGATCAGGAATGGGGGTGGGGGAGGGGAACAATGTAATCTTCTACTCTAAAACATGGAAAAACTCACACCATACCCATTGGATTGTAAAATATTATACACAAAATCTAGCTGAATTTGCTTAATAATGTATTATTTTTTTGTTTTGAAGTTTTGCAAATACTGCATCACTAGAGGCGATCAATGCTAAAGAAAGATGAAAGATATAGATTTAGGAGTCGAATATGTCATACCCAGCCTGGGGTACAGAAATGTTCGACCGGAACCGAGCAAGCAAGATGAAAAAAGCGAGCAAGAGGACTTCAAATATCAGAAGAAAAAATCTCAGGTCAGCTTTCTTTCTGAATGGTCATTGCTTACGTTTTAAGTTTTGTAATAAAAGCAGACGTTTGTGTGAAAACTGTGGTTTGTTTCAGGCAGTTGTATGCTATTTTTTCAGACTGAGCAGAAGCTCTCTACATCTCTTAATAGGAAAAAAAGAAACTTTGTGTGTGTGTGTGTATATATATATATATATATATATATACACAAGATCTTTAATATCCAAGATAATATTCTGATGTAAAATGAAGAAAGGTATAAGCTCTTTTAACAGCTTGGCTTTAGACCAGTGGTTCTCAACCTGTGGGTCTGCACCCCCTTGGGGGTCGAACAACCATTTCATAGGGGTTGCTGAGTTTTCTGGCAGCATCAGAGCTACTCCTAACAAGCTGTTGTTTCCCAAATCTGAATGGATGGTAAAAATATTTTCCCCAAAAAGCAAAGGTTATTCCATCATGAAATAAAGATGAATATTTTAATTACCGTATATGCCGGCGTATAAGACGACTTTTCAGTACCTTAAAATCCTGCCCAAAGTTGGGGGTCGTCTTATACTTATACGCCGGGTGCCGCAGTCAGGGGGGTACAGGGGGCCATCTATCGCAGCCGGTTACTAAATCCGTGCTGCCTGAAGCTGCGAGAGGCTGGCTACAGAGATACATTGTTACATTGTAAGAACGAGTGAGCAGTGTTACCATGGCTACAGGACACTCTGCACAGAGAACACACACTGTTTCTGTTGTAGACTGCTGTAACTTTGAACATTCATAGCAGGAAAACCATTTATAGTATAATGGTGAAACTTTCAGGGTCAGTAATTCTCACCTACTACTACTTACACCCCGAGTTTCACCACTCTAGCTATAATACTTAATACTTATAATAGTTACATTTCAGTTAAATTCCAGCCACCAGACAATACTTTTTCATTTACTCCTATATGCAACATTTAACTTGC
>CM070035.1:67350745-67388050 GCA_036250615.1 Ptychadena robeensis | reverse complement strand
TGTGCGTTGGAAGAGGGGGTAGTCTTATACGGCGAGTATATAACAAACTCTATATTTTTAACTTTTAAAAGTTGGGGGGTCGTCTTATACGCCGGCATATACGGTATGTAGAATAAGGCTGTATATGTGTGTTTTTTTTTTTGTTTACATTTTTTTGGGTAAATTTAATTCCATGAATCCATTCACAACGTCATGCTCTTCCAGAGGTTTATGTAAGATTATTGAGCAGTTTCTCTGCCTACAAGATATTATCACAGATGCTTGGTTTACCTTTGCAGTTCTCGAAACTAAATTTGACTCAGCAGAGATCACATGCCTCAGAGCAAACATTTTATAACATGAACAGAGTTGAGAAAAATACCTTAATCCTATTGTTCTACAAACCTATGAATACAGAATCAACCCCTTCGGTGCTAAGTTTCATGAAGTTCAGTGAATAGAATAGAAACAATATTTTTCTGATTGTTTGGCGTGGAATAGATCTGCACAAGTGAAACTAAGTGTGAGGAGGGAGGGGCATTCAGTTTAATCTATTTACTATAGATTCTATTTTTTTATTAAGGTAATGATAATTTTTCTCCTTCCTAAGTGTAACTGAAAAATTGTCCAAATATGAATGATTAACCTAAACTGGGGCTAAGAAAACTTTTATATGTAAAGTTGTTATTCTAAAAATCTTCATCTACTTGCATATTAAAGTTATACCAGCAAGAATATATGTAGAAAACTTTGATTTAAACCAAGCCTCACTGACTAGTGATTTAAATCATGTTTTAAATCATTTTCACAAGCAGGGTGGCAAAAATATAAGGGTGAGGACATTACACTTGCCTAATTGTGCCGGAAGTGAGGTCGTGGAGATTGACTTCTGGTATTTGGAGCGCAGAAGTGACACTCTGCACCCACACTTAAGCTTTCCAAATAAAGGAAATGACACATTGTGATGTCCCTTACGGGGCTGCGCATCTAAAAAGGTTGAAAACCACTGCTTTAGACTTTCTAGATTATCACATTTTTTGTGCTAACTATTGGCAAGCTGTAATGAGGACAATCCACTGTGAAGCTTACACTTAAGTAATGGGGTTCCATAAAGCGTATTTAAAATAAAAAATCAAAAACAAATAGACTTACCCTGTAGATAAATAGCTCATACTTACCCCCTTCCTCGCACCAGCGCTGACATGTCTATCCTCCAGCATGTAAGATGGAGGAGCAAAACTCTTCCTGTCTCTCTCTCTTCACCAATACAGATTTGAATCTGGTGATGCACCGCTCCTCCTGTGTCACTTGTGCCGATAATAGGAAGCAGATACCAAGGTGGTATCGCCTTGGCTTTTACGCCATGTGAAACTCATTATGCGACGCTCCATATGGAAACTGCGTTGCAATACACACTTGTATATGTGCCACGTTGTTAGACCAGCAACATTCTGTGTTGCATCAATACCCACGCAAATCCCTGGGATGACATCGCTGCAAGGCTTTGTGGGCATAGACATGTTAAAGTGCCCATTGAAAAGGAATGGGTGTATATAAATTTTTTACAAATTCTTCATGTGAGTCAATGGGTTCGTTCTTTCTTCATTTAGAAAATCGGTGTGCACAATTCGCCAAGAACATGCCATCCAATTTGGTCTTGTTAACCCCAGTGCAACCATAATGCTAAGTGGAGACGAGCCAAAAGAATTGTCTTCCTATGCCTTAGTACTTCCCCATTCAGTCAAATGAAACATTGATAATTAACCACCTGGGTGTTATGGGCTTTTTGCGCCATAAAAATATATGGCACGAAAAGCCATTTCCCGGGCAATCACGGCAGAGTACACTGTACTCCCCCTATGATTGCTGGCTCTCTCCCCAGCCCTCTACAAACCGCCGGTGTCAATTGGACACCCCTGCTCCCTTCGGCATCACCGATGACGCCAAAGACACGGGGCCGGAAAGGCTCTGCATGCCTGCAGCTATGGAGAAATGCTGCAGGCACAGAGCCGGCGGTTGTGCCTGATTTGATTCACGATCAAACTGCGCCTGTACTGGCTTCGAGCATAACGCCAAGGAGGTTAAGTGTCCTCCATGTACATCTTTGTAAAATCGCCATATAGTCATGAAAGAATACTTGGTTGCGGTTGTATTGCATATTGATGCAACAGTTTTTAGTGGCTTTCCCCTGTGTTGTTGTGTTCTTGAGCTGCCACGTGTTACCATTCCTTATGATAAAGCTTTTCTCTTGTCTTCTAGCAGCACTATTTTACCAATCTCTTAATTATAATGCCTGGAAACCTGAAAGCTCCCTTAGCCAAAGTCTAAAATTACATTTTAAAATAATCAATTGTCCAAAGAACAAAAATGTTCATCCACATCTTGAAAAAAACATTTTCTAAAACCTCTCTTAGATCGTTAGTTTGAATTATAAGGCACACACAGAGGTAACATTTGTGTTATGGCAAACTGGAATCTGCTTACTGCTCACTGCAGTCAGCTGCACCCTTTAGGGTCCCCATACACCTTTTAGATTTCTCTGTCAGATTTCCTTTAGATCTCCTTTTTGTTTTACCAAAACCATGTAATATGAGGGACTTTCTAAACCATCAAGTCTACCTGTGTTCAATCGCATATTTGCATGCTACATAGTTGTTGGTAGATCTAAAGAATATCTGTCCCTCTCTCCCTCCCTCCGGGGCTCTTCACGCAGCCGGTGTCATTATTGAAATTGAAAATGACCCAATTCTTAGCTTGCCAGTTTTGGCCATGGAAGATGATCATGGCTGAGGAAAAGTCAAAAATAGTTTAGTATGACTTTAGAATGAACCTGATCTCTTTATGTTGGACTTATCTTTTGATGAATTTTCCATTTTTGCTGTTAAAGGTTTATTTTTATTTTGTAATGCCACTTACTCAAAACAGGTAGATATTAACCGTGTCCTATTGTTCTTTCTAAACTTTATGCATAAGACCACTGGTTCTCAACCTGTGCGATGACCTCCCTTTAGGGGTCGAATTACCATTTTACAGAGGTCACCAAATTCACTGAAAGCATCAGAGCTGCTGCTAACAAGTGGGGTTGGAGTTATGGAGGGAGAGTAATGCCCCCCTCCCTTTAACTTAGCAGGGATGGATTGTTGCAGTCCCTCCTTACTACCCACCCTGCACAATTAATGCACAAGCGGGGTGGAAAAATATAAGGGAGGGGGCCCTTTTTTGTTCCAAATACAGGAAGTGACACTTTGCAACATCACTTCCGGGGTCACGGAGCTATAAAGTTTAAGAACCACTGCATAAGAGAAAGAACTCCATAGACATATGATTAATATTATAACAGAACTACATCAGAAACCCCCTTTTACATATATGTGTAATTGTCAAACATAAATGTATTTTTTTTTTACCACCCTGTCAATTGGTTTGCTTATTTGAATAAGCTTTATTGCAATGATCTTATGATCTTAATAATGCGAGATTGGTAATACTTAGGATTTGCTATTACTGGAATATTAGTAATAGTCAAGGAAGTATGGAGCCAGAAATAAGTGTGATGCAAAAAAAAAGGTGAGCAATTACTGTATAATGTATAGTTTTAATCTTGCTACATAAACTTATCTCTTTGTATCAAATATCTGCGGTAAAGACGCCTGTTATACGTCCGGTAGCTGGGGCATGTTTGTCATAGTAATATCCATTCGCTGACTTAAGAGCTATTTACGCCCCTTGTGTGTTTGGTTTTTTATTCAGGATGACCCTAAAAGTGATATGCACTACATCTTCTTTAGTGCAATAGCCAAGAATAGCTGCTTTGTACTTTGCTATGCAGATAGAGATGCACCTCTTCAGCTCACCTGTCTTCTGTAGGCGTTGGGCTTCAGCAGATATCTTTCAGAAGAGATGTGAATGTGACAAAATACTTGTGTTTTTAAGATTATATAAGCTTAGTTCTTAGTTTTAATTTGTCTTTTTTTTTTGCATTCCCAAGTCAAAATAATTTACCACATGTGTTTATATAAAATAAATTGATCCTGCATTCATTGTTAAACTAAACGGCAAAGATACAATGAAGATATTTTTAGATTGTGTTTTTCCCCCCCCCCTTTTTAATGAATTGGCTGCTGTTGAATAGTGTAGTTGGTATGATGTGTTAGTTCCTCTATTTACTGTCATTTTTTCAGCTCTAGGGCAATTTTATCTCTAATTCCTAAGCAGTTTAATTTCATGTATGTGTTTAATATATATATATATATATTTTTTTTTTAATACTAGAGTGTTGTACTGTGTTAACCTGGGCATAGACGTTTAGATTTCCCAGTAATCGATCTTTTAAACGATCGTACATGCTCCGGAATAGATTCTAATTACAGACTCGATCGCAACCTGCACCATATGACGTCTTCGATCCCTTCTCTCGATCGATCGATCACAGATCGTACGATCTCCAACTCGCAGCTGTTCTAATCGTAAATTATGTAAGGTGGATCGATAGTCACCATTAATGTTCCACGATTCCCAAGCGATTGACTAAATTTAACAGACTGATTTTACAGATTTCTGCTCGATTGATTTTTCCGTGCGATTTAGGGTCAAATCGATCAATTGATCACTTTGTGCATGCATCGATTTTGTGATCGATCGCTGCAATAGATTTCATTCAATCAATCTCACAGCAATCATACAGAAAATCGAGATGTCTATGCCCAGCTTTAGCCATCAATGAATTCAGGAAGTTTTGGAGTTCAAGTGATACCATCTATTAAGATGGATACCTTGATTTTATAAGCTGGTATTCAGGATCTTGTTTTGGAATCGCTGTGTTTACTAAATTCATGTTGCGGTAAACTCTGTACAATGTTTGCATTATGTATCTAAGGAGATGGCTGGAGAACACTACACTGACACCCTTAGCCTCAGCTGGTAATGATGTATTGCAGAACACTTAGATAATTAAATGACTGTGTTAGGTTTTCTAGTATTTGTTTGGTACGTATAGGCAAAGTATTAGGTATCCTTGTTTCAAGTAAGAACTTGTCCCACATCTCTTACTAAGTGTTTCCGAATACTATTTACTTGACTTGAAAACGCCTTGTAAAATTCTCTTTTACATCTAAATCAGGAGTCCCAAATCTTTTACCAACCCGTCAATATATAGCTATTCATAATCTCTGTACAGTTTACTGTGTATTATTTCTTCCCCTTAGTCCCCTAGATTTCTGGCAGGGCTTTTTGTTTCATTTTTCTCCTTTCCTGAAAATATTTTGGCTTTCTGAAATAATTATTTAGCAAGTAATGTCTTGTTAATTATGATTAGCCTTTTACGCGGTGTGTGTATAGAGGGATGTTGGTGGGTGAAGAAAAGACATCAAGTTCTGCAACCTACCAGTTAGTACTTGCTGCTCCCTTCACTTTATTTCTTTACAATTGCCCTATATGTTGGAGTAGAAGATGAAATTAGGTAGCTCTGTTTATATTTAGATCATGTAAGAAACACGGAGAAACAAAATGGCTGGAGTATAAGGCTTGGGTGGGGAATGCAGCAGCATCATTTTTATTTCCGCAATATTTGCTTTTGTAATGATGAGTCTGCACTTTCTTCTCTCTTATTTCCTTGTTCCTTTTTCCCTTGGGATGCTTGTTCAGTGAGTCATGGGCTATAATTTCATCCATGCCATACTTATTCTAATTAGTAGTACTAATCCTTTCTTCTAGCTACTGAACATGCAGACTGAATGCTTTGTACTGCTTATTCACTATATGGCCCTGGAGCTTGATTCAGAATATTGGAAAGCAGCACTCTTATTGGCTGGTGTACCAGTGTGTAAAATGTAAATATAAACGGAGTCCTGAGACAAGTATAAAATGAAAGAGAGCTTTATTAATCATAATAGAATATATTCCAATTACTTACTGAACTCTAGCTCAACATCTTTTAAAAATGTTTTAAAACATTGTCATGTATGCCAACATGTGCTTCGAATCTTTAAGCAACAGCCTGCATCACATCATACCATCAATTTACTATAAAGACAAGTGACACTTTCAGTATAACCGACATTTTGAAAGAAATTCGGAAGCAATGCTTAAGAAGCCAAAATGCCAGGTGAAACTTTCTCCTGTCATCTGTGACCATATAAAATTCACATTCTTAAACCGAAAAAATCTCACTTTGGATGATCCCCAAATCATATGTACTGCTTCCCCTGGTTGTGATCTGTCCTGCAGAATTTACAAACTCTTCCCACAAGACCCACAGTCTCAAATATATTTGGAACTGCTCCGTGGTCCAAAATCCAAAAAAACATTGCAGAGACAGATTTTAGATTTACTTTTTAAGTTCACCCGTTCTCTTCTATGTATGTACATTTTATAGCATTGCTTGCAAGGCTGCATACTCCTTGGATGGAAGCAACGTTTTATTATTTTATAGAAAAGAGTTGCACTATTCCACATTTTATTATTTTAGTTGCTGAGAATGAATGAGCTGTACCTACAGCTGCACAGACCATAGATACTTGCAAGAAGATTTATATATTTATCTTCTGTACAATTGTTAGCTCTACACCCTAATACTTCACATTTAAAATAAAATGTTATTAAGTGGTACAGTTACAGGACAATGTTCTCTTGTGGAGATGATCAATAATATGTAAAAAATGTGACTGGGACATTCGAACATTGCAGCTGCTGACTATGGTTGGCTCAGTTCCAGGCTGCATGCTCTTTGCCTCCTCATATTACATTTTCCTATTTCTTTGATCATATCTGTGCTCTTCAGCCACCCAAATGCACATGCATTAAATGCCCCCATGTGGGCACCCACAAGCCATGGCAGATTTTGCTGCTGGCCATTGTGCACGTGCGTTTACAGGCACCAATCGCCCCCAGATCGCGGGTGCCCGCATGGAGTGACAGATGCATGTCACCCCAAGGTTTGTTTGGCCAGAGAACGGACATGTCCCTATTTCTCTGGCCGATCCCATTACTGTCGTCCTCCTCCAAAGTAATGGCCAGCACACCAAGGGGGCCCGTTGATCCTCTGAGGTTCTTTGTGTGTATGGGGACCTAATGGAGTTGATTTGCAGCCAGACAGTAGACACATTTTAAATATTAAAAAGACTTCATATTATAACACTTCATTATCCTGCAGCCTGGAACTGAGCCAACCATTATCCTGTGTTGCAAGTCCAAGTACAGTATTTTCTGGCGTAAAAGATTACTTTAGAATACAGGAAAATGTTTGCAAAAGTCGGGGGTCCTCTTATATGACGGGTGCCGCCGTCGGGGGTCAGAGGCAGAGGTCTTCAGCATCCCACTTGCCCCCTCCTTCTCCTTCCCGATGTGTGGTTCAAGTAGCTGGCTGCTACTGATAATGATGTGCTCACTAGCAACATTGTGGCAGAAGTTGGTATTGCAGGGAGATTTAGATTAAAGCTAGAACACATATTAAATGTCTGTACAATTTATGTCCCATGGATAACCACAGGGAAACATTCATGATTATGAAAAGTTGCAGATAGGGGTGTGAAATTGGGGATGTAAATTACATATCCAAAAAAAAAAGTTTGGAAGAGGGGTAGTCTTAAATGCGAGAATATACCAAACTCTATATTTTAACTGAAAAAGTTGGGGTCATCTTATATGCCCAGTCCTCTAATACACTGGAAAATATAGTATGCTGAATTTTTTTTTTTAAGTGAATATTATTGTTATTTTCATTAGCTTTTATTTCTATATCACCAACATATTACGCAGCACTGTAAATGAAATGTGAGAGTGGGGATGTAACATGCAGGTACAGGTTATGACACGGTCATAGTTACCCATTTTATTTTTGGAATGGGTGGGGTGGATTTACTTTTGACCCACTCATTATGCTTGTTTTTTTTTCTTTTACATTAGTCATACGCAGATGTAAAATGGACTGCTGGCAGAAGTCGCTGGAGAATAACAAGCTGTGAATGTTTAGCATGGGCTAGAAATTCTGTATGCTGAGTAAACTTCCTCTATTCAAACCAGTTCACAGTTTTTGTTCCCTTTTTAAACCAGTTTGCAGTCTAGACAAAACTTACACTTGTTTGCTGCTTTATATTTCATCTGACGTTGCAGCAGACCACAGTGATCGACTAGTCACATCTTTTCATGCAAGCTTTATGTTGCAAGATAATAGAACCTTTTCAGCACATACAATATACAGAATAAATCCTGTTGCTCTTGCCCACAACACAGCGTTCTTATCAGTTCTGTAGAATAAGAAAAAATCCAATTCCCTAAATCCCCAATCAAGAGCAAGAAAGGCATGCCATTTTGAAGTCTATCCTATGTGAAAATCATGGCTGCCCCATTGATACAATTGGGGAATAAAAGAAACCTAGACCATATGCAAGTTAGTACCAGGTGTGTGTGTGTATACATGTATTAAAATATGTGCCAGATTTCTCATCCGTTGTTGTGTAAATGGACCATGTTCAGCAGTGAAAGGGTCCTATTTGGTGTGTCCTTGGAAGGAGTTTGGATAGCACATGCAGGTTGTTGAAAGTTTTAGTGGACTCTGGGATGGGCCTCCCTCTTCCACCCAGCTACACACCAGGATTTTTACCTGCTTGTGGTCATAATAGTAGCTAAGTGTGTCTGTGTTTTCTGTAGTTTTTGTGTTGTTGATGGCATTAACCCCTGCAGTGGGCGTGAAAAAGACCCCCTTTGAAGCTGAACCTCAACAATATATATAATGTAACTGATTTTATTTTGTTTTTAGCACTAAATGCAGGAAATCTTGGTATGCCAAGCATGAATTCTGATTGTGAGGATATAAATGCCTCTCCCCTGGGTTTGTCAATGTGCTGGCTTTTTTTTTAATCTAGGCAGAGTCTGTGATAATTTTGAGGGCTGCTTATGCTGAACATATGTGGACAATAAAGTATTGGCCAGGGTATGGTTTTTGGGAGATGGATAAGAGTCTATCTATGTCACTAAAATTGTACATGGCATAGTGTAATACCAGAGCAATTGGACAATAAAACTCCATTTTCCAATTAGAAGTTCTTACATCTACAAAAATCAGACGGACGGATGTCTGCATCACCGGCTTTCTAGAGCCATTTATTGTTCTCTAGATTAAAATATTCATTAATACACAATGTACCGGAGGAGGAAGGATCGCTTGTCTATTTTTACAGTTCAGAAGCTTTGGGTCTGGATTTGCCAGTAAATCTCTCTGGATTTTTGTAATTTATTTATAATAAATTGCAATGTTGTATCATTAGACAGCACTTTTTCCAAATTCAGTAGTGACCATGTTTATATGCAGTGTACATGTTTATATACAGGCATAAAACTTGACTCATCCATTAGACGATTTAAATGACACATACAATATGCACCCATAGTTTTTCAGAAGCACATAATGGGGCTCATGCTTATAGGTCAGTGATGGCAAATCTATGGCACGCAGGCCAGAGGTGGCACTCGGAGCCCTTTCTGTGGGCACGCAAGACTTCAGCCAGCACAGAGGAAAGAATTGCAGTGTTTTGGCTCTCAATGTTGTCAGTTCTCTACCCCCCCTCTTCTGATTGCACACAGTGCCCCATACCCTCTCCTTTTCTGTCTTGAATATGAAAGTAGAGTGTGTGTTTACATGTTTCATGTGTGTAATTCAGGTAAATTGCCATGCCAGCACTTTGAGATATAAATAAGTGGGGTTTGGGCAATCGGGAAATATATATTACTGCACTAACTCTAAATTTGGTAAATAATACTAAATCCATAAATGAATACTAAATTCTAATGCCACCCATTATTACAGATTGATGAAAAACTGTATAATTAGTGTTTAAAACCTATAATTACATATAAGTACATTGTGACTAACTAATTGGTGTTAAGAATATATAAAAAAATTACACATAATTGGCAAGCTCTCATATGGATCGCATGTTGCTTGTATGGTTTCTGTACTCGGCATGTGGGCTATGGTTTCAAGAACTGGTGCATGCATTTTCTGATATGCTGAAGAATATAAATATTTTTACATTAATGTAACTTTTTTTTGGTTTGTTTTATAATCTGTTTATAAATATGGCTAATAAATCACACAATTGGTAGGAAATGTGTCCATTTCCACTGACTGACTGCCCAAAAGCTGCCACCACATGTAAAGTTCTGCATTCCCTGATTTTCTTTCTTTACTTGGTTGCTTATTAGAGTTGTGCCAACTGCCACCCAAGCACCCACACAAACTGTGCAAACCCTGCACACTGTGGAGGGGCATTGCAACATGTCGGCAAAAAAACAGAATGTGAATGAGTGTTGTATCGGAGTGCACAGAAAGATGGAAAGATAGGGAAGGGGGAACATCAATAGTACAATAGCTGTCGTAGTAGAAAAAAGAGCAAACAACAAAAAGGGTCATATCACCTAATTGTCAGCTGTGCTCCAGGAGCCACCATTCTACTATTCTACCCTAAGTAACCTTGAGAGGGCCCAGGGTGTTGCTGATGTCCCCCAGCAAATACCATGTGGAATGTCGATATCGCAGCATTAATACCCTCAAGGGAAGTTCTCGAGAAAGGAAAGTGCGGGGAAGAAATTTGCGCCACCTCTTGAACAGCTTAGTGACCCGTTAGTCGCCCATTGAGTCTGCCACTAGGCACTCCATCAGGAAAAGCCCACTCAGATTTTTTTTTTACCATTGACACAGTTGGTGGTGTGGGGGATAGTACAGTATTTTAAGTGTTTAAATATATATTGAAATATTATCTAGTTACAAAAATGGGTACTTGTATTCAACAATATTCCACTTTTCCTGGAGAAGTTGTATAATTGAAACGTTCCATTTTGTTATTATTATTCAATGTATTGGAAGTTTCTTTTGTAAAAAATTTTATTAAACATTTTTAGGTATAACAAAACCTTGAAGAGATAAATTGACTTGCATGATTCGTTTGGGTTTCGTTCTTCAGAACATTAATGGTGATTTTGTCTAATATGTGTTTTTTTTAATGAACACATTGTAAAAATGAGTACAACACATACATACAAACCTTGTTTTAATTAATCCTATCTATGTTATTTTAATTTAAAGCTGGACTGCCAGGATGCGTTGGAAACGGCTGCACGGGCAGAAGGTCTTCCTTTGGACATCTCCATGCAATCCAACTTGCAAATGCTGAGTGAGAACCATTATAATGGCAAATATCACTACGGTTTACATCTGCTTAAGCCTTTTCGTCTAACATCAAAGTAAGTTTCAAAGTTATTTTTTTTGTGTGTGAAATAGGCAGTATAATTGAATTTTTATAATAGATTTTTTTCCATGAACTATTAGCATCATATCTATTTATTTGAAGTTCCTAATATCTATTTTTCTTTTTTGATAGACACAAGCATCCAGTGGATAATGCAGGACTCTTTTCTTATATGACTTTCTCCTGGTTAACACCACTGGCACGTACGGCTTACAAGAAGGGGGAACTGTTCTTTGAAGATGTCTGGCCGCTGTCTCAACATGAGTCTTCTGATGTGAACAGTAGACGGTATGTTTTAGTTATTGTATGGTTGGAGTTAATGAAGAGTGTTTTAACTTCCCTAGTTTTTGAGACGAACCCAGTTCATTCTGAGTTTGTCTGCAAAACAAACTCTGCCCGAACCAGGCCCGAACTTACCTGTGCTCCTGAAAGCTGAGGCGATTCTCTATTCAGCCACAGATTAAATCCAGGACCTCCCCTTCTGCGTCATCAGTGACGCGAAGGTTCAGGGACTGCGCCTTAGAACTCCATGTTAATTGAGGGACAACTATTTTCCACCCCACATTTGTAGATGGAAGGGTGGGAAATTGAAGCAGAGTACTGTGTATGGGCTGAGCGCTAGGGAGGTTACTTTAAATTTTGTTTTGTATTTCGTACTTAAATTTTTACGTTCTTTGCAGAGCTGGGCAGGAGGTTCCAGAATTGGTCTGGGGGAAGGCAAAGTGGACAAACTGTCAACACAGGGATGGGGCATACATGAACTACACACTGAAGACAGGGATGGGGGCATACATAGACTCAACACTATGTACCCCCATGCTCTGTACAATGTGTGTGAAGTTCAGAGGTAGCAAACTCTGACCCATGGGCCAAAAATTTGCTTTCTATTTGAGGGTGCACCCCTTACATGGAGCAGAGTTGTGGGAAAGACCTATGACAGCCTCTCCAGAAAATTACAAGGGTGAGATACTAGACCAGTTATCCGGTTATTCTGCATAAGAGGAATGTATTTTTTATTAGACCAAACTCTGCAAAATGCAATGATTCACACTGGATTACTGCTAAGGTCTGAAAAGACCTACAGAAAGCACTGATGGTTGAATGATACACATACGGCTTTACTACTCTTTGCCATGTTTCCAGCACTCTGTACCTGGAGGCTGCTAATTAGAAAAAAATGGAAAATCAGCTTGAAAGTTAAGGAAAAATTATATGTTTAAAATTTCTTATTTTGAACATTTTTTAAAAGTGTGCGTGTGTGCATGTAAGCATATTGATTTTGATATTGATCATGAAATGTTTCTAGACAGCTGGTGTGAAACTAAGTATCTTGTAAATCTGCTCTGTGTAGGTTGGAGAAACTGTGGCTTGAGGAGCTGAAAGAGCAGAGTGCAGAAGATGCCTCGCTTCGAAGCGTTGTGTGGAAGTTCTGTCGCACCAGGCTAATAATCTCCATCATGTGCCTGATGCTTACACAGCTGGCTGGCTTCATTGGTCCAGTAAGTACTTTCCATCCTGCTTCATGTGCCCACAGGTCCTGCTATCTTAAGAGCATTTGTTCCTTAATGCAATTTAAAAGTTAAGTTTAGGTCTGTACAGTAACCTTACTGTTTTTTTTATATTGCTTGTTCTGTGTAAACGGTGAGTTAATACCTTCACTAGTATATTTATAAAGCTCTTTCTTTTTAGATTATGGGTTATGATTCTCGTATTGTAGTTCAGAATAGTCAGGAAAGGAATATTTGAGGCCATGTGTTTGGCTTTTGGTGGCGGAATAGAAGCTATTGCAGCTTCTGACATATTTTGCCTCATTTTTAAACTGAATGGCAAAGTTATATTTTTTATAATTAGGGGGCTTTTACCATTTGCGCATGCATTTGTACATATGTCTATCCACCATACTAAGATAGATTTTAATGTCCCATTAATGAAAATGTAACTTTATGCTGGTTTGTCTTGAGGTGTAGAAAAATTTCACTGCTTTTAGTACTAATTTTCAGTGTGCTGTTTAAAGATGAAGTTGCAATGGGTTGGTAAGTACATATATGGGGATTTGTAAAAATGTTAATTTTGTAGCATAATGGATTTTTTTTTCTTTCTTTAAATGGCTCTTCTAGTTTTTTGTTTTTTATTTGTTGTTTAAGAAGAGTCATTGGACTTCTTTTGTTAGGGAATGTTAAATTCAATGGTTAAGCTATAATTCTAACTGGGGATACCATCCCCTTAACCATCAAACTTCATTAAGAAGAGCTTCTGTCATTGTTACACTACATAGGTGGCGTGTGCTCCATTAATTAGCTTGTTAAACTAAGAATGCAGTGCAATGCACAGTGGCAGAAAATTATGTAAATTTTGTAACCGATCTGTGCTTATCTCCCTGGGCTTTTACTCAAGATCACATGCGACTAAATATTAGGAATGTAGGTTGTGTAAAGTGATATATAGAGGGTATAAATGTTACAATGGACTTATACATTTTCACTAATTCAACAGCATATAGAAACATTTGATAATACGAAGACTAGGGCCGATGATTGCTGTAATATAAAATTGTTGGTGTTTTTTCAGTGGGATTTTAATTCTCTTAACCTAATGGACTGAATTGTGATCAATTTAATTAGTTTAATATGCCAATAGGATGGAGGCTTTTCTAATTTGTGTTCTAATTGATTTGGGATTGTTTTGTACTATGAAATGTTGGAAAAACGGGCCATATATACATCATGTTATATGTGGTCTGATTTATCTCATTTTAGGAAGTTCTTAGATCTTCAAAAGAGTCAAGTAAATCGTTAGACTTAAGAGCGTGTAGATTATTTTATCTTACAGTAATGGTCCAACATACCTTTTTAACAGATTGGTATTTCTTCATCATTTGTGCTTTCCAGGCACAAGGTTACCTTTCCCAGAGTTTGTAGTTTACAAGCAGGATCTGGTAACTTTTGCTTTGTCTATCTTCAACCTTTGGTTAATATATGTTTGTACCTAGTATATAACTGGGATCTAGTTCTGATTTCTTAGTTTGTAAGAAATACAATTTCTAGGATTGTTAGTTTTATTCATGGTTTTCTTTCCTTGGTTATTTGTTTGTTTGGTTTGTTTTTAGTAATTTGTTATTAATTTATGATGTTAAGTTGCAGTTTGTCTTCCACGTCTTTGTTGGCTGCTAGAGGCCCTTTCTGCATGGTAAGGATGTGAAGAGTCTTGAAGAGTTATGTTGTTTTTGATCTGTAAATGTTCTGTTGTTTTACCATGAAGTGTCTTGGTTTTATACATTTAGGCACATGTGAGCTCCCCACCCAGTGTCATAATTGCAGTTCATTATTGGTTTTGAGCATGTAATAAATTAATACAAAAGGGGGTTTTACACAATTGCTGCATAGTTATATAATAATCCTAAGGAAATGTACCTGCCTTAAAATGACATCCTGGCATGATGTGTTTATGTATGTATTTATTTTTTTATTATAAGCATAAAAGAATGTAAAAAGGTAGCAGAACGTGAATGAGTTTGGTGGTCCATGCTTGTTATTTGTCCAGCTTCTGCTGGTTACCAGGTGAGACACTGGACTTTTGACTGGGTGGGAGAGGGATTATGACTAACGTAACCAATGTAGTGGAACCAATGACAGAAGCTATTCTTTAGAATTTCCAGGGTGACAGTTCTGCTGCCAGATTGAGCCGGGCAACTTGGGCAGAAACCTGCGCGGTGCAAGATTAAGGTAAGGTCCTGTTTATTCCACGGGAATGCTTACAACCACAAGAAGCTTATGCCTGTGGTAACATTAATCTGCAGAGATTTTCCCATTAACTCTTAACCGTGCTTTCATTATTTGCTTACCATATTTCATTTTGTTTTTGTTCACCTGGCAAGCATTATAATAGTCTTGAATGCTGATTAGCCTTTTATTGTAATATAATCGGACAACTGAAACCTTGCTTTTAAGGTACTGTTTGACCCCAAGACGGCTGCCTCTCTGTCCTTGTGCAAGGTCTTGAGATGCAGGTCTTTGGTTGTTTTTGCTTTTGGTTTTCTGTGATTTTATTTTATTTTATTTTTTATTTTTTTTGTTTACTTAAGTGTTTAAGTAGGCTGATGCAACTTCCTCTGACAAAATTTCATACTAGCAGGTATTCCAGTGTTGCCCTTCCATACAAGCAATCACGCGTGCACTCTGGTCTGCCTTTCCAAATGCTGCTTTCCCCTAAATTATCATGATCTTTAAAGAGTTTCCCCATCAGGGGTGACTTGGGGGAGCTTCTGAGGACATGGACTCATCGGACTCATTCTAAAAACAGGAAAGGCAGACTGGGTAATGCGTAACCTCAGGTTCTTCCTGTACCTACTGATGGCATATGTTCACAAAGCTTCTAATCTGTGCAAGCAGCATGCCAGCTGATTGCTTGGCTCACTTCAACAGACTGATACTCAAGGACTAGAAGAGACTTAAAGCCGTTTTTCATTCTAATCTTTTACTGAATCTTCGATGTCCTATCGATAAAGCTTACATTTGCCTTTTCTTCTCCGAGAGGAATCAGATTGAGAGCACTGCAACAAAATATTGCCATAGACAGGGCTTATGCTGATTTTTTTTTTAAACTGTTTTAGTTTTATTGTGGAATGATTGTTCTATTGCTGCTGTGATATGTATGTTCTGTGCTTTTTTCTTTTTCATATATGAACTGTATGTTTATGCAAGTCTGTTACAGAAAATGTGTTCCATTGTTAATACCTTTTGTGTAGTGAAATACACCCCACCCACCCCCTAATAAAATGTTGTTTTTCCTGAAACCATAGTTTTCTTATGCCGCATGGTAGTTAATCTGAACAGATTTGATGGCATAGTTCTGAAATAGTTTAAATGTAATGCATTTATTAAAATAGACAAATTGCAGAAATAGGCAAGAGCAGTTTGAAAACATCGGCTGGAATAAGAACCAGTGAATCCTTTGCTTTTATCGAAGAAAATACATGTGTCCTGGGTAAGCCTCCAAGAAATGAGAATACTGATTTTGTTTACCATGCTTTTTTATTTTTTTATTTATTATTTTTTTTTTCTGTGTTTAATAAATTGCTGATATTTATTTTCAGGGTTTTTTTGCCAAAATGTCCTTCTCTTCCCCCGTACAACTGTAGGTACAATTGTTCCTTTCTATCCAATGCGCACGTTGAAATCAAAATATATGAAGTAACTGCATTAAAGTTTTCTTTGTTTTTAATGCATTACTTTTTTTAAATATTAATTTTGCCTTGTTGGCCTGCGCAAGATTATGTTAAGTTGGAATATTTTAAGTTAAAAGGCATTTGTGTAACTAGAATACAGTTAATTTAACAAGGGATCGTAATCTTTAATCTATAGCAGATTTTATTTATTATTAAACTTTATGAGCGTATCACAAATTGTTACACAATTGTCTGAAACACTTTTGGATTCTGTTTTGGTTATGTGAGAAGCACTAAGCAGCTTTCTAACTTAACATAAAACTTGCTAATGCTGTGCAGTATAGGTGGAGCAGGACCTCATGCCCCCTGCCTTTTTCCCTGTAGGCATTCGTAGTGAAAAGCCTCTTGGAATATACTCAACAAAGTGATACAGACCTCACATACAGCTTGCTCCTAGTTTTTGGGCTCCTGATGACCGAAGTTGTGCGATCGTGGTCCCTGGCACTTACTTGGGCCTTGAATTATCGAACTGGTTCACGGCTTCGAGGGGCGATACTGACCATGGCCTTCAAGAAAATCCTGAAATTAAAGAACATAAAGGAGAAATCCATGGGAGAGGTGTGTACTAAATATGTATTGGTCCCCTGTGGAGCTTGCATTGTAATGTACTTTATTTGCAATGGCACATAATTGCTTAATTTTATCGAGATGTCAAGTTCAGTGTTCTCCCCAAAGCAGATTGGCCGGGCGGCCCGCCCGGGAGATTTTGGTCCCCGCCCGGCACACAAGTCCTCCGCGGCGAGCAGCCTGACAGGCGGCGCCTCCCATTCTTCAGGAGCGCGCCACAGCCACTGAAAGACTCCGGCCCGCGGCACACTACCGGAGCCGTGGGCCGGAGTCTTTCAGTGGCTGCGGCGCGCTGCTGAAGAATGGGGAGGCGCCGCCTGTCAGAGGACTTGTGTGCTGCCGCTGGCCAGCAGCCTATCAGAGAGGCCGCCGGACCGGTGCAGGCGGCGCGATGACGTCATCGCGCCGCCCGGCTGAAAAAAAAATCTGGGGAGAACACTGAAGTTGCCTACAAAGAAGCCCCTTCTCTTCTCCCATGCTTGGTAAAGCAGTTATATATGATGATCCAGTCATTGTCTAAAATGTATTGTAATGTCACAAAGATCGGAACTTGTGTAAACTCTTTTGTTATAAGGCTCTACATATCTCGTAATTAGGATTGATCTGTAAAGTTTTAAGGTGGCCATATATGGGTTGATTTTTTTAATCGATTCCTGCACAATCAATCGCCGTGTGCTTTTGGGTCGAATCCATTGCATCAAGCTTGATTGAACAGGGAACCAATATGTTGGTAACCCCTGTTTGATTCCCATTGGGAAGTGAGGTTTTCTTTTTTACAATCTCTGATTTTTTTAGTTTTTACTTAATTTGTATTTCTTAAACTGTTCTGTAAACTTTCAGTGGTATGCATGCTAATAAATAAACTTTTGTAACTTTCAGTTGATAAATGTTTGCTCCAGCGATGGGCAGCGGATGTTTGAAGCCGCAGCAGTTGGCAGTTTATTGGCTGGAGGGCCGATCATTGCAGTGCTTGGAATGATTTACAATGTCTATATTTTGGGTCCCACTGGTTTCCTTGGCTCTGCAATTTTCATTCTGTTTTATCCAGCAATGGTAAGTGCTTACTTTAAAAAAAAAAAAAAAAAAAAAAGTGAAGTAAAATTTAGGCTGCTGTTCACCAGATCAGATGATGGAAAATTAACTACCAAATTTAGCGATTTCTTATTATCTATGGTTTAGTTTGAATCAAAATCCTGTCCTCTGTCATATAAATAATTTAAAAGTAAATCTTCATCTGAAAGAGAATTTGTGGCAGGGTCTATAGAGAAATTTCTAGGTAACAAAATGCAGCTCCACTTCCAAGGACCAGTAAGTTTCAGTTATGTATACTTTGTCATTTCTCCCAGATTCTATGAGAGATAAATATAAGGTAGTTCTTCTATACTGTAAGTGCAAACAACACTTTCATGAGCATTTTAGCTGTGTGACCGCTTCATAAGTGTGTCTTTAACTTGTATAACTAACGCTTGCATTTGAAAAAAACATAACAAAATGTTATTGTCAAAGGCATAACTTTTTTCCCAAAATAGCTACATTTAAGGCATATCTCTGTTCCCCATCATTATATATGCCTATGTTAGCTTTTTACGAATGTTTAAGCCTTAAAATGGTTGATGACCAAGCTGATGAGGATTATGGAAACCTGTAAATATAAACCAAGATTTTAACTGTAAAAGTTTTGCGGGGCTGGCCTTTAATACATTGCCTTGTTTCTCTCTTACAGATGTTTGTATCCAGACTTACAGCATATTTCAGACGGCAATGTGTTTCTGTCACAGATGATCGTGTTCAAAAAATGAATGAAGTTCTAAATTACATCAAGTTTATAAAGATGTATGCCTGGGTGAAAGCATTCTCTCAAAACGTTCAGAGTAAGTGATTGTTGTGCGGCAAGGTTTGCAAATATATGGGAGTTTCATGTTTACAAGTTTTAATAATTTACCTTAAATTGTCAATAAGCAAAAAAAAAAATTTCAATTATATCATCACGGCTCCTGCAACATATTTTTACATATTGGTTCTGCCAGAACCTGTTTAAAGAAGAAATTTAAAGGTGTATGGGGACCCTTAAGCAGGGTACAGACGGCTCAATATTCGTCATCACGCTGCTGTCAGAAATCGGCGGAGTACAATGTCAGAGTCACAGATGACGCCGAAGACACGGGGCTGGAAAGTCTCCGTGTGTCTGCGACTCTTCTACAGAGCTGCAGGCACACGGAGAGGCGCTGTTTGTGCCCGATCCCGGCACGGACACCGTTTGATCAGATTTAACAATCTGCTTGTTTGCAATACCATATTCTTCTTGAAATTCTTACTAACATGTACTTGCCATTATTATGTTAAACTGAACATTGCTTATTTTTTGTTGTTGCTTTTTTTATTAAAATATTCTGTTTTATTATAGAAATACGAGAAACCGAGAGGAATATGCTTGAAAAAGCTGGATATTTTCAGAGTATTACAGTGGGAGTAGCGCCCATTGTTGTTGTGATTGCCAGCGTGGTGACCTTTTCTGTGCATATGATGCTTGGATATGATCTCACTGCTGCCCAGGTAACTAAGTTAATCTTGGCAACAATAATATACCCAAAAGAGCTCCATGTAAACAAATAATAAGCCTTGCTTGATGCCAATGCATGTTTGCTTCGTTACAAGAAACAAGAGGTTTCCTTGGGGTTTGTTTCCACATACATCGGGACCCTCTCTGCTAGCAGATACGCTTAGCAGGGGTCCCGACGTAGCAGATAGAGTTGCTTGCCAGGGGATTATCTGTTTACACATCGGTGCAGAGCCTGAACGTAGTCTACATCCCTCACGTAGTTTACATCCCTCAGCTGAGCAGGCAATCGCGGCGGAGCATATTGTGCTCCGCCGCGATTGCCCGTGGCTCGGTTATATATTATTTTTTATCTAAAGTGTCTTGGCTCCATGGGAGGTTTGTTTTCACATCAAGAACTGAATATTGTAGGTTTTAGTCTTGTGGCAGTCATCATAAAAAGGAATAGAATTGGTGAAATTGAAGTTTTGGCAGCAATAAAAGCCCAGCAATGTTCTGATCTTTCATTAATGTATCCATAAGCAAAAGGACACTAAGGTTTTTTAAAAATAGGGCACAGTTATGTGTTGGGGGCATAGATCTGGCCTTCATCTGAGGTAACAGTGTCCCTTATTAGGGATCTCTGGTCAGTACAAGTTTGCACATGTGTGAAAAAAAAGAGCCAAGAGTTTAACCACGGGTAAAACACCACACATTTTAAGCAGTGGGAGAACAAGCAGACTTGGATATCCAGCTGATTCTTATTCTCCCATGTAAGCATCAGGGGCTTAGTGTGACACTTGACCAAAGTGGCAATTTTGATATTCTTAAGAAAATTACTTATGTTCAGGCCAAAAGTAATACATACAATCGCCAAGCCCGCCATGTGCGAACTGCCCAGGAGGTTAAGAGGATAAGCTAAAATTTTAAATAATTCTAGGCAAAAATATATACTATAAAGATGTAATAACCTTCAAATGTGCATGTGTGAGTTAAAACTTAAAACGTTTTTAATATTATTATAGGCCTTCACAGTTGTAACGGTTTTCAATTCCATGACCTTTGCGCTGAAGGTGACCCCATTCTCTGTTAAGTCTCTGTCGGAGGCTTCTGTATCCATGGAACGGTATAAGGTAAGGATTGGTCTAAAGCTTTGTCTTGCTATCCTGATCTGTTTGCATTCCAATATTTAGTGATATGGTAATTATGGTTAAGGCTTTTTTTATGTTTTGTTTTTCTAGCCACCATATTTGAGCCTCTTACCCCTGAAAAGTGTTCATGGGCTTTCATAATGCAGATGTTGTTTGAAACTCACTTTCTTGTGCTTAACCAGTCTTTAGGTCTATTTACCTAGCGTTATGTCATGCCAGTTAAAGTAACATTGGAGCAGGCCAGGGGACGTATGGGCTGCTGTGAAGGTAATGTAGGCCCACTAGAGCTTGCCAGCTCTTAATAAAATAAAGATACAATATGTACATACTAACGGCAAGTAATATTTATTTCATCTGTAGCAAATCAAGACAGGGTGGCCTGTGGTAACAGACCTGTGTGTTTCCAGCCCTTATAGGTTTAGATTTTTTTTTTTAAATGACTGAAACAAAGAAGATCTAAAGGCTTATGTGCCATGTACATGATGACAAAAAGCACAAATGAGCTACAAATTAGTGTTCCATAGCATTGTAGGATTCATACTATTTAATCTGTGCCTATTGATTTTGATACATGCAAGTAGATGCGCTACTGTTCATTTTAAGGCCAGTGAAATGAATGGGTTAGTGAAGAGTGTCTGGCACATAGAGAAAGTGTAATTTTTAGGATTAGTATAGTACAAATACTCCTGGCCCTTACCAAGTTTGAATAAAGTTTACTCTAATGAGCTACCTTTTGCTCCGCAGCAGCTTCCTTCCACTGTATAGCCTGATGTTTTTGCTTCCTGCGTGACCTAGACCTGACCAGCTGTCTCATCTTTACACCTCTCTCACAACCTTCTATCAGAGTTTATTTCTAATGGAAGAGGTTCACATGGTAAAGAAAAAGCCATCCTGCCCAAACGTCACCATACACCTGCAAAACGCCACTTTGGCATGGGACTCTTCTCATGCCAGCACACAGTGTTCTCCGAAGGCTACCCCAAAACTGAAAAAAGACAAGAAGGGGCCTAAGGGCAAGAAAGATAAGGCCGACTTGCAGAAAGAGGGGCCCCAAGCAGTTTTGGCAGAACAGAAAGGACATCTCTTGGTGGATAGTGATGAACAAGGCAGCCCAGAGGAGGAAGGCAAAGATATCCAGCTCCCTAACATAAGGCTACAAAGAGCCTTATACAGTATTGATTTGGAAATAGAGAAGGTGAGCCACAGGGAAATTTTGTTTTGTATCTAAATGTAAAAAAAAAAATTGTGTGTCTGTGTAAATATATATCAAAATGTTCCTATTTAATCATCTAGGGAAACCTTGTTGGTGTATGTGGCAGTGTGGGCAGTGGAAAAACATCCCTGATTTCTGCTATTCTTGGGCAGGTAATGTTGGTTTCACACAAATTCATTTCATGTTTTAAAAGAAATTTACCTTTTTTTTTTTTTTGTAAAAATCTAGAGCATAAGCAGTACTCCTCAGTTTCCAGGGTTGGACATTCAGCCTAAATGACTAATGCTGCTGCTGGCCAATAGTTTGCATGCCATTGTGTTATTTCAATTTGTATATTTCATTTATTGAACTACATAGTAACTTGAAATGCTCTTTCTTTATATCTGTAAAGGGCCCTCCTATTGTCTTAAGCTGGCCATACACCTTCAGATTTCTCTGTCAGATTTCCTTCAGATCAGATTTTGTTTTACCAAAACCATGTAATATGAGGACCTTTCTACACCTTCCAATCACTATGTATTCTATCAGGGAGGACACTATACTACATGGTTGTTGGGAGATCTGATCTGAAGGAAATCTGACAGAGAAATCTGAAGGTGTATGGCCAGCTTTAGGGTTTAAATTGTGACAGGTTTCTATAAACCTTTTAACCCTTTTTATCAAGACAGAAAAATTTTTTAGTATTGGAATGATAACAAAAAATACAATTTAAGAATAAAAACCACTTTTCTCCAGCTTAACTGATGAAATATGTACTTCCTGATTAGAATCAAAGTTTAGATTACGCTTCTTCAGGTGGCACACATCAACTTTTGCTTGATCAGTTTCCATGTCCAAACAACACAAAATCTTGTTCCACTTTGATGACTTTTGGTCAATCTATTCAGGTAAAAAAACCTGTGGAGTTCCTTAGAAACAGCAATGGTATGATGTAATCCCCAGTGCTGTGGCAAAGTGTCATTAGAAGGTTGTAGGTACTGTGAACTGTTCCTATTCTACATTTGTTGATACCAAGGACATCTGTTATATGGGTACAGTCTGGGATGGTGTCTTATTTTAGTTTGTAAACCTGTTTTTTAATGATGGCTTAATATAATTTTATTTTAATAATTTTTTACATACTACTAGAAACAAATTAAATTAAGATTATTCAAGCAGTAAGCTCAGTAATTTTTTAGAATATGATTGATTGTGCTTTTTTTCCCCCCTTCAGATGACCCTTCTTGAGGGTAGTATCTCTGTTAGTGGTTCATATGCTTATGTTGCTCAGCAAGCATGGATATTAAATGCAACTCTAAGAGACAACATTTTGTTTGGGAATGAATATGATGAAGAAAGGTAAGTAAAATTGTAAACCTTTTTTATTTGTTCTCTAACTTGGGCTTCTTGGTAATAAGCATAGGACACCAATATGCCACACAAGGAGGTTTTCCTTTGCACAGTAACTAAAGCCCCCCATACATGCTTTGATTTTAAAGCCGACCGTCCACCGATCGGGTGGCGATCTTAAGCTTAAAGAGCTTAAATCGGCAGCCAATTTGGTCTAAGCCATTACGGACATGTCCATAATTCTTACATCGGTCTGATACTTTAGACGGGGACACCATATATGGGTATATGCCGCCTCAGCTGCGAGGGATCTCAGATCTATCGGGCTGAGGAATCAGCCTCTGCACAGGCTTTAGTTAAATTCTGTGCTTGAAGCTTAGGTTAAGGTTGATAATTGTTCATTATGTAATAATTACTTTTCGTTAGAACAACCATGGTAAAGTCTCTTGTTATGAGCTGCAAAATAATGTATTTGTATACCTCATTTATTCAGGTCATAGTATGTCTGCAGTTGTACGACAAAGTAACTGGACTAGTTGAGATTTTTGAAGATTCTTTACTAGTCATCTGACTTTATTCTAGAGCTCCTTGTTATTGTTCCAGCAATATGTACTCTGGCCTATGTATTAGTGGGAATCTTCTCTACTTGATTATGTTGGGTTTTATGACTTGAGATTGTGATCTGGGAGATCATGGGATTTAAAGAGTTGGTTTTTGTGTTTGTGCGTTTGCCTCCTACTTCCTCATAAATGATGGCACATATTGGGCTGGAGGGAAGGATAACAACTTTCATGAGATGGGCAATGATCATTGTAGAGGTCGTCCAGACGGACATAGGTTCTGAAATGAAGAGGCAAGGTAAGGGCTTGTTTCCACTGATGCGATCCCGCGCGGCTGAACGCATGGTATAGTTGTCGCGCGTTTTTGCGACGCAATTTTTTTTTTTTATGCAGATTCGCATGCGGCTGGGACGCGGATGCGTTTCAAAACGCTACAGCTAGTGTTCAGAAACGCGCCCCAAACCGCATCCACACCCGAACGCGCACAACCGCACCAGTGGAAACTATATTGAAGTTTCCAAGGGATGCAGTTGTTTGCCCTTGCGGCTACAATCGCGCGGGATCGCATCAATGGAAACAAGCCTTAATGCTGTGGGCCACTACTGTATAATCGTTTCATAGCTTTACATTCTCAAAAATGCATTTCATAATACTGTTTTTAAACTATCCATTTATCTCCTTTTCATGTTTTAATGTTTTCATTACATTTTTTAATGCAAAATACAAATACTGCAAAAGAGGTCAATTAACCAATAATTTAATATACCAGCTATTTCTTTCCTTTTAATCGAAGAATTCAGCTGATGTCAGGAGCCAGTATGCCTATCTGGAGATCAGAATTTTAATTTGACCTCAATGACATGAAAGTTGAGTCAGGAGATATAATTGTTTGAATATTTGTGCTCTTTAAATTACATGTTTGGTGTCTTGTGCTGAAGCTATAATTTCTATATATAGGACAGGTTCATTCATTACATGCGTATTTGCGGAAGTTAATTACACATCACTGCATTTACTGCCCTGTGGAATTGTAATAAAGCATTTATTGAATCGTATTAACTCATACCGCTGTTGGGTGGAACTAAGAATTTTGTAGTTTACCGATTCTCCCAGCAATGACCTGCTTTATAAGAAACCAACTGGAATGGATTTTGTTTCCTTTCCTCTGTTTCAAAATAAACATTTAGATAGAGGTTTCTAAAGTATATGAAGACTACCCAGATCCTCTTTATATTCTGTATATAATGCCCTGCAGAGCTTGGTTAGCAAGTATTAAGTACTTGATTTGTATCTCTTGTTTTAGGTACAACACTGTACTCAGTGTTTGCTGTCTGAGACCAGATTTGGCGATTCTCCCCAACAGTGACTTGACTGAGGTTTGTTTTGTTTAAAATACATTATAACAACATTTTCATTATAATCTGTATTGTTAAATCAATTTCTAAAACGTGTGCTGAATTTTCAGTTATATACAAATAATTTGTTTTGACCTTTCTGTGTCTCCTGCACAGACCAATTTTAAAACAAAAAAACCTTTTTCACTCGACACACTATTCACACGAATAGCTTCTAATTCCTATATAAATAAACAGGTTGCTTTTACCCATTGCAATATATATAGCAAAAAAAAACCAGCAGACTTACTCTAATGCAGTGGTTCCAAACTTTCCTTGCAGGGCCCCACTTTTCTGTTTAGGGACATTACTGAGCCCCCCTACCCATTTAAACACAGGTTAAGAATGACGGCCAACACTCCCCCCAGTTTGGGAACCACTGCTCTAATGTGTTTTAGTAGTCTATCTGAATCTTATGGGGGGGCATTGGGGAAGCCATCTTGAAGTTTCTTTGCATCTCGTTTCAAAAGCATCTTGTGTTGCGGTAGCTACCTTAGCTGTTGCAAATTCGTGGAGCCTTACATGTTTCCACCACTACCTGTGCAAGCGTAGCATGTCCCATGAAAGGAGCCCATGTGTGGACATGTTCACACTTTGCACACAGGATATTTTGGGTGGCACAGAAAGACGGAAATGAGGACATGAAATTAATGTAATAGTTATTAAATATTGCTTCTAAGTTTTTTTTAATACTGCTTTAAGACAGATAAGACACCTTTTGTCATGGGGCAGAAGGGGATTTTAAGGATACTGGAAATCTTCATGGCACAGCAATGTAGGGTTCTGTAAAGCTGCACATACACTGGAACCTTTATGCATAAAATGCACTGGAACTTTTATGTATAAAACTGTACAGTGTATATCTGTTGTATATGGTCATGACCACTGTTGGTATGGTCGTTACATTGTTCCTAAGATGCGTTTGGTTGTGGCTGTCCCCATCCCAGATTTAAGTCCTTCCTTAGCATAGAGACCATTTTAATTTTAGTTGTGCTTCTCATGTTAACTGAGCATATTTCATGTGTTGGTTCACTTGTAATTGGTGCATAGTGGCTGTGGAAATTCAATTTCACATTATGTTATTTAAGATTACAATTTTTCTTCCTATTGGTTAGAATTATAAAACTATGTATATTTTTGTTTTCTGCAGATAGGAGAACGTGGTGCAAATCTGAGTGGTGGACAGAGACAAAGAATAAGCCTGGCGAGGGCTTTATATAGTGACCGCAGCATTTACTTTTTGGATGATCCTCTTAGTGCCTTAGATGCCCATGTTGGCAACCATATCTTCAACAGTGCCATCAAAAAGTACCTAAAATCTAAAACTATTGTGTTCATCACCCATCAGCTTCAGGTAATGAGAGATGCTGTATGATGCACCAGTTATTATATGATTGGTGCATCCAGAGCAATCCGTTTCCAATAACATTTGTCATTCTATTTTTTCTCTTATGCTTCCTTTCTATCTGTAGTATCTTGTGGACTGTGATGATGTTATATTCATGAAAGAAGGATGCATTACAGAACGAGGAACACATGAGGAGCTTATGAAACAGAATGGAGAATATGCCACAATATATAATAACTTCCAGTTGGGAGATGCACCTCATATTGAGGTTAGTCAAGTGTATGTAATAGTATTTAGTTCCCTTTATATCTGACTTAGTAGAAATAGTTATAATTCTTAATGTGTTGCTTGGTTGTATACTTAAGTGTATGCTTTTCTCTATTGGTTTAGAAGGCAGTTCTTATACCTAAACTAGGTAACCCTTTATCTGTGTTAAAACACAAGGCACTTCAATGTTTTTGATGAAATTCACTTTTAATGTAAAAGCTGACATTCCATACAGTCACACATTGTAGGTATCCAATTTCAGGGTTTTTAAGCAAGAGTATCTGACCCATATATATCAACGCAGAAATGGATCTTAAATGTATCTCATCACATCTATCCAGTAATAAATGACATTTACAAATCAGAATCAATGACAACAATAAACAATGCAAGGCTTTGGTTCTGCAAGATCCATATCGATTCCCGATAAATGGTAGTATATTCTCTCCTCACAGATTAAAGCCCCCCATACACGTCTAGATTTTCTGTTCAATCAACTTAAAAAGATAAAAAAATTTGGGGTCAGGGAAATCTGTGATTGATTGTATGTTTGTTAACTGTAGTAACAGATATTTGATCAACTTTTCTGTAGATAGACTGACAGTGTAATGCATTTCAATACAACCAATTTAAATAGATCAGATTACTGTTTTTAGTAACTGTACTCTAGTCAATCTGTACTCTGTACTCAAGTCAATTATGTCAGTGACTTTGTCCACTTTTTCTCTTTCTACCTCTCTCTCTCTCCTAGTGCATAACTTTTTGGCAAAAATTTTACCTAACACACCCCAAAAAAATTTGAGTTGTCTAATCCTATTCGGACAACTACCCATATTATAATTGGGATTTAACTCTTTACCATTTCGGGCCACAATTATCTAATGTTACCCTTAAGGTGGGTTTACACCTGTAGATTTTTTCATCCAATCAATAAGGAACAAACGATTTTTTGGTTGATTGAACAAAAATCTAGAATGGCCAATTTGTTCGATGGATACATTTTGTTTGATCTCCAACAAAAAATAGTTCAAAAGGTAATCAAACATGTTGGTACATTTTTATCGGCCGTGGTAATTCTGAATGTATTTTCATTCGATATCGGGATAAACAAACAAAAAAATCTAATGTTACATTCGATAAATGGACAAACGATGTTCAACAAAAAAATCTATCAAAAAATTGAATCGGCAGTTGATCGAACAAAAAATCTACATGTGTAAACCCACCTTTACTACGACCGATAAAAATTAACGTGTCCGTAAATTGTCCGATGACCTTTTGAACGATTTTTTCATTTGAGATTGAACAAAATTTATCCATCGAACAGATTTGCCATTCTAGATTTTTGTTCAATCAACCAAAAAATCGTTTGTTCTTCATTGATTGGATGAAAAAATCTACACGTGTGAACCCACCGTTAGGTAGCTGGATGACAGTATAGGATAAACTATGCAGTCAAATAATGATTTAAGATACATAGTTTCAAAATAGATATTTGTGAACAATGGATGCTTCATTCGAAGATGAATCAAATGCCTGTTAAACTAACTAATACTGTTTATGTATACAATGTTATACATGTAATCCCAGACAGATATCATAGGTCTGTTTCTTCACTCTGCAATGCTCCAAGGAAAGACCTGATAATATTATAAGAACATCTATTGTTCTCACATGGACATCTGGTCACTGCAAATACTATATCCCCATATTTGCTGTATGCAAATGCACAACACCAAAAACCTTGAAATGTTTTCTTTTCTCTAGGTAAGTCTGAAAAAGAATGTCAGCACTTCATTGAAGAAACCTTTAGACAAAGCCAACAAATCTGGTTCTGTGAAGAAAGAAAAAGCTGTGAAAAAAGATGAAGGTACAGGATATGCCAATTGTAGATCTTTATAAAGAATACAAAGCCTAGTCTCCATTGCATAAGAATCCCAGTGTTAGACACATTGTATCAGTGTTAACATGGATCCCTGTGTTGACATTGATATGAGGCTATGCACGTGAATGCACCCATTCAAATGAATTGGTGACAATTTTTATGTGTTTTTTTTTTCTGTAGGACTGCATTGGACTGCATAGGGGAAAAACATGTCAAAAACACCAAATGGAAATATGGCCTAAGGCTCATTTACTCACAATGTTCAGAATCTTAATTCAGAAACCATTTATAATCACACTATATAAGAAAATCACCTTACCATAAATTCACCACACAATTAAAGTGATTCATATTGTATATACACAGGGAATTGTCCTAAAAACAAAGACTTCCTTTGCAAAAAGTTCAGCTTGTCCTAATTTTTTTTTCTTAGAATTTATATCTGGGAGACTAAAAAATATATATATTTAGACATGCTGAAGTGTATACACCCCACATTACTTAAACCTTTAAAATTAAAATCTCTTGGTAACTGAATAGTGATTGTATATATAACAATATTCTACCAGACTTTGGTGCAGGAGTCTCATTTTTTTTTTAAATATAAACCTTTGCATTATGGTTAGATTTGGGTTTGTTGGAATACTAATGGACCATTGTTTTCCACAGGTCAGCTTATGCAGATGGAGGAGAAGGGCAAAGGATCAGTACCTTGGTCT
Organism: Ptychadena robeensis; assembly: GCA_036250615.1. NCBI lineage: Eukaryota > Metazoa > Chordata > Amphibia > Anura > Ptychadenidae > Ptychadena > Ptychadena robeensis. The sequence goes on along the minus strand of CM070035.1, from coordinate 67,358,635 downwards.
GTTTATGGCGTTTACATACAGGCAGCTGGAGGTCCTTTTGCCTTTTTTATCATCATGGCTCTGTTTGTGCTCAATGTAGGAAGTACAGCATTCAGCAACTGGTGGCTAAGTTACTGGATTAAACAAGGCAGTGGGGTGAGCATTAATAAAATACTGAATGAATTATGTTTTTCTAAATACACTTGCATTAGGTGTCTCATGTTGTTGCATAACGGTATCACACTTTTTGGACGGCGAGCATATCCCAAACTCTATATTTTAACCCAAAACATTGGGGGTCGTCGTATACTCTGTCGTCTTATATGCCAGAAAATACGGTACTTGGTGAGATAACTGGATCTGCTGTTGCATGCTGACAGAACAATTTTTTTGTAGCCACATTATCAGATGTGAAAGTTGACTCTAATAAAAACAGTGGTTGTACAACTGACATAAAGTTCCCAGTGGTACCTTTCTGTCCACAGGCTAAATAGTTAAAATGTATCATCTCTGGGGTCAGTAGTTACTTAAAGTAGATCTTTGTTTAAATGGACAACAAAACGCAGAAACCCTTTTAGTATACGTATTTCTGGATATCCTATCCTCATATTATGTAGAAGTGATTGGATGTCAATACATGTGCAATGTAATTTTTTATGGGAAAACAATATACAAAAAAGAAGAAATAGGATAAAAAAATCCACTAGGAGCACATTACAATAATTAAAAGGTGTGCAAATCAACATACCATGGAGGACAGAAAGCACATGGCAGCATCTTTACAAAATAACCATTGTGTTCTACAAGTGTTCTTATTTATTTATTTTTTATCTGCAATTTCTTAATACTTTTTTAAAAAAAAAAAGGAATTCACAATAGCCACAGAGGTTTGCTCTTTAAATTTCATTAGCCCCAGAGTGATAATGATTGCTGTTCCATTGAGATGTATGTAGGGCAGTGATGGGGTAATTATTTTAGAATAAGTAAGTCTTCCAATATGTATGGTTCTTGTCTTTGCTAAAGTGAGTTTATAACAGTTGCAATATATTGTAGACTCTCAGTCTTTGGGTATCGTGGCTGTTTTTAGTCTGCTTTTTAAATTGTATTCTTTATATTAACTATATAATCCTGCTAGTAACAAACATGCCCTTCAAGGGTAATGTTGCTCCTTGTTACCATAGAACTGAAAGCCTTGCACAGATGCATCTGCAGGTGTTTTCACTTTTTGGGGCTGGCAAGCTGTGGAAATTCTGTGGAAAAAACTTCTGCATAAGCATTCTCGGCAATGCTTGCGCATGCAGGGGAAAATTAGTGTTGCTTATATATGCATTTCCAGCTAACTGAGAATATGTAAATAGTTTTGCATTCATAATTTGTGGCTATGTTTACTTTAACAAATCAAATAAGCGAGATATGCCGTATTCTTCAGACTATAAGACACAGTTTTGCCTCCAGAAAGCAGATCCAAATGTGTGGCCACTCAGCTTTGGCCTTGGCTCCCCGCCAACTGCTTCTCTCTCCCAGCAAGAAGATTAGCTGGGGAGGTGGAAGAGCTGTCAGATGGGAGATCTGCCCACGGCCGGATCTCCCATCTGTTCTGTATTGTTTATATTAACGGAGCCCTGCTGATATAACCAATGAAGAGCAGATAGATGAAAGAGTTACCAATCGGCATCTATCTCTACCTGTGTGTGGAAGCTGCACTCATGCTGCAGCTTTCACACACAGCTGTAGAGGGGAGACTTGTCCCTAGCTTGTCACTCAGCTTGTCCCTAGGCCCTCCTCTTTCCGGATGTGTGAGAAAGGTGTCGCGATGTGCCGTGAAGTGCTACTTGTGGCTTAAATTTTGTATTGCAATTGATTTGAACACTTCAATAATTTTTTTGTTTTCCTGCTCTAAAAACTGGGTGCGTCTTATGGTCCAAAAAATAAGGTACATTTGAAATGCACTGTTTGTACATCAGAGTGTCCACACCTAGCACAGTGCGTACACAGTTGTGTACGGAACCATTTTCTTTTTATTGAAGTTAAATGTTAATTACCATATACTTAATGCTCACTTTTTGCAGGAAATGAGGGAGCCAGAGCATCTTGACACCAAGGTGACAAAAGGCTTAATTAAAAGTCAGAAGGGGCAGTTTTGGCCCTCGGGCCTTAGTTTTCCCACAACTGCTGTTAACTGTCATCTGTCATTTACTGACTGTTACATGTAGTTATACATAGACTTCTCATTCCCCCATGCTTGTATGATGTTACTATGTATGGGTACATTATTGGTTTGATTTCAACTGTTTTGAGATCCATTTTGGAGAAATTTTTCTCATTAGCTATAGCTTTGTAACCTTGTTTAAAGAGCATTGGTGTTTGTATTCCAGAATGTTAAAATACCTTCTTATTTCTTCCTCAGAACACATCTGTGGTGGTGCACAATGAAACTGTTGTCAGCAACAGTATGAAGGACAACCCCCATGTACTGTATTACACTGGAATATACGCATCATCAATGGTTATTATGCTTATATTAAAAGGCATACGTGGTATTGTCTTTGTCAAGGTAACAAGCTATTTATTTTTTAAATCGATGTGATGGCTGATACTTGATGACACTAGATTTTGACTAAGATTTTGGCTGCTGTGGTTTTCTACTTTTCAGGGGACTCTGCGAGCCTCCTCTAAACTCCATGATGAACTTTTTCGCCGTATTCTCCGGAGCCCAATGAAATTTTTTGATACTACTCCTTCGGGGCGTATTCTGAACCGGTTTTCGAAAGACATGGATGAAGGTGAGCTTCTTTCCTTGGTTATTAAAAAATGTAGACCAGCTGATATTTATTGATTTTTTACTTCCGTGTGTGTGCGTGTATATGTGTATGTATGTGTGTATATATTATAATGTAGCTATAAAGACCTGTTGATTCTGTTCTTTTATTTTGCAGTTGATGTCCGGCTTCCCTTTCAAGCTGAAATGTTTGTTCAGAACATTATACTAGTCTTCTTTTGTTTAGGAGTAATTTCATGTGTCTTCCCATGGTTCCTAGTAGCTGTTGGGCCACTAATTGTGCTCTTCACCATATTACATGTTGTTTCTCGGTAAGTACCTCTCTGTTCGTTTATATTCTAGTTTGTGCATGGAGCCTTCTGTACTTTAACCTACTTGGGGGTTCTGCCCGAGTTATCTCGGGATGAGTTTCTCAGCTGATAAAACTCACCCCGAAATAACTAGAGACAACTCACCTGTCTGCCGAATTCCCCCTGCTGCTCTGCGCATTGTCATATTTCCATGAAAGGCAGGAGGAGTTGCTTTTTCCCAGCACTCCCGGTCCTCCCGGAGGACGGAAATACGCTGTGACACTCAATGACCTGTGGCATCCAGTATTCTGAACAATTTAAAGAATACATAAGCAGGCAAAGTTTTTATATGCCTGTAGCTGGTTAATTGTATTGATTTACATTCATTGAAGGAAAGTGCTTTTACTAAATGCTTTTGTTATTTTATGTGTTTGCAGGGTTTTTATCCGTGAGTTGAAGCGACTGGATAACATCACGCAAAGTCCGTTCTTATCGCATATTACATCGAGTATTCAGGGACTGTCCACAATCCATGCATATAATAAAGGTCATGAGTTCTTGCATCGGTATGTACTAATTTCTTCCAAGTGGTTCTTTTAGTTTTTTTCCTCTTTGTAATAATTTTGTGTTTTTTGGGGGGAAAGCCTTGGCAGGTGTGCGTTTAGTTGCAGGACATCCTATTTGTTATGTTCGGACCCATGCAGGAAGTCTGTAGAATATATTGATCTTCTCCCCCTAAAGTTACACATTAAATGCAGTGCTCAAAAGTCTGTTTTTAACCTCCCTAGCATTTGCGTTCGTTCAAAGTTTGGTGCCATAGATCTCCATGTTATTGAGAGCACACATGTGTACAAGGGAAGAAAGGGAACACATGCAGAGTACTATGTACAGATGTAAGATCTGCCTGCTGCTGACCGCTAGGGGGGTTAATTGATTATTTGCTTAGTTTGTACTTTTTACTTAAGTCCGTTTTCATTTTGTGTTCTAGGTACCAGGAGTTGTTGGACAGTAATCAGGCACCATTTTATCTATTTAATTGTGCCATGCGTTGGCTGGCCATACGTCTGGACATAATTAGTATTTCCCTTATCTCCACCACTGGTCTCATGATTGTCATGATGCATGGCAGTATCTCTCCAGCATATGCTGGGCTTGCTATGTCATATGCAGTACAGGTAAGTTAATTAACATGCCTAAGTAAGTTAAATCACAAGAAAAATGAAAAACATACACTTGAATTCCCCATTTTGGTTAGAGTGGATAGTAGTTTAAGACTCCTTTCAGAAACATATGTCTTGTTCAAAACTTAAGTTCTGGTTTTGAGGCACAAGAGAAGGGGGGGGGGGGGGGCTGGGTGTATTCCTGTCAAGGGAAAAAAGAGGCAAGGGGTTTTTAATTGCAGCCCTTAAGCAACATTTGGACTGTATTCTCTTTTTAAGGAATTTATTTTCAAATATATCTTGGTGTAAGAACAAAATCTCCTCCCCAATGCTATGTAAATGGAATAGGATTTTTGTTACCTCTTGTATGTGTACATTTACCTTTTATTTCGGCTGCATGCCAATTTTCCTTTTAACATGTTACAGTAGATCGTCTATTACTATCTGTTGATATTTACAGTTTTGCACAAAGTAAGTACACTAGCTTTGTGGGACATCAGAACCTTAAAATTATTTATATGTTTATATCTAAGTATACCTTTCTGGCAAAGCATTGTGAGTGAATAGTAGCGTGTGTGTTTTAAGACATATTTTTTCCCTGTGTTTTCAGTTGACGGGTTTGTTCCAATTCACGGTTAGGCTTGCTTCAGAAACAGAAGCTCGATTCACCTCCGTAGAGCGCATCAGTCATTATATCAAGGTAAAGGTCTTTTGTTTAACCAGAGCTCATAAACTGGTGGTACTGTATGTGGCACTTGGACATATTACCTGTTATGATTTTTATGATTCTTGCTGTGTAAATTCCTCTGATCAAATCTTAGTATTTTCTATCAAATTCTCTTGTTTTGGATGGAGACACGCTATAATGATGTAGCACAACCTAATAAAGAATTCTATCAGATTTGGCCAGCTTGATGTACTGTTGCATAACATTGAAGCTTGTCTAATCTGATTTGTAGCAGATCATTAAAGCAGTTTACCAACTTCAACAGGAACAGATTTTTTTTGTCTAAACACAGTCAGATTAATGACTTTAAGTTTTAGCAAAGTTCTAACCTAATTGGCGACTTTTGTTTCTCGGATAGAATTGCCCTTGTTGCGGCAGGTTTATTTTAGCATAAAAGTAACAGGACAGTATACTTTACAACAGATTTACCAATTTTCCAAGATATTTAAAACATTTGATGTATTGTCTTATTTTGTTAATGTATGTATTCTTTTTTGTAAGCACAGACTTGGTGATTTGGTCATACAGTATATTCTTTCCTTTAATTCTATGTTGAGGCCATCAATCCCAGTAGAACTACTGTAGTGCTGTACAGGTGACAGAATGTTTGCTCTGTTTTCATTGTATTTTTTTATTCTCTGGAAAATCTACAGACCTTGGCTCTTGAAGCTCCTGCCCGTATTAAGAACAAGGCTCCTCCAGTAGATTGGCCTCAAGAAGGAGAAATTGCGTTTGAAAATGCGGAAATGAGATACAGAGAGAACCTTCCATTAGTGTTGAAGAAAGTTTCATTTACTGTTAAACCCAAAGAAAAGATTGGCATTGTGGGAAGAACTGGATCAGGTGAGGGAAAGCGTAAAAAATGACTACATGTTTAGCATCTTGTATAGAAAGGTACACAATATTCATAAAAAATTAAACCAACCTAAAGCAGTACCCCAACAAGATTTACAATCGAAGTAGAAGGTATCGAAATTTAAAGGTAGCCATACCCGCAGCCGATTATTTGGGCGATTAATCACCTTGCATGCTACCGCGAATCGACCAGCAGTCGTTCAGCCAAAAATCGGGTGGCCCCATCTGGTGAGAATGACCAGGAATCTGCTGCAAGGTGGTCCGACATGCTGGTAAATTCTGGGCCGATCCCATTTACTTTGGGGATGGCAGTCCCATTCAAAGTAATGGGCGGCACACAAGGGTGCCAGCCGATCAGCTGAGAGGCCAGCTGCAGCAGTATGACTTCATCCAGCTGAAGTCAATCCCTCATTTGTCCAGGCAGAATCTCCTCCTGTATGGCTACATTAAGGAGTCTGAATTTTTTTATGTTCTAAAACATGCCCAATTTCTAGTCAAACATAGTTCACCATTAATTTAAAGCAGTCTTTTGATAACATAATATTTGTTTCATTTTTACATTCATTAAAAGCTGTTCATGACTTTCTTTTCTTTACCTCCTGCAGGAAAGAGCTCCCTTGGAATGGCTCTTTTCAGGCTGGTAGAGCTGTCTGGTGGGTGTATTAAAATAGACGGTGTAAAAATCAGTGACATAGGCCTGGCGGATCTTAGAAGCAAACTGTCTATCATTCCCCAGGAACCTGTTCTGTTTAGTGGAACTGTCCGGTAATTACTTTTTTTTGTGATGGGTGTTTTTATTTATTTTGTAGTAATAAATTATTTAATTCAAGTAGTTGAAATTTCATTGTGGCTGTATTATTACCATATCTTTTGTACGATTAGATGTAGATTAGTACGATTGTACGATTAGACTCTTCCTACTCATGGGCGGATCTGTCTCTGTGTTAACTGTGTGTTTTAAACTGGGCTGCTTAGTCCCAACTCGCATACATTGGCAGATGAGAGAGACTCCCCCAGGCGGCTCTTCCTTCTGCACTGTATGCGAGTTGGGCTCAAGCTTCCCAGCTCACATAAAGCTCTGCCGTGAGGGCTGAAGCCTCTTTACCTCCTGCTCTGCCGGTTGAGCATAGAGCTCTGACCATTTTCAGCCATCAAACCCTCAATGTATAGGATGCGTCCTATTGAAAGGAACGTCTGAAAAATACTGTATACTGTATGCCTTCAAACACATGAATGTTTTAAATGGGACTGCTTTCAAAGTGAACAAAGGCAGAGCTTTGGGGCAGTGTGTGTGTATATACTATATATATATATTTTTATCTTTGTAGCTCAAATCTAGACCCATTTAACCAGTACAGTGAGGAGCAGATCTGGGATTCACTAGAAAGGACACACATGAAAGAATGTGTAAGTATTTTTTTTCCAAAGACATTTTATTTTCCATTGTGTTGGATATTCTTGCATTCATGTGTGTTTATGTTTGTGTATGTTCATATGTCGCATTTCTTATTGCGCACTAGGTGAGCCAGCTACCTCTTAAACTTGAAACTGAAGTGGTGGAGAATGGGGAGAACTTTTCAGTAGGGGAACGGCAGTTGATGTGCATTGCACGTGTTTTGTTACGTAGATGTAAGGTAAGTTCACATTACAAGTTTTTATATTCTCTCCTGTTTCTCATCTTGAAGACAGTGTACTTGAGTTTTGTAGTATCTTTTAGAATGCAGCTTATTTTCCTTATACCTATAATAATATGGCCTAAAGGTTTATTTTTATTTGTTCTTGTGTTTGGATGTACAAATAATAGTTGCCTTGGTTTGCTAGCATAATTCCAGAAACTCTTGTATAAAACCAAATTCCTCATAAACAAATATTGGGATCTAGAATATATTATTAATATAGGATGAGTTTTTTTAGAATTGGAAACACTTTCATTTCAATAACCGAATTATTGTTGTCTTTGATTGGTGTGTGGAGCCTGGATGGGGAGGAGTGTGTGTCTGTGTCCCATAATTTGCTATTGCAGATTGGGGTCTGAAGGGGGCAAAAGGGGGTGATTTTAATACGCTGTGATTGGTGTGTGGAGCCTGGATTGAGGGGGAG
>CM070035.1:67328935-67350645 GCA_036250615.1 Ptychadena robeensis | reverse complement strand
GAGATTATCGGACATGTCCGTTCTCTGGCTGGCCGAGCTGTGGGGCGACAGCGATCTGTCTCCCCATGTGGGCAACCCCAAGATCGGTCGTCGCTCGGTGCGTGTATGGCGGCCTTAACTCTCGCTGATAATGAAGTAAATGATTTTTGCCGGACTAGAGACGCTTGTATAAGTGAAGGGAATGAATTGCCAATAGTTCAAGACTGACGCTGTAAAACATTTGAGAAACCGCTGTAGCTGAGGCGACAAATACTTAGATTGTTTAATCTATTAGGAGAGCATTTCCTGCGGGGGTGGCCACATCCCAAACAAATAGTAAAGATTAACAGTGGTGAGGGTATACACCTCTCAGCACCTGAATTTCCCTTGAGGTCCAATCCCAAGGGCAAGGGGACTTTTAAGGCCACAATTCATACAAGTATAGTAGTAGATTAGTGAACAGTTCATGCAATTTTAATAAAAAAAATAGTAATTCTACACATGGTGGATATATGATATCATACGGCTGATATACATGGATACACGTCACGTACAGGGTACAATAATCAAAGACATTCATACATTTAGCATTATATATATATATATATATATATATATATATATATATATATATATATATATATAAATAAAAACAGGTATCAGTAGTATAATCAAGTATAATCAGTATAAAACAAATGTTTGTAGGATAGTAATGCAACCAACGGAATCTACCCCAACACACGTTTTGTAATTCACTTCTTCAAGGGGTATATTCAGATTTATGTTTTTGTGGTAAGAGATCAGTGTCGGCTTTGTCCCGCTGGGGACTGCCCATAGAGAAGAACGAGCGGCCAAACAGGCCCGTCATAAGCGGGGCACCATCTCAATCTTTAAGCAAGGTAGATATTGTTCCTCATATAAGTAAAGGTTGTGGAGTATTCCAGGTATTCAGTGATTTGGGTGTTGCACCAGAGTGTGCACGTGTGGTAGCGGGTGTCCTAGCTCCGCGTGTGTTACAATTCTGTACGCATGAATGTCTTTGACTATTGTACCCTGTACCATGTATGTGACGTGTATCCATGTATATCAGCCGTATGATATCATATATCCACCATGTGTAGAATTTCTATTTTTTTTATTAAAATTGCATGAACTGTTCACTAATCTACTACTATACTTGTATGAATTGTGGCCTTAAAAGTCCCCTTGCCCTTGGGATTGCACCTCAAGGGAAATTCAGGTGCTGAGAGGTGTATACCCTCACCACTGTTAATCTTTACTTAGATTGTTAGCTTCAACTTTAATCATGACTATGGGATTCCAGGGAAATTATGAATCATGTTTGAAGTGCGCCTTCGCCCTGCCTCTTCTTTCACTGCCCTATCTTCAGCAGAAGATCAGAACACTAAAGCTTGGCACACACGGGTAGATCTGTAAAAAGATTTGAGTACAATCAATTAACTTGTGCGCTCACAGTGATTGATTGTACTCTAATCTGTTTACAAACCTACCCATGTGTGCCTTCAGGCGGAATCAATAGAGCCGGCTTGAAGGAACTTGATTGAATGGGGTTCCAACATGTGGGAAAGACCCCGTTCAATCTCCAATACTTTGCATGGAGACATGAGTCTTCATGAAAAGTATTGAAACAGCGGCGGCTCCTGCCTCCTCTACAGCCGTCCGCTGTCAGTGGGAAGGGAGCTGTGTGAGTGAGGCAGCTGTATGAGACAGGCTGATTCTCCCCAGCTTGTGGTGTGTTGTAAATCACACACTGCAAGCTGGGGAGAACGGGTCCCCATTGAACAGGAATCGATGTGCCCATGTGGTACACCTTGATTTTCATTCAATTGATCCCCGATCAATGACAGCGTGGTGCCTAGCTTAAAGAAAAAGCAGCAGCATCTTCTGCCTAACTCCCTTTCTCTGCTTTAATTGGCCATTACAGTACAGTGTTGGTTTCCTGGCCAGTAGTTCTGTGGTTATAGCATGTTGCCTTCCTTTCCTTCAATGGATGGATAAAACACATTAGCATATTAAATACAGAGGAGTCGGAGTCGGAACAATCAGAAACTGAGGAGTCGGAGTCGGGGAATTTATCAACCGACTCCACAGTCCTGTGTGTCTGTGTCTTAGGAACGGTGACTGTCTTCATATATACTATACTGACAGATTTGTATTGGAAGACATTACTTGTATGTTAAGTTACAATGTAATAAAACGTCTTGCTAGTTTCTCACAACTCACACACCAAGTTACTTGCAATCCAGTTTATTCCTTTTTGGCATATGACACAGGTACAGGGAAGGAAGACAGTTTTGTTTTTTTTTTTAACTCCATTCATATCCGCTATAATCGGTGTGATCAGCACATAGCTCTGCTATGTTCAACATTTTAATGCAACAGCCTGTTTACTGGAAAGCATGATGAAGGAAGCATTCTATGGTGGGAAAAATGAATGCTTTAGGCATTAAGCAAATGTTCAGACCAGCCCAGCTACAAGTTGAAATGTATGGTGAACCTAGAGCCAATTTTTACCTTTTTTCTTTCATTTTTCAAGGTTTTAATTCTTGATGAAGCCACTGCTGCAATGGACACAGAGACTGACCTTTTGATCCAGGAAACTATTAGAGAGGCATTCTCAGACTGTACAATGCTAACTATTGCTCACCGACTCCACACTGTACTTGGGTCTGACCGTATAATGGTGCTAACACAAGGACAGGTGAGTATTGGACATATGTATTGGACACATCTCTGTAAACCATTAGAATGGATGTAGCCACTTTATCTTTTAAACTTTTAATAGTTTAATACCTTAGGGTTAATCTGTTTACATTTAACTTATCCCAACAATAGTATGCTACACTGAAATCAGGTGGTTTTCCTATCAAAATGTGGTCACTTATTTTGGCTATTACCCAAAGCCTTTCCTGCTTAATAGGAAATAAGTAGTTTTCATTATGCATGTACTGAAACCTTTAAAAGTACTTAAAATAAAACTTCTTCATAATAGTCTACACAAGAACTGCATCCAGTAAATATATAATATATTGACCTACAGACCTAATATTTCTGCATATATGGTAAGGAAAGTCCTCCCTCTCTGAGTGTACCAAAGCTATGCAAAATTTCTGTTGCGAACTGTCATAGGTTACTATATTGAACATTACTTCATGGATCAGGCATGTACCGAAAGCCTGGACAGTTCAAGTAGGGCTATAATTTCAGTTCCATATTATGTTTTAAAGCATTTCTAAATGAATTACTTATTAGTTAACCGTTAAGTCAAATGATTTTTAAAAAAAAATGCATTTTAGATATTTAAAGCCTCTTTATACCTTTTTAAATCCTCTTTACCCTATGTTAAAATGAATGTGAAAATAGATATGATTCTAATATTTTGTAATTGATTTTTGCAGGTCACCGAGTTTGACACACCATCTGCCTTGCTGTCCAATGAGAACACTCGATTTTTCTCAATGTTTGCTGCAGCAGAGAATAAGATTACGGTTAAGGGTTAAAGGGCTAATTAACAAGCGTCTCAGTTGCCCTACCTAGTGGGGCTGTACGCTGCTTTTCATTCCCTGCCTGTGGCAGGCACATTCCTCCTATTTTTTCCCGTGTCTGACAAAAAGAATATTTTGCCTTTTTTCCTTTCTGTTCTAGTTTTTTTTATTATTATTATTATTTTAAGGTTTTTTTTTAGCACAAATCAATATCAGGACTGATTTAGGTTTTTTAACTGTTTGGAAAATATTCATGTTCTGTTCTATTTATTCTCATTACTAAAGGTTTAAAAAAAATGCGTTTTTGTTAAGAAATGCACAAAAAAGAATTAAAATGGTTCAGGCAACCATAGTTCTGTATGTAGCCGGCTTAGAATGAAGCTTTCTACATTCAGCTGTATATAGCCTATATTTACTGTGAAAATGTAAGCTGGTTTATTTTATATTAAAATGAGCACTGGGTTAACTATGAAACGTGTGTTCTTTATTCTGGTAAAGCTACACCTTGCTGGATATGTATATATAAATGTTCTTCCATCTTGAAATCCACACACAAGACAATTGGTGCAACTGGTAGCCCCTCAATACCAGGTGTTACCAATCTCGTGTTTCCACTAATACAGTGGTTCTCAACCTTTTTAGATTCGTGACCCCGATAGTGGTGTTGCAAGGTGTCATTTCCTGGAATACAGAAGTGTTGTTGCGGAGTGTCCATTCCACATTGCAAATCTGAAGTGTTACAGGTGAACCACAAGAGCAGTGGACCCACCGTGCCACCAGATGAGCATAAACCAGGGTGCAGAGTCTAAGGAGCTCCTAGCATTCTGCTAGGAGTGATGGGTTTTGCTGAGGGGAGTCCCCAGGTTGTGGCCCTTAGCTACACTTACTTGGCAGCAGAATATCCAAGGCGAGGTATCAAGACGGCAGGCAGGTGGTAATCAGGGCAGGCGGAAAACATGGTAGTCCGAGACGGTCCAGGGGTCCAATAAGGCAATATCAAGAAGCAGAACCTGTGGATCAGAGACATAGAGAACTCTTTGTTCAGGCAACTCCCTGTTGCCTCAGACTTCCTTATATACAAGGTTAGGTGATCTGATTAGACAGGGCTCCAGGTGTGTGATAATGAGTGGTAACTGGTATCCTCAAGCAGTGGGAGCAGGAGCCACATCATGTGCCAGAATCTCTTCCACCAGCAGAGGGAGCTGATCTATGAAAGGTCCTGGTCCTCTGAGGTTTTGGAGGAGACACAGTAGAACTGGTAGAGGGTGCTGCTGCAGTTACAGATAGCTTGGTGACACTACATCTTTTACCCTGACTCTGCAACGTCACTTCCGACACTTCTTTGTGTTTTCCCGACCCAATTGTGCAAATAGTATGTAGGGTTAGAAGGTAGCGGGCGTTACTCTCCCTCATAACCTCCCACCCTGTTGTGGGCATCAGCACTGCTGCTCTTTAGAAGCTGCTTAGATGCTTTTAGTGAATTTGGACACCCCTGTGTGTAATGGTCATTCGACCCCCGAGGGGGTCCCGACCCACGGGTTGAGAACCACTGCGCTATTATATATACAGTAAACTATTTATTCCACCATAAACCGCAATCACTATCTTATATTAATGGAGATCTGACCTGTTAGTGAAAGGTAGGACGAGCCACCATCTTCTTTAAATGTCTACTGGTTGCTCTCAAAGAGGATAATGTTTATGCACCTGAAGCCGGACTTCCTTTCATAAACTTTCTCTCAGTTTTCAGTTAGATACATTTTGCAATTTAAATATCCACTGTCAAGTGAGAATCATTTCATTGGACCCTACACACTGTAACTGTGTAAATGATCCAAATGAAAAAGATTATCACTTCATATTCACTTGATTGTTCTAAAGGTATATGTCTGGGCACATGCTTTGTTTTTTGACACGTTAGCAGTAAGTGTGACTTTCATCGCAAAGCAGTGAAGACCAGGCCTTAATAACGAGGATTAGATCGGGCTCTTTGTTAATAAAAAATGCATTTTGGAGCAACAGAAACTTTTGCTACAAAGTGGGAGACCAGAGAGTAACAAGGCAGGGGCAGGGCTCTACCTATGGCTCATTGTAAGGTTGCCATACAGCGGTTGATTATTTTGCGATTCAACCATTTTGCACGATTCAAAATAGTTGAACATCGATCGATTGTATCACCACATAGTGTGATTGATTCACAACCGATCAATTCCTATCCGGAGTTTGAGGCGTCATAGTAAAGTTGAATATGATTCGATTGTAATACCTAGAAAAACTGGCAGATACCTGAGTGATGAAAAATCAACATGTCTGATCACTTTTCAATCGATTTCCAGTTTGATATACACTGCTCAAAAAAATAGGGAACACTAAAAAAAAGACATCCTAGATCTGAATGAATTAAATATTTGTAATAAATACTTTGATATTGTTTGTGTGATTTTGTTGTCAGCACATTAAATTATGTAAAGAACAATGGAAATCAAACCCATTAACCCGTGGAGGTCTGGATTTGGAGTTACACTCAAAATTAAAGTGGAAAAAAACACTGCAAGCTGATACAACTTTGATGTAATGTCCTTTTAAAATAAGTCAAAATGAGTCTCAGTAGTGTGTGTGGCCTCCAGGTGCCCGTATGACATTCTCCTGATGAGGTGGTGGATGGTCCCCTGAGGGATCTCCTCCCACAGATAGACTAAAGCCTCCCCCAACTTCTGGACAGTGTGGTGCAACATGGTAATGGTGGATGGAGCGAGACATGATGTCCCAGATGTGCTCCATTGGATTCAGGTCTGGGGAACGGACGGCCACTCCAGTAACTGCTGAAACACCCCCGCATAATGAGGTCTAGCATTATCTTGCATTAGGATGAACCCAGGGCCAACCGCATCAGCATATGGTCTCACAAATGGTCTGAGGATCTCATCTCGGTACCTAATGGCAGGTAGGCTCCGTTTAGCGACCACACCATTACTGACCCATTGCCAAACCGGTCATGTTGAAGTTACAGGCAGCAGAGCATTCTCGACGGCATCTACAGACTGTCACATCTGTCAAGTGCTCAGTGTGAACTTACTTGTTTTTGTAGATTGTGTCGTAATTATGTTGGTTTTATTAACTAGTGTTTTGTGATGGTTTATTTAACGATCATTAGCTTCTATATATTATATTTGGGAAGGGCTTGTTTTCACGTGTGCGATTTGCCGCAGTTGTATCTGCGCGGCTGCCGCCCCTCCAACCGCATCCATAGGCAAACCATCAGCCAGGCTCCCTTGGTGCGGCGGAGTGTGGATGTGGTGCGGTTCCGAACGCTAGCTTCAGCGCTCTCGTGCGGAAACGGCAACCGACCGCATCCTTTCACATGGGGGCTGCCCCGAGTCTTCATCCGAACGCACGGACGTACGCGTGCATCCGCATGAAAACAGCTTGGGGTGCCGGCGGGAGCGGCTGCAGTCGCGGCAAATCGCACACGTGGAAACAAGCCCTAAGTCCTGTGTTTCTAAGCTGTTTGATAAATGCTATAAAATGGAACTTAAAACTAAAAAATATACAAAAATAAAATGATAAATCTCACCTAGGAAACTCTGGGGTTGGGTTGTCCCCAGTGGCGTGTTGCTCCAGGTTTTAACAATATGTCAGTGAATGTTGAGTGAAAAATGCAAAAGCACTTAAGGGTTAATTCATGACCGATATCACCAAGCTTACTGGCAGCATTTTCCTTTGTTCATAATGCTCAGTAATTTCCCAATATTTCATATTCCTGGCTGACCACTAGAGAAGGTCATTCAATTTCGGTTTGTTAGACCCAAACAAGAAAAGCCCCATGTCATGTCAATTAGAGCCATGTGTGACACTCTTATTGCAATTTCGATGCCATCTTTTCTAAAAATGTATTTATTGTATAAATGTCAATTATAAACATTCTTCATGATTTGATTTAGTCAAGATCTATATAATGTTAATCAGTTTCATTTCACCCATGAACTTTCAGCAAATTATCAGCAAGGATATAAAGAGTTTGTTTGTAACATGTATATTAATGCTTGATAGGGTTAATACAATTAGTACATACAAACGTGTCACCCAATGAGTGCAATCCAGTGCTAGAAGTATCTCCTACCAGAGCCCCTATAATAGCAGGGAGCCAAGGCATACATATATGTATCCCTAGAGTTTATTTCCCCCAATCAGAAGTTTGTATTCTTTCATTGTTTACATTTCTATGAAGCATTAAAATTTCTATTTGTATTTCAGATGTAATTGTCGCCTTTAGGTATACTTGCGAATACACTAACATGTGGCTTTACTAGAGCTCTTTCTGTAGGGATTAGAGAAGGTTGAATTGTTTTGACTGATTTTGTGAGTTGATTGCAATGCTTCTGAACATGGTATCCTCACCAAAACTGCTGGAGTGAAGTATCCTATATGGCAGAGTCTTTTATAAACAGTAAAATATGTTAAGTCAAAGTCAGGTTGAAATGTATAGACTTTGACTTGTCATATAGGACAGTAAATATGCTGGAAACAGCCACTCTTCTGGACAGAGTTCCATGCTCCAACTGGCAGAGTGTGAGTTAAAGGAGGTGTGGAAACTATCAGAGACTTCCACGCCTCCTGGTCCTGCAGATCTCTGTATGTGTGTGCCAGCTTCTGCCAGCTCACATACAGAAGCAGGTGTTGGGTGGATCTGTCCCTGTGCTGGCTGAAGCAGCCGCTGACGAACACAATCTGCAGGTGGTTGATCCATACATGGATCATCTCATTATGTAAGCTGCTGCTTCAGCAGGGAATTCTTGCCTCCTTGGATCCTCAGATATTGGCCATATTGTATACATTTTATATGTGGACCAGTATGAAAATATTTGCTCAGAGAATGGAATTTCCTTGCTGTAGGTTTTCTAAATAGTGTCATCTATAGATGTTGGTGTTCATCCACATGTCAACAAAATGCAAATATCTGTTGGGTAGCTTTGCGTGTTGGGATTCATATTAAATCTTTTTAAAATTGTATCCATTTCTTCAGGGTTCCAATTGGGAAATGCCATCAATATAACCCTTCAATAATATTGTATCAAAGTTTTTCTTATTTTCTCAATCTCAAATGTCTCCAATCCACCCACAGGTACAGGTTTGCATATGGTTGGGGATCAGATGTGCCACAACTCCCTGGTGGTATAGATCATCATTAAACAGAAATAGGTTTTCCCTTTGTATTAGGATATTCACTTGCTGTTTTTATACCTTTAGCATGTGGTATACTATTGTATAGTGCCTCTACATATATAGACACTAGCCATGCCTGTCTGGTTTGGTATGGTTGTGACTTCAATAGCTTCAAGTGAATATGGGGTATCCTTTGAATAAGAGGGCAGGGCCTCAACATGCTCACGCAAATAACTATCTACATTCAAACAAGCTTGCTTAGTAAGGCATCCTATACTGGAAATGATTGGCCATCCCAGACGAGGAAAAGCCTTTTTGGGAACCTTGGGGAGGGCATACAATGTCAGAGATTTCGGAAACCTGGTGTATAGGAACTCCTTGTGTATAACCAATTTAACCAAAGCATCAGTTATTAATCGCTGATATGTCAGTGGTTCTCAGCTTGTGGGTCGGGACCCCTTCGGGATTGAACAACCATTTCACAAAGGTTGTGGAAGTTAGGAGGAAGAGTAACGTCCCCTCCATCCTAACCTATGGTGTACTCTCTCCTTCTAACTTCCCACCCTGCACATCATGTGCACTAGCCAGGTGGGACAATAGCAAGGAGGGGACATTACACTTACCTGATCATGCCAGAAGTCACACTGCAGAGTGCTAGTTCCAGCATTTGCATCAGAATGCCGAAGTGACACTCCACCCTGGCACTACCCCATTTCAAATACAGGCAGTGACACGTCACTTCCGGGGTCGCGGATCTAAAAAGGTTGAGAACCACTGATTAGTGTGATCTAAATTTTTTGGTACCAAGTGAGGTTATCCAAAATAGTATGACACATTTCCATATATTGGGTTGAATTTAAAACCACAATATTGCCTCCTTTTAATTTTTATTTTACAAGTATAGTGGTAATCGGGTATTACATCTGAAATACAGGTAGGCTTTTCAATATTAGAAGTTGGATAAAATGTAAAGAACAGTAAGACAATACAAACTTCAGATCGGGGGAAAATAAACTTTAGGCATACAGTAGTATTACCCACAAATCTAAGAAAGATGATGGGTAGTTGCACACAATCTTCAGCAGTGATTACACAGCTATAGTGATATCAGTGGCCAGAAAGGCCCTCAGTTGGTGTATGGGGTCTGAGCAAGGATCACAGAGTAAAATGGGGTCAGTATGAGGGATGGGTGTTTAAGTTGTGTGTAGGTGTGCAGCTCTCAAAATGGAGGAGTGTGGCCTCCTGTAACAGACAAATAGGGTCCCCAACCAGGAAGTGAGGTCCTCCTGGAAAACACATGGCCCTGAGAGATCCACCCTTGTAAACCTCTCAATGTGAGTATCTTGTCTGTTTTTTTTTTCTCAATTTGTTTTATCTTATCCTATTCCACATTATTTAACCATTTCTTGTACTAGGTTGTGCGCCTCTGTCCTTGTTCCTAATTACCCACAAATCTGGCCACAATAGTTATAACAAATCTTTTCAGAGGACAACTTTACATTGCTACTACTCCAATCTCTGTGGATGTCCCACCGTTGCATCATGTTTCCCCTTCTTGCATGTATGTATCCCTACTATTATAGGGTCTGTCTGGCAAGAGAGACTTCTTGGCGTTCCTTCATTAACAACCTTAACCCATAACAACCGATTATAGATTGACAACTGCTATATGGTTATTTATTACATCTAATTCATGTTTGTTATTACTTATTGTATTAACTCTATCAAGGATTAATATATGTTACTAACAAACACTCCCTACCCTCTACAGTCATTATATGTAAATAGCCCAGAGTTGACAGGTAAAACACGTTAACAAAGTAACTAAGGGTCCCCATACACCTTTAGATTTCTCTGTCAGATTTCCTTTAGATCTCTTGTTTTACCAAAACCATGTCATATGAGGGACTTTCTAAACCATCAAGTCTACCTGTGTTCAATTGCAGAGGACCCGGCACTACATAGTTGTTGGTAGATCTAAAGGATATCTGACAGAAAGATCTAAAGGTGTATGGCCAGCTTTAAACAAATTACTATGTATGTGTATCTCGAGATAAAAACGTTGTTTTCATGGTATGATTTTTTTTATTATTGGTGTTTTTATATTTTATGTGTCAATTATTCCAAAATATCCATTGATATCTGAATAAGAATCCCAGACATGGCTCTAATTGTAAGTCCAATGACAGAGGGTCTTTTCTTGTCTGTTTTCATAATAGGGTTTGGAGCAACGTATGTGGAAACATCCAAGGGCCAGGTTCAATAAGCGTTTTGGTTTATTTGTAAATTAATTGAAACATGGTATCATCACTAAATGCTTGTGTCCACTTCATTGAACAGGGCGCAATAGACATGTGTCCATGACACCCACCTGTGAATTGCGGACAGATTCCCTGCATATTGCCTGTGTTTTAGGAAGCGTTGGCGATGCTTTCTATTCATTTAAATTGATGTTTACAGTATGCACTGCAGGTCATTGACATTGGCACTGTGCGTCGCTGCAATGACAACGTGGGGCTCTGTGTTGTAAAGTGAGCGTGAGTGGCGTGGGCGTGCTGCTTTGACAACATAGAATTGGATACCGCCCCATGAATGAAACATGTTGTGTTTATGGCAAAATCCTTGATGCAGTGGACAGAAGCCTTAAAATGTTACAGTACAGGGTATTAAGGCCCCCATACACCTTTTAGATTTCTGATCTCCTTTTGTTTTACCAAATCCATATAATATGAGGGACTTTTAAACAAGTCTACCTGTGTTCTATAGCAGAGGACCCTATACTACATAGTTGTTGGTAGAGGTATCTAAAGGATACCTGACGGAGAGATCTAAACATTTTTTTACATAAATTACGTTCAAATAAACATTTTAGACTTTAAACTTAATCTAGTGGTAGAACAATATTTCTTGTAATGTTCCCACAACCCTTCATTACATCTCCAGCAATTTGGGTGATTTTACCATGTTCAGGGGCTTTCCATTTAACTAACAACAGTGTGAGCATTTCTACTGACCATGCTGATTGGTAATTGAATAGACTTTAGAAGCCTCAAGCTACTTCTGCACCATCTCTAAGCTGTCAAATGTTTTGGATGAAGCAGAGTGCCTTGGGACAACAAGTCATTGTGAATAAGCCACTGCCATGGACCACAGGATCAGAAACCAGGGCCTCTTATAAGATTTCTGCTATGGCCTCCACACACTGCAATGTTTCTGGCCCAGATGGGGGAAAGCATGTGTCAACAGGGAATTCCATTCTTCATCTGAGGTATTCTGTGTCACAGTATGGGAACACTGGATTATGGAAAAACAAATGTGGAAGTTGGTGGTTAGATATAGAGGCCATGAGGTCAATTGTTGTTGTCCTCTTTTTCTGCAAGATCTGGTGAACAAGTTATGGATAGAGATTCCTATCTGTCCTATGTTGGCTCAGACTGTGTGCAATCACATTATTTCCCCCTGGTGAGATATTCTTTTCTAAGGCAACAATAGCTCATATGCCCACAGAAAATGTTCCTCCATTAACTGAAGATGTTTATGGCTACTCGTTTCTCTTTATCTGGTTAAATATATTTAGGAGCATCTAGAACTGCTTTTAAAATCTATCCAAGTCCTAGGAGGTATCCCTGGTCATCATCTCTGAACTTGGAAGGTGGCACAGCTTTATCACAAGAAGATTCCATCCCACCGCTGAAAAGAAATAAAGCAGCTTAGATGCCAGTTTGCCCATGGTACAAATGTGACAGTCAAATACATTTTCAAATTAGATAAGATAGGATTTATTGTGCAGCAATTACTTTTCTGGTCGACTTGGTTAAGATCTCATCTTTTCGGAGAGGCAGAAACACCCTCTATTGTTGGGTATCAGGACACCAAGGTACTCAATATTCTGAGCGAGGGACGACAATATTAATCAGGAGATCTTCGGTTTTATCGGTTTGTCAATGTCATGTAGAGAAGAAAGTAGCGGGCAAACGACTCTTGTATGGATAAGTCCCCAGACTAGCTCTGAGATATGCAGAAAGATCCTCACTTTTTATGCCGTTTGGGTCGAAAAGATGAGAACATTTAGAGTCTAAACTCATGTGAAGAGATGAAGTGACGGTCGGTAAAGCGAGTCCCAAAATTGTTCTACCACAGGGGCTCTTTGTATATCCTCCACTGAAAGGTTTGTTTAACATGATGGAAGTCCAAACACACGTGTCTATAAACAGACACTTTTTTCAGACAATTCCTAAATTTTGTCTGGATCTCAACCTCCAAAAATATGACAAAATCCAGAAGCCCTTTTCATGAATCAAAGGAATGGGATGAACATCACCCATCTTTCCTGATTTGACAACTCTGTCAGGCTATTAGCCACCTTCAATGACCAATGTGTTGGCATTACCAGCATTTTATCTCTGCAGTGCTCAGCAGTTTTTTTCCTGCCCCCTCTATATACTGCTACTGTACATTTTATTATATTGTACTGCTCTTACTTATGTTTTAAAACAGTTATTTATACTTCTGTGATGACCTTTGTGCTGTTTGTATAACGTCAGAAAGGGAGTAGAAAGTGAATGGAGTGTGCCTAGGCACCATGGTAGAGGCCTGGGGTAGGCAAACTTTTTGACTGGTGGGCCATATTGGTTTTATAAATTTGACAGAAGGGCCGAGCAAAAAGCCTGTAAGGCCTGCCTGACATAGGTGTCCTTAGGAAATAAAAAAAAAAAAGAAAATATATTGTAAAAAATATTAATACAATAGTGGCTTTTGTTAGTAAACATTCTATTGCAGTTAAGCTACGTCCATTAGAAGACCTGAACAGTCATCCTCTATCTCCTCTTATTCCAGGGAATGAGTGGAGCTCGAGTATCTTTACACCAAGGCGACAAAGGGCTAAAGGGCCGGTGTACCGGTTTTGGCCCCCGGGCCTTAGTTTACAACGGCTGGTAGATGCCATGGCTATGGGCACCAGTATTACCCCCTCCACATACATGCTATACCCGGGTAAGAAGGAAGCGCTATGTTGCTGCCACCTAGCGGTGATTTATAGATATAACTATACATGACTGACAGCGCCTTCAGGTCCCGGGTGTGTAAAGTCACCTAGAACGAGGCCATAACAGCGGCCTGTCGTCACACACCCTCCTGCCGTCCTCCTGTGACTCCCGGGAGGCCTCCGTGCACGGGTGGGTTGTTCCGGGACAGGCCTCGCCTCTCCACTCTGTCACTTCCTGTCCCGGGCCGGCCGGTCTCGGCTGTATCTCTTCCCGTTTAAGGTTTTTTCGGGCCTGATGGATTTTACATAGTGTGCCCGTCTGTAGTTAAGTGTCTTACGCCGCAGCCATGGCGTCGGCCGCCCGGTGCCCCGCGCTATGCTGCTGCCGCCGCCCTCTACACCGCGGGCCAGGCCCGGACTCCCCGAAGCACTTTCATCCGGGACCCCCTGACCCAGCTTCGGCCTCCAGCTTCCAGCTGTACCGCCTGAACCACTTCCACCTGGGGCTGGAGCTTCGACCGGAGACCCGGGAGCTGTCCGGCTGCATGGTGCTTGAGCTCACCCCTTTGGTGCCAGGCGGGCCGGCCCTGGTCCTGGACACTCACCCGGTGACCAGGGTGAGCTCCGTGCGCTGCAGAAGGGGGGCAAGCAGGAAGCCCCGTGACAGACCTTGTTCCTGTTCTGGTCAGGCCTGTCCACCTTCAGACAACTCTACTAAAGCCAGCTGTGCAGCCGGTGACTACAGCGGTCACCCCTCCAGGAGCCCTGAGGACCCTACACATAAGTACCAGGAGGACACTAAAGCAGAGTCTCCTGCCAGCACCCAGACCACGGACCCTTCATGCTATGCCACCCCAGACTCCTCTACAGTGTGCCCAGGGACAGCAGAATGTTCACCAGGTGTCCCCCCAGAACCCCTCGACCTGTCTGTTTCACGTTCCTTGCCACACAATGTATCTGGTGAGGGTTCTTGTGGCCAAGACAAGTCTGCTGCTGGTTCAGGTTCTACCAATGTCAATGGTCACCAACTTCCAGCATCTCTGAAGATTGCGCACATCTCTCCTCTGACGTCGTTTACATCTACCACTTCCCCCGCTACTGATCTGCTGTCATCCTCGTCCTGCTTCACCTGGTCCTCAGATTCTCTGGTATCCCCCACACCCGACAGCGGCTTTACTACTTCCAGTACGCCCGCGCCCTTCTCCTCAATGGACATTCCTGTATTGGAAGCACTGCCCTGCACTTTTAGTCAACCTTGTGAGTTCCATAGTGCCAGCGAATCTGTGCCCTCTCACTCCACATGCTGCTTTCCACTGGACTTTAGGGTTGAAGAGTTTACAGATTATGGCTCTGCTCTAACCATCACCGTGCCTGAAACCCTGCGAACAAATGAGACGTTCCAGGTCATTGTACACTACGTCACAGGCGAGGGTCCTGCGGTGAGTTTCGGTGCCAAGGGTTAGTGATTGTTGTTATGTGTGGTATTACTATAGCTGGCCATAGAAGTGTTGGTTTTGACATCCGTTTTCACACGAGCACGCTAGCAGAGATCCTGTGGGAATCAAGGCTGCCCACATGGGCGGGGACCAGGGTCCCCATCCAAAGTATTGAATGGGAATTGATTGATTCCCAGTCCGATCAATGGACACTCATGATGGTATCATGCCCGATCGAGTGTCTGTTGATCTTCCGGCAATCTACACTTCTTTGGCGGCTTAAGTCATTCTAGATAACCTCTTTGGTAGGTATAGTACCTGTAGGTATGTATAGATAAGAGAGCATCTTTTGAAGGCTTGTAAGCAGACTTGTAGGCCAGACATGGGCCAACTATAGACTGTGTGACATATCTGGCTTGTTGCTGCTTTAGAGAAAATGTTTCTGGCTCCCCTCTGCTCCTAGGGAATGACACGTCCAAAAGTATATCTGCAATATCGCCATGTGGACAATGCATTGAAGTGATCTTCTGAAACTGCAGGCCTGTCGCTGTGTGCACTAAGGTGGCAGCTGTCACTGGAAATGACATGTTTCCTACTGACAATATGAATGAGCGCTAAGCAATTCTTCACACTTTCCATTCGCTGTGGCTCCAGCTTTGTAAAATTTAAGAACCCATCAATCCCTGATTTAGGCAGTACATAGATATGGGTAGACCCCTTATTTAGGGCCACCATACACCTTTAGATTTCTCTGTCAGATTTCCTTTAGATCTCCTTTTGTTTTACCAAAACTATGTAATATGATAGACTTTCTAAACCATGACCCTATACTACATAGTTGTTGGTAGATCTAAAGGATATCTGACAGAGAAATCTAAAGGTGTATGGTGGCCCTAAATAAGGGGTCTACCCATATCTATGGCTGATTCAGTACTGACTTGCGTCTCCTTACACAGCAGCTTACCATTTCCCCCTGTAATTTGTAAGCGCGCTTCCATTTCATCCTGCATTTCCATCACTTGATGGATCACTTAGGTAAAAAAAGCATTAGATTTCCTATCGATAGACTTTAATGTTCAAGAAGCGGCAGATTACAACTTAATCTACCAAGATTCCCTGGCCTCCCTTCTCCCCCTTCACATCACTGGGGTCATCGATGATACAGGGGATGTGGAGCGGAAAAGCGACATTACCTCCATAACAACATTGATGGTGCCGAAGTGGCAGATTTGGAAAACATTGGCGAGTCTGCTGATACAATTGCCACACAGACTTGCCAGGGATAGGTGAGTATCCCAGAGTGCAGCATGGGGTGAGTTTGTTGGGTAAGCTGATTTACCCCGAGCTACACTTGATGTTAACACCCAGGAGGCTAAACAAAAAAAAAAAAGCAGTGTATAGGCAGCTTACCCCACTTGCTTCCCACTCTTAAGATGACATCTGTCCAAGCATGATAAAGGGAAATGCACAGTAGACTCCCTGTCCCAGCTTAAGTTATGAGTTGTGTACCATTGGACAGTAAAGGCAGCAGGGAAACTGTTCAGCTGCTGCAAGAAACCAGATTAAGGGCTAATTACACCGCCGTTCAAAGAACGACACTTTAACACAATGACTGGTGGACGCTATATTATGACAGGCCGTTTCTCTGGCTAAACAGTGTAAATTTACGTAAGTCACAAGTGGTCAGAATTGGAATACAATCAGAATAGAGCGCCTTTGGAATTAAATTTGAGAATGAATTGGATTGAGTGGCTGCAGCTACAGTGGTCAGTGAGGACTGTACAGCATATCAGACTTATGAATGCTGGAAGGTTCATAGTCTGGCCACTGCAGGTTCCTTTGTTTAAAACGTGTTTCTTGCGTTATTTTTCAGGTATGGTGGCTGGATCCTGAACTCTCCTATGGAAGCTCAGAGCTGTTTGTGTTTACTCAGGGGCACTCTGTTTGCAATCGCTCCTTCTTCCCATGTTTTGATACACCAGCAGTAAAGTGTACTTACTCTGCCTCTGTCAAGGTTAGTAGAACAATCTTGTTTTCTGCTGCAGTTCTAATGTTCATTAAGATCCCTATAACTCAGGCTTCCAGTACAGTCCCTTTGTGTGCCGGCCATTACTTTGGATAGGGACTCCGTCTTCTGTCCCTATCCAAAGTAATGGTCGGCAAACAAAGGGTGCCTGGCCAATTCTCAGCACTAGCAGACGTGCGTGATGACGATATGTCTGCCGGCATATGTCCAGCTTAAATCATGTCATTTATAATACAAGTTCTTTCTATGCGCCCGTGTAATGCCCGGTTGTGGACATGCAGTACACACATACCAGAACTAATGACACAAGCAGAATCCGCAGGCAAGCGGTGCTCTGTAAACCTTGCTGTTATTGTTGGATGGCGTTTCAGCTGATATGTTGTTGACATAGCCAGATGAAATAAAAGGTTACTGGTTTAAAGAATAAGATTATCCAGCTATGACAAGAGAAGGGTTAACGTTAGAGTTGAACATCCCTGTCCATATAACTTTTTTTTGGGGGGGGGGGGGCACATGGATAAAGCTACTGTTGTACCATAATGGACATCTGTGTTCTAATTGATGGTGGTTGCAGGCTTAACAAAAAAAATCTTCCTGCTGCTAGAATCTGTGGCACCGAGAAGCAGTCCAGATTTTTGTGCTTTACTCCTATTTTCTTTTTGCACTCTTCCTAGGCTCCAGCAGGAATTCGGGTCCTTATGAGCTGTACTCACAGTTACTACACAGAAGAAATAGGGATCTTCCACTTCTACATGGAACACCCAGTTCCTGCCTATTTAGTGGCCCTGACTGCAGGACATTTGCTTCCAGCAGATATCGGCCCCAGGTAATCTAGGACTTTACATAAAAGTCATCCTTGTATTTTCCTAACCATTGTATTTTTATATATTGATTATATATTTGCATAACGCATCTCTTTTATCATTATGCTGCCTGAATGTAAAATAGATTATGGTAACAATATGTAAAATGTGGGTGCTTTACAAAGGGTAAATAGTGTTTAATAATTGGGCTGAACAGTGCCTATTGGGAAATGTTATTTCTGTTGTGTGCACATTACATTTTACCTCTAACCTGCACTCATTTGGGTTTCTGTTTGTTTTGTAACAGAAGTCGGGTGTGGGCTGAACCTTGTGTGCTGCCTTTGGCTGTAGGTAAACTGGCTGGCCGAGTTGAGCAGTGGCTTCAAGCTGCAGAAAGCTTGTACGGACCCTATATCTGGGGAAGGTAAGCTCAGATATAACTTTGGATTCACAAAAACATTTTAGTTAATTCAAGAAACAACAAATAAAAACAAAAACAAATACACCATTTTAAATTTTGAATAAAAATAGCACTGATATCCAGCAAGGTAACCAGGTTCCTGGATGTGTTTACATCAAAACATTATAAAGATATCTTAAGGCTGCCATACACAGCACGGATTCGTGCCGGATTCCGGCGCGATGGATTCCGGGCGCGTGCACGCGGATCCATCGTGCCGGAATCCTCTGCAGCCCACCTTGCCCGTCCGACCGCATCCGATGGATCGGGGGCACAGAATCGGATCCGAGGAAGAACCAACCTGTTGGTCTTTTCGGGTCCGATTCTGCTCTGATCAGGGGGCGTTGCGGTCAGGGAGCCGATCCATCGGACACGGATCCGGCCGTGCAAGGTGGGCTGCCACGATCGGATTCCCTAATTGGCTGATCGTTCTCACCTGTGGATGCCGGCGGAATCGCCGGAATCCATCGGTGCTGAATCGATCAGCCAGGGAATCCGTGCAGTGTATGGCTAGCTTTAAAGAAAATAGTAGGTTTGAGGTATATAAGACTAAAGCCCCCCATACATGTTTAGATTGTGACCTGATTTTTTGGCCGATAAACCTTGCGTGATGACATCATGTGCGGTCAAACGGTCGAAACATCTGGTCACAATCGTCCCGTGCACCCTTTGTGTGCCAGCGCTGTCCGTCTGGTCCCCCAAGCTGCTCGGGCCGTCAGGTTGCCGACAGCTAGGTAGACCCGGCCATGAAAACTGAAGTCTGCTGGCAGCCTAGCAAGAAGGGAGAGGGAGGAGTTGCTAGCAATTGGTTTTTAGATTGATATTTCAGCCAACCAATCGGACGAAAAATCGGGTGGAAATATAAGCGTATATGGGGGGCTTAAAGCTGTCCTGGGCTGGGGTTACGGACATGTGTCTATGTATTATTTACAATATACTTTTAAAAAAATGCTGATTATATTTATTGTCTTGCGATCAGCTATTTATCTTCTCTTCTGTTTTCTGCCTACTTATTTTCAAAAATATTCCCTGTAGTACCCTTTCTTATATATTCCCGTAAAAGTTTTTCTCACCCAGCACCCATTTGCCCTCTGCCCTTCCCTGCCTCCATTACAGGTACGATATTGTCTTCCTGCCCCCATCCTTCCCGATCGTTGCCATGGAGAACCCGTGCCTGACATTTGTCATCTGTTCCATCTTGGACAGTGAAGATTTTCTGCTTATTGATGTCATCCATGAAATTGCACACGGCTGGTTTGGAAATGCAGTCACTAATGCCAGCTGGGAGGAAATGTGGTTGAGTGAAGGTTTGGCAACCTATGCCCAGCGCCGTATCACCACTCTTGTTTATGGTAAGTGAACTGTTCCTGTGATATAAGAGGGTCTTACCTTGTTGTCATTCATCATAGGTATACTGTTCTTATTAAAGGGAAAAAATGCTCATAAAGTACCAGCAATGACCAAATCTGTCAAAACTGGTTTACTTTTTATTATTTTTGTGGTTGTGGGAAATGTACGTCATATTACAGTTTTCAAAATTACAAAGTGTCCTATGAATTGTCTTCATAATGCAGAACCAATAGGTTGCATACTAATGTAATGGAAATCAGTATGATACACTTATGAGTGTATGGATGTGTGTCTACAGAGGCTTTAACCCTCTGAGCGTTTGCCACGTGGCACGGTTTTTTCATTTCCTGCTCAGGTTAATATATGTATATGTACGAGTTAACTCGGGCCAGACACTCAGAAGGTTAATATATGTATATGTACTTTAACCTCCCTAGCGGTTAATCCGCTGTTCAGGCTCGCCTCAACCGCAGGGGAAGCCGGTGGCGGGGAGACCCTATGCCTCCCCGGAAAGCTGCAGCGATTGTCTTCATCGCTGCAGCATTTCCGGGTTGGCGGCACCGCCCCAATCGCGTGACGGTGACGCGGAAGGGGGGGGGGGCGGCGCCATAGACCTCCATGTTAATGGAGGAGCGCCGGCTTTCCCTCTCGCACAGCTGTTGTCAGTAATGACAGCAGCTGCGTGTATAGCTCCGGCGGGATGCCGGAAACGACAGCGGTGCGCTAGGAAGGTTAATATAAGTTAGTGAGACCACAATTCCTGCTAGTTATTGTAAGTACGTTCCCCTATATAATAGTTTTAACTCTCTTTGTTTTCTTTGTTTATCAGGTGCTGCATTCACATGTCTAGAGACCACTTTTCGTCTCGAAGCTTTGCACAGACAGATCCGAATCCTTGGTCAAGATACACCATTCAGCCGGCTGCAGGCCAAACTGGATCCAGGTAAAGTCTTTGGGGACAAACTTTAATGAGGAAAGCTCCTGTTCAACCTAATAGCTATTGTTATCCCCCACTCTGTTCAACCGCAGCCGAAGGTTTAGTACTACCTCACACAATATGACTACGTGCTAAGTGCCTGAGCTTCCTAGTCACATAGGAAGAAGAATTTGTTACATGTTATGAGTTTGGAACTTTTAGGTATATAGTTTGATATAACAATATAATACAGCATCAAGTATCAGCACTGATTGTGGGGGAAGAGACCATGGTGGTAATTTTAACTAAACATATAACACTAATATTACTTTTCTATATCTTCAGGGTAAATGCCTCGAAATGTCAATCTAAAATCATCCTGTCTTATTTGTTAATTGTCCTTAGGTGTGAACCCTAGTAACCTCATGAACTTATTCACCTATGAGAAGGGCTTTTGCTTTGTGCACTACTTGTCCCAGTTATGTGGGGACCAGGACAACTTTGATGCCTTCCTCAGGGTAAGCTTAAGGCTTTAATGGAAATTGGTATTTTACATTTGCATAGATATATATGTAGATGTGAGCACATTAATATAATTAAAAATGAGCAGGGAAAAAATAATTCCTACCCTAAACAGTGTGAGAAGGTTAGCACATTTCATTGCTGAATTATACCATCATTTGTTCTGTTGGATAATAAAAAAGGTAATGCACATTATTAAGCTTTCAGTAACAATGGCAGCCATACCTGTAAGGTATTGGTGCACAAATCATGCCTAATAAAGTAGAGATGCACCGATTGCCCGGCCAGAGACCGGAATCGGTCGATTTTTGGTATGCTCGGCCCAAATCGGTGACCGGCCGATAATGTGCCATCTACCAGCCGGTCAGCTGGCAATAAGAGGATGTTCAGTGTCAGTGATTTTATCAGCGCGCAGCCGGCAGCTAGTGCTGGACTCCTGCCAATTCCTTCCAGCCAGGGAGGCACACCCTCTGCTGCTCTCCAACCAATCACTCTAGGGGGATGTGCTGTGTACACCACAATAATACACTATGCCGGGATGTCTAGTTTCGCAAGGGCTCATGGG
>CM070035.1:67314681-67328835 GCA_036250615.1 Ptychadena robeensis | reverse complement strand
ACTTACTGTAAAATCGGAAATCGGAATCGGCCAAGAAATTTGTAATCGGTGCACCTCTATAATAAAGGGTTAGGCAAACTTTTTACCTTGTGAGCCACAATTAATTTTTAAATTTGACAAGCCGGGCCAGAGAATGATCCCGTTAGTGCCGCCCGATCCCAAGTCCTCCCAGTAATGATCACCAGGGAGATTAAAAAAGAAAAAAATATATAAAAATGAGTAAGTAAATCTAAGCAAACTACGGCCTTTAGCAGGAGACCTTTATAATCATACTCTAGGCATTATCTTTGCTTATTGCAGGGACTGAGTACAGGGGAGCCAGAGTATCTTGACACCAAGGTGAAGCTGTATTCTGATGCCAGAACAAAAATCAAATGTGTGGGACAATAAAGCTTAGAATACTTATGTGCTTTTATTTAATATTCTTTGTCATCTAGAAAACATTATGTCCTTATTGCCTTACAGGATTATATTGAGAAGTTAAAATTTCGCAGTGTTGTAGCTAATGATTTGCTGGAGTCTTATCTCGGCTTTTTTCCTCATTTGAGAGGTGATAGCCAATCATGTAGTGAAGGTAAGCTAAGTTGTAATTTAATCAAATGCTTCTTCTCATACATAAAGCATGTGCTCATTGTATGTTTTCTATTAATGTCAGGCCTGGATTTTGATCGCTGGCTGAATGCCCCAGGACTACCCCTGACCCAGCCAGATCTTACTCAGGGATCTGTGTTCACGTCACCAGTAGAAGCATTGCATCAGCTGTGGATGGCTGAACCTCTGAATATTGAAGCTGCTGCTGCCTTTGTAAATATTGCAGACTGGCAAACTTTTCAGACTGTACTTTTTTTGGACAAGCTGTTGGATCAGTCTCCGCTACGACCAGGTGACTGCATGATATCTTACAGTTAATTTGCAAGTACCTTGATAGCTGTAAATTCACTGCCACATAACACTCACACACATTTGACTCGTGCACACACATAAGAGACGAATCTGTTCTTAGAATGCATTTTTTAGAATTACAGTTTTGTCTGACATGTTGGCATGGTCTAAAAAAAATACAAATGCATTAACAGAGGACACAGTGAGCTGACAATAAGGTTGTCTTAAGCAGTACCTACAATGGCACTCAGAAGTTATATAGCAGCTCCTAATTTCTTACCAAAACTCTGATTTCCCAGTGCCCCGTGCTATGACATCTAGGGTTTGTCCTTTGACAATCCCTAATTTACAGCAAAAAGTAAAGGGAGGGTGGAAAGAGCTAAAAAGTGGATAAATAAAATAAAGATTTCAAAAAAGACCCCACCCCCAATTCACATGCAACCACCAAGGTATGCCCAACGCGCAATGAAGTTTATTCACTCCAAGAAGAAGATCACTACCAGCACCATTGTTAATGGTTAACTCTGAAATAGATTTTCTAGTACTATGATTTGAAGTAATTTCTTTTTTGTTTATTTTGTCTGATATTCTTTATATTTGTGTGTACTGAAATAGATTTTGTATCTCAACCTCCTATTTTTCTTTCTTAGAGGTGATGCTTCAGCTGTCCCTGTGCTATTCTTCTGATCTGGCTACTATGAACACAGAAATCCGGATTCGATGGTTACAAATTGTGGTGCGAAACAACTTCCAGCCAGACTTGCCTCGAGTTCGCCACTTCCTACTTTGCCAAGTAAATAAAAAGTATTTTATATATCTTGAAAAAAAGTTTCTCCTTCTATGCCAAGTAAACCTCTATCAATCAAGAGAATTTGAAAAATAAAACAGGTCAGAACTAATAATTGTAAAATGGAACCTTAAGATTGAATTAAATTGGCTTAGAAGGTTGCCACTTTATAATAATTCAAACTTTAACTTTGCTTAACCTCCTGAGCATTTACCTCAAGTTTAGCTGGGGGTAAGTTACCTCAAGCTACACTCTGGGATACTCGCCTATCACCGGTGAGCCTGCAGTGATATGACTATCGGTGGACCCGCCCATCTCTTCTGGGTCTGCCTCATTGGCATCATCGATGATGCTGAAGTAGCAGGGGTTGGGGCCATTGACCTCTATGTTAAGGAGGCAGCACCTTTTTCTTTTTCAAGCATGTTAAGGGGGAGGGAGAGAATCTGCGATTTACCCTTGTGCGCATTTAATAAATGCTCAGTAGTTCAATGTTCCTAAAGGCCTTACCTAATTTTGGGCTGTTACTGATTTAGGTAAATCAGTGTAAACTAAATGTAATCTAAAGCTGACCAAGAAAAAGGAAAGGCAATAAAAAAGCCAACTGACTGATTCTGAAGCGACTAGCCTTAGTCTGTGTATGTTAGTATTTAAAGAAAACAGCCATGTGGCAGAAATTATGGCTATGGGTAGTTCACTATCACAATGACATCTAGAAGGATTCTTTTTCTGTTCATCATGGAGAAGGCAAGTAAAGCTGCAGATAATACTGCATTAGGAAGATCTGAAATGCATGGCCTGTTTGTTCCCCAAAAATATATGACTATTTGCACTTTTTTCTTTTTTAGACCTCTAGGATGTACACTATCCCACTTTATGAAGATCTTAGTGCAGGACCTCTAAAGTCATGTGCCCTGGAAATCTTCTGTCAGTCTCATGGACGATTACATCCAAATCTCCGTAAAACCATCCAGCAGATCCTGGCTCAGGGAGGTCCTGTGGTGCAGCCAGACTCTGCCTTGCCTATGCTGTCTTCTGAGCTCTGTACACAAGGCTCTTCCTCTCTCAGGGATGTGAATGTGACAGCCTGACAGAGCGCTACCAGCACTGATGCATCTGCTAAGTAACTCCCTAATCCTAGCTGGGTATGCCTTGACCAGGCATAGCAGGAGATTGGGGGTGCTGTGGAAATTTGCACTTGGATGGATTATGCAACGAATTATGTTGGGGGCATTGAAGCCCCAATGACTGTATTTTCTCTAACTTGCCTTCAGATGGCAGTTTGGTGCCAATGGTGCATATATTTAGTTTGGAGTACAGAGTCTGCTGTGGGCCTGCTAACATTAATTGAAATACATCTATGCATTTTTTTTATCGTATTTGCAGATCATGAATATTTTGTGTTGATCTTAATATCCCTTGAAGAAAAAAAAAAAAAGAATAATTGTACTTTTATTTAGCAGTGTTTAAAAGCTCTTGAGTTGTAGTGCATTATACGAGTGGAATTCCCCACCATTGGGTATACGCACTTTGGGCCTTGCCTCCTCCTTGCTGAGTATCCAATATTTATGGCTGACGCTAGAAAAAGGAAAAGTCTGCCTAATCCAAGATGAAGATGTGACTCAAGTGGGAGAACAAGGTCATAAAAGGCATTGCTGAATATAGTTCTACTCTTCTTCCGTTTCTTAGTTTGTTTTTTTCTGGATTTGATACTTTGCCACTTGTTCTGGCAATCCATGTATTGTGGTTTTTCCTAATTATTAATGCCAAATTGACAGAGGGATATATATATATATATATATATATATTTACTTTTGCTGAATCTGTTTCAGCTTTCTCTACTTCTCCAACACGGCTAATATGTTTTGTAGTGTTTTATTCTTCTTGGATTTTAATTTAATTGCTAGTGGTGCTGATTAACCATTTAAAATGACATTTTAAATTTGTTTTAGTATTATAGCTAGTTATACCCCGACTTTAAATTGACTAGGGCAGATTTTGGTTTTACGGCACATGGTTTTGTGTGGGTCCCAAACAAAAAAGTTTTTTTTTTATCATCCTTTCTTTGCCAGTGGACTCTTCTTTCCCACGACCTTTAGATATCCAGACAGAAGCAGTCCGAATTAATTCCCCCCATCACTCATTTTACACTCATACCAGCAATTCATTACCCGTTGTTGTGCTAATTACCCATTTTACTGCTTTTTGTATAACTAAGCAATGTTTCTCATGGAGAAGCAAAGTATGGAAACATCATTTTTTTTCTTTTTTGAATTGATATTTGTAAATGACATTGAAACTGCCGAAAAATTAAACCATGCTTAAGTTTCTGATTTGTATGCTTGATATAGCTTTTTATGAGATTATATTAAAAAGTCAACCTTTTGTGAGAGAAGAGTGCTCTGATATTGCTAACCTACCAATGTATGATTCCCTGGTTGTACTGCAGAAAAGCCAAGTATTCTTCTGCTAGCTTTGCAGACAAATGAGAACAAGGACACAAGGCACACAATTTGGTGCAACAAAGTGTCAAGTACTGCAAATGATAAAATAAAACAAAAGCTAAAAATACATTAGGAGCAGGTAGGAGGTAGTTTGCATGCTAACATTCTTTTGGAAACAAATTGATTGAAACACTCTTTCATTGATTTCATGCTTCATTTAAATCAATTTGGGTTGAATCAGTAAAGGTCTGGTCGATCGTCTTAACCTCCCTAGTGCTCAGCCCTTACTGTACCATTTTAACTGTGGTACAGGCGATTGCAGCAGAGTACACTGCTTGAATTTCTTGCCCGCCCCTGTCCACGTTGCTGGTGACGTGGGCTAGGAAACCGATGCCCCTCCATTATAATGGATGTCTATGGCGTGACCCCCGCCCCTTCCGGAACCCCGGAAATGCTGCAGCGATATAGAGAATTGCCACAGCTTTCCAAGGGTGTATCATATTTTTCCGATCCACGCTGTTCATCTCAACTGCTAGAGAGGTTAAAGTGCACTTCTACTCCCCTTTTATACTCCATATGCTTTGCAGTTGAACCCCATATTTTAGTGACAATATGTCAAAAACAAAAAGTAAAACCATCCCAGGCTAGTGAAATGTAAACAAACTTGGATGGCAGAGCCATCTTGTGGACAGATTGTTAATTTGTATTGTAGAAGGTGAAATTTCAATGAGAACTCCACTATTTGACTCCCACCCATTTTACCTGTTTTTGTGGGTAAAATTAGGTACCTCTGCTTATATTTGGGTTGGCTTATACTCAAGTATATACTGTAGTTTTGTCCAAAATGCATTGTTTTGCCTCAAGATATCATAAGTAGAAGATACAGAACAGGACCTAGTACTGAACCTTGTACCCCACTAGTCCCATCACCTGACTTGAACAATACAAGGCAGGATGGATCAATGCCCTTACCTTAACACGTAATGTCCTAGAAATTAAGATTTATCATACAAGGCATCTTCTACAATATTGTCCAATTTTGGTAAGCCCATGTGAGTTGTAGCTTCAGTTGTCTGTTCCTAGCTGATCAGGGCCAATCAAATTCCTCCTCATTAAACCTGCTTATCAATATGTTTATAAATCTTTGTGCAGTCATGTTAGGGGAAGAATGAGCCACCCTCAAATTTCTCACAAAGTTGAAATTGTCCAAAATATCTTTGTATTCTGAGGCATTCAGTGTTGTTCTCACTGGAAGCAAGGGGCCTAACCTAGAAAAACAACGCCACACCCTTCTGCAGAGAATGTATCTCCACTGCTCTACAAGCAAGCTGTCCAGAGGAGTCAAGCAAGGTTAGACACATACAGACTATAAGTGGGCATACATGGTTGGATTTTTCTGTTTCAAAGTTTTTATTACATTTTGTATAACAAAGTGCAAAATACAAACACGTAGGCAAACAATCGACCAAAATATATAAGCAATATATCATTGTATAAAGTCAACCAAGCTTGCATAGTGAATACAACAATCAATGAAGATAACATGGCATACATGGTCAACTAATAGAGAGCCAAAATATACTCCCACGCGATAGGGCTTCTACCGCATAGATGTCACAAAATATCAAATAAACAGCCAGTATGACATAAAACAAATTTAAAGGTAAATAAGGCCTAAGCCAAACAAAATATTGTAATAAATGAAGAAAGGGGAAAGAAAAGTATTCGTGGGAGTGAGTGAGAAGTAGAGAGGAAAAGGAAAGTGGAGAGAAGTACTTCACCCCTAAAGGTAGACAGGAGGTGGCCATAGGTGTCACCTAACCACAAGAGCCAGGTCATAAATAGGTCAGGCTGGCTCTGTGAATATCGGGGTGGGATGCCTGTATCCATTGGTGCCAAATGTCCAAGAAGCGTATACGACACGGAGGAAACCTGTGGACACCGTCTCCTGACACTGTGCAGGTGAGTATAATTTACCCTAATTACCTTGATCCTACCAAACAGGTGGTTCCGCTTTTCTGCTGACAAGTGGCCCCCTGTTCCTCCTGTTGTCACGTGTTCTGTCCTTGGGCGAACCCCCAATATCTCCTGTGATTTTTAAAATCCATCTAGATTGATCCAACCACACCTCCTGAGGAAAATCTTTGTTGAAACGCACGTCGAGGTAGTGGATCCTTTATAGTTATATGGACTTTTAGATCAACCAAGTTCGCCATATGTATCAGCAGACATCTAAACAACCAAAGGAGTCTGCCCAGATGTGAACAATAAAGACTTTTAACATTTTTCTAAGGACCTTCTGGACATGTGATATTTTTGCTACATAAGACCAATGTGACGTGACCATTTTATCGATGTATCGATATGATCTCTAATATCTAATTTTATTGATCTGTATTTGTACCACAATCTTCTCCAAAATCCTCAATCTGAGGTAACATTTAAGGGTTGGGTTGGCCACACTTAAAGTCCCTGTGTCTTTGCCCTAGGGCAAAGAGAAATAAATTGGAAGGACGTTGGGTCTGATTAATCTTCGGAACCCACCGCGCCTCCACCCCCCCCGTATACATTGTATTTGGGATGGTGGCCTCTCCCAATTAGGTATAAGTGGTAACTCTCTTTTACAAATGTCCAAGAAGCGGTCATGCTTGTCCTCCTGAATACTTGCTAACTTCTCATGAATGAGTATAAAATCAACTCTATTCATGCATTCCTGGAAGTGAGCATATAGTTAGCATAGCCGCAATGGGAAGGTGTTTTGGAATGCTTAGTTTGGAATCGTTTAGACCGGAGACAATACAGCTTATTCCAGAACATGGTGACGAAGGGGCATATCCACTAAATATGAAGCATGTCTTCATTACATGAGCAGACCCAAAAACACTTGGATGAGAAAGAGGGAAAAATATGGAGGGAACCACGTACCACCTCATCAAGGTTAGTGACATCGAACATTCCAATATGTTGGCCGAAATGTGAGACCCAACACACAATTAAGGTGTGACAAGAACAGAAGTTTGACAAGGTGATTATAGTGGAAAGAAACCAAACCTGGTCATAAGGGAGCATGACGGCAAATGGCTTCAAAGGATGTCATAACATTATCAATAGGGAGGGACATAGATAAGGCTAAGCCAATCTGGATGAAGGGAAAACATTCTGGTTCAGTAGCGGCTTTATGGTTGGATTTATCTATTTAATATTAAGCTGGGCATAGATGGGTCGTTTTCCCGTTGACTGCTCAGCTGACCGACTGGCTGCGATGACATCATAACACACGGCCTCTAGTGCTGAGAATCAGCCGTCCCCATCCGAACTAATGGAATTGGCGGGGAAATTACCGGCATGTCGGATCACTGTGCAATCCGTCATGCGGCAGATTCCTGGTCAAACTTTCCTGCCAGTCGTTTGGCTGAAGAATTGAGCAGAAATCTGCCCCTCTATGCCCAGCTTTAATTTTGAAAAATTAGTGTATAAAGGCAATTTTTTTTTATTGACAAAATCAACCAGACAATTTATCAGCTATCGGACATTACATTTTAAATGATTGTTCAAGTTTTTGATGGATTCACTTGTGACTGTGGCAGGTGCACATGTTAACCTGGAATGGATCAAAGACCCCGCTGCATCCATAGGCTTCGGTGACACCAGACATGTTATGTCAATGTAATGCTTCCTGGATTGCACTGCAGTGATGAAAGAAGTAAAGGATAGGGGTCCATGACTGTGAGAGCAAGCCATGCATTGTTTCTACATCCTTAACAGCTATACACAGAGAACAAACAAACAGTTTCATGTAAAAAAACGCAAACATGATCAGAAAAGGCTGGTGCCTTTATAGCCCTTCTATACATGCCTGTTTCTAGCATTTTGGGGGCCCTGTGCAAAATTATTGGGTTTTAGGTTGCTATTGTTTGGCTGGCCAAGTTGTTGAGCTGGAGGGGGGGGGGGGGGGGGGGGGGGGGGGGGTATTGCTATAGTTCAGCCAGCCGAGTTGTGTTATAGGGGGTTTATCGGTGGGCAAGTTATTTAGCGGGGGTGGGGGGGAAGGGTGTGATATGCATGCATAGTGGGAGAAACGTCCCTACTTCTATATCTCACTCAGGTCACAGCACTCCACATTCTCCTCTCCTTGCAGAGTTTATTGTGTGTTGAATATTTCATGAGTATTGATGTCATAGATTGATGTAACAGCATCATACGATATGGTAAGGATTATATACACAGAATGTTTTTATAATTCTTTATAAGCCTTTTAATGAAGATATATGTTAAGTTGGGCATGGATGATTATATTTCATGGTGATTTCTCATCATGACGTCCTCATGCATGGTCGGTTGTTCCTAGAATCGGCTGCGCACCCTTTGTATACTTTGGTTAGGGATGCTGGTCAAAGAGATCAGCCAAAAAAATCTGGACATGTCCATACTTTGGCGGATTGATTTATTGGCCGATGTAGGGCTTGTTTCCACTAGAGCATTCAGCCGCGGATCGCTTTGTCCCGTCCGACCTTTTTTTCGCGTACATAAAAAATGACTATGGATGCGGTCAAATGGTGTCCTCAGTGAATAGGGATCAGGCACGTTTATCCACAATGGCATGCGATCGGGCGCGGCACGTGGTTAAAAACGCGGTAGGGTAGTGTTCAAAAACATTCCCTAAATCACGTCATAGCGCGCACATCGGCGTGCGATTTGCATAATAGGCAAAAAGCTATTATTTTTAATGTGAGCGTCTGAACGCCCTAGTGGAAATAAGCCCAGCATAAGACATTGTATTTTTTCTATTATATAGCACCTGAGACTTGTTC
The DNA here is from genome assembly GCA_036250615.1 of Ptychadena robeensis. NCBI lineage: Eukaryota > Metazoa > Chordata > Amphibia > Anura > Ptychadenidae > Ptychadena > Ptychadena robeensis. The sequence continues at coordinate 67,319,914 of CM070035.1, read as the reverse complement.
ACTCAAGTGCTTGGACCGGGAAAAAAGGAATAAATCACCAAACTTGTTCTGAATTATTGCAGCTAAATGAAAGCATGACCTGTAAATTAGGGCTGTTTGCGCACCGGCTCCGTGGCCCCTGTCATTACTCCACGTCACGTGCTGCAATAAAACATGCGAAGTGACATGTTAGTACATGCAGTCATATCACAGTCACTGGAGAAGACACACACCAGCCCCCCATCAGTAGCCTCAGCAGCAACATCCTTGATCCATTATAGGGGGCGGGGTCTTGCAGCATAGCCCCGCCTGTATGTGAACGCCGACTAATCCGCTCCACCCAATACTAGCCCATCTGTCATTGTCTGTGTGTACCGGGACTTGTGATTGGCTGGCGGCGGGATGGTCGCAGGATGGGGATGATACCGGAGACCCCGGCTGGGCGGCTGTAATGGGGGATGTGCTGGCTGTCAGTATGGCGGCGTACAGGATGCTGTGATCGGTGATGTCTCTCTGCTGTCAGTCCTCCGTGTCACCCCATTGTCGGGTATATTGGTAAGGTGGGCCTGATGGAGATGCCACATGCTGACCTGCTGCAGGTGACATGCCGCTCTTCGTGGACCCCGAGTTTCCCCCCTGTGTGTCCTCCCTAGTCCGGAGAGGGGGGACCCCGCTGTCCCCTCTGTGTGAGCGCATTACATGGCTGAGACCACAGGTGAGGTCTGAACGTGGTCCTCATGAGATCTCCATCACTAAGTATATCTGTGTAACGTTCTCTCGTCTTTCCTAGGAGATATGTGCGACCCCCCATCTCTTCCCGGGGGATGACCGCCTTGGTGTGGGGAAGCAGGGAATATTGGGGGATTGCTGGTTTATATGCGCCTGCTTTGCATTGCAGAAGTCTGACCAGCTCCTTCACCAGGTACAGCTGCTTCTCAATGTCTATCATCACATGTTGTGTATCAATGTCCCCACCTACCCTTCCTCACTTCTTGTGGTCACCACCTCTTATATAGGTGATCCCGGCCGGGCAGTGTACGTGGAATGACCCTGGATACAGCGGGTGCTTTACTTTCCGATTTTGGAGATTTGGACGCTGGATGGACGTGACCATCGATGACTGTCTGCCATGTTTGGGACAAAAACTCTGCTTCTCCCATTGTCAGGACCAGGGAGCATTCTGGCTTCCACTCCTGGAGAAAGCGTATGCCAAGTATGTCACCCTCATCCTTCCCTTCAGTTATAGGTTCTGTGTTTTTCTTTTAGTAGACTATCCTGTGGATAAACACAATGTGCATGTTACACAAAAGTGTAGACACAAAATGAGTTTATCTCTATTTATAAACATAACCTGATTTGGTGATCTTGCTGTCTGTGCTTTTTCTTCACTATAACAGTCAGCAGAATTTTCAGGCATCTTCAAGGACTACAAATCACCTCCGTATCCTATGCATAAAAGGAGGGGGTGAGGTGATTTATAGCCCTACCTTAGTGTTAAAATATACTTTATAACAGTTCTGTAATTCAGCTTGTGTGCTTGCCCAACTTTTCCATTATTTGTTTTTACATGCCACCTTGATATGTCAGTCTGTGGACCCCTCCTGGCAGAATGTTGGGTCACAGTAGTCACTTATAGGCACTTTGATAGGAACAACATGTGGTGTTGATACGTCACACGACTATTGAAAAGCACATTTCTTTAAATGTATGTTTTATGTATTGGCAGGTTACATGGCTCATATGAGTCTCTATGGGCAGGGCAGGTGGTTGATGCTTTGGTAGATCTGACCGGTGGGTTGGTAGAAAGATGGTCGCTGGAAGATTTGGAGGACAATGTCCAGACAAAGATGTTTGGAAGAATGTTGGACCTGAAAGAGTGTTGTGCAATAAGTTGTTCTGTGCTCCATAGTAAAGAAGGTAAGAGAAATGTCAGCAGGGGTTACTAACTTTACTTTTATGGCTCAATTCACATCTGTTTACTGACCTAAAATAAGATGCAAGTAACGGTCCTACTCATAACCATGCGACCATGTGACCTATCATTATCTATATTTTACATAAAATCTGAAAGTGTTGTCCTCGTTATGCATAGTACATAAAAAAGCCCTGCCCTTTGTCTTTACAGCAGATATCAGGTTGGGGTTTTGGGAGAAGACCGTTAAAGTGCCCCCCAAAAATGCTTTGCATGCTATGCATTGTAGTTCACTTAAGCACAATTTCCTCCCCATGGTGAGAATGAAATAGACAACAGTGCATACACTGCATGAGCACGCAGCTGGAACCTTAGCAGTTGTATTCAGCCTAAATAGTGACTTCATCACATAACTAAAGCTGGGCGTAGACGGGTCATTTTCCTATAGACTGCCCAGTCTACCTAGCGGGCGTGATGACGTCATCACACTTGGCCGTTAGTGGTGAGAATCGGCTGGGCACCCTTTGTGTGCCGGCCATTACTTCGGCTGGGGATGGCATCTAATTGGATCGGCTCTGAATTTACCATCATGTCGGATCACTGTGCGATCTGACATGCGGCAGATTCTTGGTCAATATGACCATGTGGGTGCACCCGATTCTCTGCCAATGATCAATTGCTGGAACACGTACGGCAGCCGATCGGCTGTCGTATTGGGCAGGATTCGGCCCAACTATGCCCAGCTTTATGCAGAAACCCTCCACTTACCTTACCAAGTAATGTCACCTGTAATAGCAGGAAGAGATCAGCTGTGAGTACACCTGACCCAAGTATAAGCCAAGAGTGACCTTTTCGGCACATTTTTAGCTTTAGAAAAATTTGGCCAATGCTTGGGTATATACGGAATCACCTCCTACACAAGACAAACCCCTCCTCCAGGTAGGTCTACCTAGGGGAGACATTGACAGACAGATCTGCTTCTATAATCTGTATCTGTTTAAACCCTATGTAATGGAGTTTTGAAAGGATATTTAAAAATGTCCTTGCCCAAAGCATCGTATTCCCCAGGGAAAGAGACCCATGGTCCCCAGATTTCTAGCTTGATCTTTTTAAGTTCTTATTACTATAGAAATGTGAACTAAAACCAATATTCAAAATGTTTATATTATAATATTCTTAGTTTCAATCTATCTACTTGTACACCTTCCAGCCATATGAATACCCTTTCATGTTTGTATATGTTAATGTTCTCAATCTATGTATCAGGTGCTGGAGAACTGGGTGAATTCCACGCGTTTACAATCACAGACATCCAACATGCAGTCACAAAGTATGGGCAGGAGTTGACTTTAATACGGGTACATAACCCTTGGGGGCGAAGCTGCTGGAGTGGAGCATGGGGGACGAAGTAAGTAGAAATTAAATCTATGATAAGTTCTACATCAAATGTACATTTAGGGCTTCATGGTTTCACACAAGATTTAAATAATGTTAACGCATAAAAAAATAAGAGGGCGGATAGAAAGGATCTATCAAATGTCTCCTATCTCCAAAAGCTTTGGACTTTAGGACTTTAAATTGCATACGCCATACCATAAATCACTTACAAAACCTGTATCTTATTAATATGTTTTTTGTAGTAGTTTAATAGCATTTGATCAGAGCAATCATGTGATTAAACATGTAAATACATAGTCATTAAAATCTATACATGCAGCATGAATTTCAAAAGTTCTGCTATTGATATTTTCTATAGATTTTTGGGGTGTTGGCTTCTCACTGTGAGAGAGTTTCTCTTTTTCATTAATTTCAAAAGTTAGTTTTTCTTTTTACTGTTTTTTTCAGTAGTGATAAATGGGCCTTATTGGACAATTCTCACAGTGCTAAATTCCTTCATGATCTTCAAGATGGGGAATTCTGGGTGGAGAAAGAAGAGTTTCTGCAAGAGTTTAATGAAGTGACTATGGCATTTCCAGTGGATAAGATGCAGAACATCCAAAGTATTTGGACAGGTAGGTAAACTTGATGAGAGAATCCATACTGCCCATATATAAAGCCGCCCATCACCTCTGCACTCGGCTGACATGCACTATCCATCATGCACTGCATACGTTTAGCGGCCATAGACTGCAGAGGCCAAAATAACCGCATTGTCCCTTAACCTACATTTTTGCTTTTTAATATGTCCTTGGCTTCAGAGACTTTTAAACCATTAGCCTCCAAGGCTCTTTTTAAGTACTTTTCATTAACATACATCATGAGATAGTAGATTCGGGCCTAGGCAATGCCAGAGTCTTTATCCCTTCGATACAGACTTTCAGATTAAGGTCTTTGAGTCACTAAGCTGTTCCACTCTTTTCTTTCACGTGACATATCTGGACTAAAACAGCCCATACACGGGTCAGATTTTCAATCCATCGACTTAAAACGATCAATTTTATAGTCGATTGATTGAAAATTGAGTTTTGCCCACCTGGTTAAATCGACTTAATCCGAATTAAAATTGAGTGAAAATTCAGTCATTATTTGATCGGACTGGATGGTAAATTTTGATCGGTTGATTGAAAATTGGTTCGGTATTTTGAGAACCAAGTGTGGTCAACCAATTTTTTGATAAATTTTTTTTTTCCTACCTATTCTACCTCACTTCTGATTGAAATTTTAATCGGACCATTTTGGATCGCTTGTTATGTCGATTGAAAAAAAAAAAATCGATCAAAAATCTTGTACTACATATGGCCCATGATACAATCGACATACAATTTTATACCGACTTAAAAATTGATCGTTTTAAGTCGATTGATTGAAAATCTGACCCGTTTATGGGCTGCTTTAGTGGTAGCCTCTTCCAAAGTAGTCCCATTTGCTCAATTCTACTCCAGGCTGCTGACTTGCAACATTCTGATAAATCTCTTTGAAGCACGATTTGTGGAACTCCTGGACAAGTTTGTTTCTGGCCTGGTGGATCAGGAATATGTCTTAAGCCCCCCATACATGCTTACATTTCGGCACACAGCGGTTGATCTGCCTAAAAATTGGGTGCCGATCTAAAGTTTAAAGGGCCTAATCGCCCGCCAAATCGATCCTAGCAATTATAGACATGTCCGTAATTCTTAGATCGGTCTAATATTTTAGACGGGGACACTAAAGTACGGGTATGTCTCCTCAGCTCCAACGGATCTGAGATCTGTCGGGGCTGAGGACACAGCCTGTCTGCCTGCTTCTCTCCCTAAGCTGTAAGGGTGGGAAGGGGGGAGGGAAGGTGCTGGAACAGCTAGGGGGACCCGATGTCTCTGCTGATTGACCGTGCACAGTTGAATCGGCCAAAGCATTGGGTCACAA
>CM070035.1:67266960-67305597 GCA_036250615.1 Ptychadena robeensis | reverse complement strand
TGGACAAACTTACAAAATCAGTGAGGGGTCAAATAATTATTTCCTCCACTGTACATGACTCGATACCACTTTGCGCAGAAATCAATCGATTGCAGCGTGGTTACGCAAGAACTGCACAACGATCGTACAATGATCGTTCGGGGAATCTGTGTGCAACACCTGGGGGAATCGATCTCTGGCAAACAAGACTCTCGATCCCCACCCAAAGTATTTGAGATCAAACAGGGAAATGCCAACAAGTAGGATCCCTGTTCGATCGGCATTTACTTGGAGCCGGATCGCTCGCTCCAGGTGTGTTTTTGTGGGGATCAATCATTTGGGAATAAAACGAGCCATGTATTGCCGGCTTAGGTCCACCTTTTCCTCGTACTATGGTCCAGTGACACCAATGATATATAGCCACAGACTTTCCATAAGTTTCTTTTCCACACATTCCTGATTGAGCCTCCGATCAGCTGTCTCCGTCCACAGGTCACCAGCTGGCTTTGGGTCAAATGTAACTCTCACAGTACAACACATTTGAACCCCCAGATCTGCATTGCATTCCCAATTGCACGCCCCTAACTGCAACCTTTCATAGTTATTCATATTTCCCTGCAGTTACCCAAGTGACATAAATTATATACATTTAGCTGCGGCCGCCCAGACACGGAGTGCCTCCAAGTTGTTAGTAGGCATATGAGCTTTGTAACAATAATGCAGGTATGCATAGCTAGTTTTTGCCCCTTTTGAGTACCAGAGTACCACTTTGCACCCCTAAGTAATGGTCTATTTTTGTACTTTCCTCCTGATGGTGTTTCCCAGGTATATTATGCCTAGTTTTGGTTATTGTTTCAATTGTATAATTGTTTTTATAAAAAGTTATCATATATAGAAAAAAACAGAAGAAGAAGAATTTATAGCAACAATTATAATATAGTAAAGCTGACATGATATTCCAATATGTAAGTATGTTGTATCTTACCTTTAAAATGTCAGTCACTTTGTGGTCTAATTTCTATTATTATTTTTTTTGTTAGGTTTCAGTGGTCACAATGATGAAATAGGAATATATGGACCCAGCCAACCAGTATGGATATACTTCTCTATGAAATTCAACTATTTTATATCAATTTCCTGTTCCATAGGACCTGCAAAATTAGTGGTGCTTTGGGCACTATTGGAAATTTTCAGTGGAGTGTTAATGTGGACTGGTATTACTAATCTGTATAAATTTAAAACTGCCCACTTTTGTGCCACGACTATTTATTTTGAAATGTTGTATACTTTGACAAAAAAATTAAACCTACTCTGATCAAAAGTTTGACATGTTACACATAAACTGTGACAAAGTCCTTCATGATTAATGGACAGTGGAAATAGGAATAATATAGTGGTAATTTCCACTATAGCTTGTGTTTAATCCTAACATTTAATTTCCCAATTGCAACTGATACCTGAAACCCAGATAAACATGTTCTCTCCATCGACATTTTGTAATGATAATGAGCTAGAATTAACTTAAAGGGGATGTATACTCAAAATCTAAAAACAATATATGTATAATTAAAGTAATGACTAAGGGGTAGGAGGTGTCTGTATATTAATCAATTTGGTGTTGTGCCCTAGCCAAAAATAAATTTACTGAAAAGATAAAAACCCTACTGGTGGGACAAACAGTTACCCCATGGTGCTTGAGAAGCAAGGACCGCTAGAAAATGGCAATTGCAGGCATCCAAGATTAGACATAAATTAAGTTAAAAGGTCTTTATTAAGTAATGGTAAAGACCATTGAGTTGACAATTAAAAAACATATCGGCGAACAAATGGTACCACAGTCGGTCCCACTGGTATGCCGGTACAGGTAAAAACATGTGTCAAAAGTATGATCGGTATGGCCTTAAGGTTTGTACAATGAAATCATCTAAAGGTCCGTATATCCTCCGACGCGTTTCGCCCAGGGGGGCTTCCTCAGGGAGTTTGTTGGGACTAACGATAATTCATTTGTACTGAAATAGGATCAATTGCTGTATACTTAAGAGAGTGGAAGGATGGTCAGGAGTTGATCGGTCCACCTAGGGCAAATGACAGGTCCCCTTTGCGGTAGCTCAGGCCACTCACCAAAGGTAGGGCTCTGTAGCCTCGTCCGGTGTCTACAAATGGATCAGGGGTAAGAGTGGAACCATCCTAGTCCAGCCTGTCCGGTATGCATACCCTCCTGGAGGGACCTGTCATTTGCCCTAGGTGGACCGATCAACTCCTGTAAGGGACTTTCTTAAATTACTCCTTACAGGTATGTTTTTATTTTGCATTCCTCCCTGTTATTGACACTTCTAGTGATGAGTTTCTGGTGGTAGGTTTGCTTTAAGTATCGATTTGTGCCTTAGGCTGTTAATGCAAACCTAAGTTCTTAAAATCAAGATTTATATACCCATTATTAGCATTGTGTTTCACTTGCACTAGCAGTCTCCATGTCACTGCCTCATTAGTAAGGACTAATTTACATGGGTGGTCGCAAAGGCAACATTTTTGCTGGGGCTGGGTTGAGCTTTTGTCTGATAGATTTGTCATTGGGGGCATTACATTAAAATTCCAAATTGCAATAAAAAAAAACCAGACTCCTCTCTCCTCCCATATGTTCAGATATAACATATTGATAGTATATAGACACATTCCAAAGTTTCAGTACTGCATGCTCAACTGGAACTAAACTCTGCCTGGAACTGGTATGTTGCCTTGGCTGTAGGGAGGCAAGAACTGATTCCTGGCAGTGGAATTTTGGCTTGCCTGGAAGATATAGGGTGAATACTGCATGGCGCAGCCCTGCCCACTTTGTTGGAAAATATTCATATTTATTCACCTCATATGGGAATGGCTGGGCCCCTTTTTTATAACTATAATGTTCTCTCCAAAACTGTGGGGTCTTATGGTCGGGTGCATATTACAGTGTGTAAATTTGGTTATTCTAGTTTCTACACATAATGCACTAGGACAGACTGTTCTAAAAAAAAAAGTGCACTTCGAAGTTTAGGCCTAGCTCCACTTTGCCAAAATGCCTGCGTTTGATGTACGTGAAACGCTGGGATGTAGACACGTGTCAAATAAAAGACATCTTAAGCTGGGCATACATGGTCCAATTCCTGCATTATCTGATGCTGTGCGCGCTCCTGCATTAAGGTTTGGGTCATGCAGGAATTGGATGCAGAAACCAAGGATTGGATTGGGCTAAAATCAAAAAATTTAATAATGGTCATGCCAAAACAGCTGAAGTCAAAGGTGCAATCCTGGCTTTACTGGCCCAATGGTACAGTGAGCATCAGGTTGGTTCTATCTCTACAATTTCAAGGACAACAACACAAGAATAAAGACAAGCAACAGGCATTGGGAACAGAAGGTTGGGATGACCACAAACTCATTTGATTGTAACCCAAGAACCATAGGCTGACATTCAGTGACCATCAAACTGACAGGTCAAGAGCATGGCAATAACAATCTAAAACTATAGTCTCCTACAGGCAGGGCTGACGTCATGTAAAGCCAGATAAAGTCCTTCGGAAGTGAGAGTCTGGCTGAGATTTGCTAAAGATTATCTTCTCTGATGGGTCCAATTTCCATCTGGTGCCTGGTCATCTGGGACAGGCCTAGTCTCCCCTGCATCCTAAAAAACTCTGATGCATGTCAAATATTGATTTGTCATGAGCGTGTGTGATGGTTTTTAGGGAACACATACCCATAAACATGCAGCCATCAAATGATAAAAAAGCTTTAGAGCTTCTGCTTGCAAACAGAAGCACTAATGCTCACAAGCCACAACCTCAGTGGGAAGTTGTGAGGGAGAGTAAGTAAGCATTAAGGCCCTAACACACGTACCGAGTGGGGGCCGACAGATCAGCAATGGAGTGTAGCCTGATGACGTCACCCCGCTTCACTCCGTCACTCACAGCATCGGCGGGCACCCTTTGTGTGCCGCCCATTATTTTCAATGGGGACGCTGGCCAACCGAGCTTTGGGGCAACAGGTGGACACCCCCAGTCAGCCGATTTTGCAGACGGACGTGAGCGCGCGTGCAAGCACATCGGTCGCCGCCAATATCGGCCACCACTCGGTGCGGCCTTTACTCTACCTTTTCTCTAAGTTTGTGCTCACTGAAAGTTACATGGCATGGAAAGGTTCCCCCCATGTCCCCCCGGTATTTGGAATGTGGAAGTCAGACTCCCCACAAGAGCATTCATGATCTTGTCGACTAGTTGACAGCTCCTGCGGGAAGTCTCTGTGTGCATGCCAGTCTGTTTGCACACAGAGAGAAGTCCGGAGCTGCGTGTTGACCGACATAATCCCTGTGCAATCAAAGACTGTGTATCAGTGCAGCTCTGGGTGATAAAACTGGCCTCGGCTGGTAAAATGTATACACATGTAGGCCACAGCGCCATCTTGCTCATTTCTGCTAAATTTTCTAGCAATTCATTTTGAATATTCCACTATGTGACCTATGTACAGCTTTGGTACAGAAATCTGAAACTCATTTTTCATACTGCTTTTTGTACAGGATAATCAGACCACCAAGGGGGTTAATCCCTCTCTTTATGTGAAGCATGCAAGCCAGCATATGTAATATTTATTTGCAGGATCCTGGCACAGGCGCAGTTTATTTGAAGAACAAACTGTGCATATACTGTGTAGTGCCAAGGAGGTTAATAGTGCCAAGGAGGTTAAGCTGTGCCCTCTTTCTGGTTTGTGTTCAAATTTGGATATATTTTTAGCTCCCTGGTGGTTTTGACAAAAAAAGGGAAGAAAAGAAGGAAAAAACAAGAGAAACTATTTTGTATCAATGTTATTTTTCCTCTGCTCAGGAAGAAAGGGAGCTTACAAGAGCTGTAAGTTAATACTTTTGGACATGATTATTTACAATATTGGGTGTTGCAGCAGTTGATTTGGAGATCAACATTTGCGCCAACAACCATATTAATGCAACGCTGAGTAGATCCTCACAAGACGATGTTGCTGTCAGAAAGTCGCACTTGCCTGCCTCTGGGTAACCGGGGGTATACGGGAGTGGTATATTCGTACTCTATTCTGTGTATAGCAATTTTGGAGACAATTTTCCCAGAAAAAATAGGATTCATGCAAGGCACCCGTTGTAATACATATTTTTCGATTCGTTGGTTAAAATAACTTTCAACATCGATGCATTTTGTGGTCTCAACAAGTTATTTTGGTATATAGTAGTCTCACATTCCATTAAAGGTTTTAATAGATGGAGACCATGTGACCGATCTTTATCAATAGCACGCAAACTGGAAATAAATTCTTAAGCTGTTAATATGCCTCTCTCCACACCAGCACTTCCGGGTTCCAAATCCCCCGGAAAGGTTTAAGTCCCAATGATCAATATATATATGAAGACCAAAAAGAGAAAGAAATGGGATTTTATGTATACCATGACTGAACGTTGTTTCAAAGGTTTACTTTGTGAATCGACATGTGTTGCAGGAATGTTATTGATGGTTTATTGTAAATGAATACTGTTTAAAGTGATGTATGTTTATTGCCATTAGATATTGCTTGGAATATCCACCATATTACTTGCCTCCTGATGAAGCCCTAGGCGGGTGAAACGCGTTGAGGGTACTCTGGATTGGATCAATTAAAGCTAGACGGCAACTATTTGGAGAGCTATATACAAGCTATCCAATTTATACTGTTAGTTGCATGTACTGTTTCTTAAGTAAATGCCTATTTATGTGTTTGCTTTTGAACAAAATAAATGTATATAAAACCTTTGAAACAACGTTTAGTCATGGTATACATAAAATCACATTTCTTTCTCTTTTTTGGTCTTTGTGTGCTTGGTGCAATACTGAGTGTTTTAGGGGGTTTGGGTTTCACATGTCCTCTTAAGTCATTAAAAGCTATTTATTTAGAATCTCACAGATGAATAAAATGACAGAGAAGAGGATGCAGTTGCTTTTATTTATTCCCTGCAGTGCAATACATGTTTAACACGATCCCACGAGCCAGAGTTGGCAGTAGAACGTTCCTCCTGTCCTCACACATGCGCATATCCCGCCATTTTCTTTAGAACCTACTCTGCTAGAGGCATCGCATAGCGGAGTGCGGGCCACCAGAGGGCGCTGTCCCCACCATTCCGGTTACGTGATTCCGGTTTGCACTGTGGCCTAGTCACGGAAGATTCCGGGGTTTGTACTGTATTGAGTCTTTTCATTCATACCGGGAGGGACCAGATTCTTCGCGCAGCCATTCTGGCGGACACCATGATGGTGCCGCAAACAGCCAACATGAACGACATCATTGATAAGATCGACATGTCTCTCGGTATGTATATGCTTAAATACCGGACGGTGCGGCGGGTAGTTCACCTTTTATTGACCGTGAAGACATTGCTGGTCTCAGACATATAGACCTACACAGCCTTGTGCCACTAGCTACGTCTGTATTAAATGGTGATAATGGAGTCATGACATAAATAGGTTGTTTGCTTCAGAAGGATAGATTCCATGCTGCATTCACTGAGGAGTGACAACAAGGAAATCATTATTTCTCATTTCAGTCTGAGGTGAAAGACTTCACACTGACCAGACATGGCTGCTGAGGTTGGTATGAGAGCTGTACGAGCAAAGTTAGTGGCTGGACCAGCATCCTCAATGGTCTCCACCTCATACAGACAATAACCAGCAATGCACACAGAGACACATAGCACAACTTGTATGTATTCTGCCAGAAACACATCTCAAGGGTTGTATGTATGTATATCTGTATTGTGCCCGGCACACATAACGATGTATATCTGTATTGTGCCCGGCACACATAACGCTGTATATCTGTATTGTGCCCGGCACACACACATACCGTTCCGATTTTTCGTACGAGTTTTGCCCGACCGACCGAACGGGTCAGGAGGTTAATCGATCGGGAGATTAATCGGATTCGGAATTATGTACCCGACCGATCCCGATTTCTCAAAATCGGCCGAAATATTGGTCGGGACCGCTTCGGACCTGTCCGTAAATTTTTGGTCGATCTGCTGTTAATAAATAGGGTCGGGCTGATGGATCGGTGATAATTCGAATTCCGATTTTTCGTGCCAGTCGACCGACGGACCATAACATTTTAGGTGAAAATCGGGTGACAGGATCGGACGAAAAATCGGTCGGGAGAATAATCGGAACGTGTATGGGGGGCTTTAGGCAGACAAAGGTAACTTGCAGAGGGGACATTTTACCACAAAGCAATGATTCAGAATGTTCAGATTACGGTGATGAAATCCATCCTCCCTGTATCTCCTGCGCTCTCCTCAGTGAGTACCATCTTGGGTAGACCTTACATGTGGTATGACTTGCGATGCAATATCTGTAGGTTTGCTTCTTAGGGGATGCCTCCCCTGGTCTTGCCAATTGTGAATTTCTCTGTATTTTTCTCTGCCACATTCCCTCAGCTGTCAGATTTTCCAGGTGTCTTTGGATCCAACCCTGTTTCCCCGAAAATAAGGCATCCCCCGAAAATAAGGCAGCCTTACGTTTTTGCCTCATGCTAAAATATAAGACATTCCCCTGAAAATAAGGCATCGCCGAAGATGTACTGTAACTCCGGACCAGGGGGGATTAGAGGGTGAAATGACGCAGGAGGATCAGAAGAGGTTACTACAATGGTTTTCCCCCCTCTCTGAGTCTCCTGTGTCATTTTGATTCCCCCGTCTGATCCCCCTGTGTCATTGTAAGTGATGCCTCCACCTTGATACACCAGTGCCGTATTCTTCTTCATGGAAAAATTTGACATCCCCCGCAAATAAGACCTAGGGCATGTTTGGGAGCGTTTTACATAAAATTTATATATATTTATATTTTATATAAAATTCATATAAAAACTGTCTTATTTTTAGGGAAACGTGGTAGTTGGATAACGATTTTCTTCTGTCAGTATGCTATCATCCTTGGAGCTCAATGGACCCTTGATGCAGTCTCCATGACTGTATGGTGCAGAGTGACCATGGGGACCTAGTCCTTGAGGTGTCCTGGCTCCTCCTGGGCTTTATGCCCGAACTCAATTTGGCCGCAGTTTGATCGTAAATCAAACTGCGCCCGTGCTGGGATCGGGCACAAACTCCGCCTCTCCATGGGCCTGAGCCTTTCCGAGCCTTTGAGGATCCCCATCCAAAGTTATGGTGATCAGACAGGCATTTACTAACATGCTGGATCCCTATTCGATCAACATTTTCTTGAAACGGGATCGATGGCTCCAGGTGGGCAGTCTTTTGGCTACTTAAGCTAAGGTCTGGCACAATCCATTGGCTTTCTTTGTACTCTGCCTTACAAGTTCACAATTCCTTTGCAGATAGATGATGGAATGTTGGCTATAGTGGTTTTGTACAGTGATCTTGGTATTAATTTACATTTCTTTGATTGTGTAAGCTAGCCATACACGGTTCAATTGACTGTTCAATCGATGTAATTCGATTGATTATTTTGGTCGGTTGATTGAAAATTGAATCATGTCCACATTGAACGATAGTTTCAATTCGATTTAAATTGTCAATTTGCTCGATCGTAATTTGATCAGACCAGTTGGAAAATGAAATTGATTGCTACCACATCGAGTGTAAATTAAATACTATTCCTTGTCCCAACCAAGTGTGATTAGATCCAACAATTAGCATAGTGTTCTCTCTACTGGTCGGCAGAATAGGATGTGTGTATGTATGCTTTTTGTGACTGTAGTCAGACCACTATGATTACTATGCATAGGTCAGGTTATTTTGAGGCGGCTGTTGCAGTAATGGAAATGTATAAGATCAAACACTCAATGTGGTGTGTCATTTAATTCAATTACAATCACAATCGATATACGATTCAATGGTCGAATACTTCGATCGAATTGATGATCGAATTGTTGCAAATTGAACCATTTATGTCATTTCTACATGCATTCCACTTTTAATTATCTGCTTGCTCCAAAAACATTTACGACCATAACAACTTGTACTGAAATATTTTTACTTTAATGTCCATATGTATGTTTTACTAAGTTTAGTGTGCAATATTTTTTAATTCTAGATGACATAATTAAGCTGAACAAAGACCAGCAAAATAAAGCTTCTTTTAATGGGGGAGCACAAAGCGATTCCTTTCAGTGGTTTCAGAACAGGTGGGGTTCTCAACGGGCAATGGGTAAGTATGTAATTGTTTAGCATTTTTGAGATTGTTCTAGACCAGCGATGGCAAACCTATGGCACGGGTGCCAGAGATGGCACTTAGAGCCCTCTCTGTGGGCACTCGACCTGGAAGCCAACATAGAGGCTGATGGAGGAAAGAAATACAGCCCATTGGCTGTCAATGCTGTCAGTTTTCTTGCCTTCTCTTTTAATTGCACACAGCACCCCATACCCTACACTAGCACTGCCAGCCAATCAGAAGCCTGGGGAGGGGTCGAGAAAAAGGTGTATATGTGTGTGTGTATGTAATGTTTAAGCAAGAGTGTGTGTAATGTGAGTGAGTAGAAGACAGAATAATGAGAGAAGGCAGAAGAATTCTCACAGATTAAAAGTTGTAGTTCTACAACAACTAGAAAAGGCAGCAGGGCAGAATGTAATGCTTGCAGTTGTTTCTTTACATAGCAACTTGGTTCTTTCCCTTTTATGCTATGTCACCAGCAGCCCAGGATACAGGAAGCTTGTAGTGAACCCTGAGTTATTAACCCCAAGGATTTGTATGTGTGTAATTCAGGTTACACAGAGATAAATAATTGGGTTTTGGGTTACAGTTTGGGCAATCGGTTTCTAAAACTTATGCCATCACTTAACTAAAATATTTACTTATCAAGTAACGCCCTACAGCTGGCCACTTTTGGATGACCTATATATATATATATATATATATATATATATATATAACACTCTTGTTGCAGTTCTAACATACATATAGGTATAGTTACTGTATAGTTTAGTTGTGGATGAATGACCTTACTTATGTATAATAATAAATGTTCATCCTTCTCTTAGGAAGCAGAATACAGGGAAAGAAAAATGGCACGTTTGGAGTTAAAACAGGCTTGGCATTACGGAAAATGGCTTCATGGAAAGGTGTCAGTCCACTTAACCGTCCTCCACTTAGCTTGAGGGTAAGCCATTTCTCCTTCTTGTGTTCTTTGTATAATGTGGACATTTTCTTAACTTTTTCAAATGTAAGATGCTTGGCTTGTATACTGATGCTTGGTTTCTGTACTGAAAGGAAGCTGAAAGAAGTATAGATGCTTGCAAGAGCAAAATCATAAAATTTTTCAGAATTAAATAACTATATAACTACCTGTCATTTTATGAAGAATTCAGAAGGTCAGTGGTCACCCTTCCGGAGGAGAACAAATATTTCCAGACGCCTAGGAGTTGCACCTTCCATGAAGAGAAATTATTTCAATAGGTAAGACTGGTTTGAGATCTCCTATATTATTAGCAGTACAATCCTGACATTTCAAAATTCTAGATCAGTGGTTGTCAACCTCACATCACAAGGTGTTGTCCCTTCCGGCATGATCAAGTGTAATGTCTCTCCTATTTTCCAACCAGGCTTGTACAAATGATGTGCGGGGTGGGAAGTAAGGAGGAAGAATAACGCCTCAGGTTGAGAACCGCTGCCCTAAATCAACCTTTTATAGTTAGATTTTGCTACCCTTGAATATGCCTTCTAACTTTGAATCCCCAGATCTCTGACACTCGTTGCAGCCCAAAATTATTGGGTTTGTAATTTACTCGTGTGAATCCTCTTAATTACACATCTGAGTCCCTTTTCGTTTTATTTCATTTTTAATATTTAACCTCCTTGGCGTTATGCCAGAACCTAGTACAGTCACAGTTTGTTCTTAGAACAAACTGTGCCCGTGCTGAGATCAGGCATAATCACCGGTGATCAGTGAATGGCTGCAGGCTTCTTCTGCATCTTCCGCGGGGGTCGACCTCCATGTTTATGGAGGGGGTTGACGCTTTTCCCCTGCACACATCACCACCGTCTAATTGACCCTGCCGTTGTGTATAGAGCTGGGGGGAGGTTGGGTAATCAAGGTAGAGTACAGTGTACTCTGCCACGATTGACTGTACGGCAGCTTTTTGTGCCACATATGGCGCTAGGGAGGTTGAATAATATTACACTGGACATAAGGTGTGTGTAATGTTAGACATTGAAGGTGTGAGTCAAAAACAGGCAATGTCTATGGAATTACTTCATGGACTTCCTTAACATAAGCTTTCATTATCAAACTCTTCATTACCTTGCTGTTGGGTTTTCACAGTGATTCTTATTTACAATTACTTTCATATTTCAGTAGTTTTTCTCCGGCATCTTCCTTTAGAAGGGGATTGAGGACAAGCCAACAGAGAGACCAACGACAAGCAACGTTTTTCCAGAAGCGAGGCTTAGAGGTAAAGGCATTCTTAGAATTTCAATTTCTATAATCAGGCATTTTTACATGAACTGTGACCTAGTTGAAGTAAGGGAATCTAAAAAGGAATGAAGTCAATTTCATTGGTTAGCCAATAATGGAGCATTAATGTGTCTTTTGTATTGAAAAGATCTTTGTAACATTAAAGTTTATAGTTCACATTACAATTACCTGTCTCTGTCCAACATAGCAGAAAAGATTACAATAAGTGCGTAGTTTGCTGTTTCACTTACTTGTATTTAGTCTACCCTAGATCTAGACCAGGGGTTGGTAAACTTTCTGACTTGTGGGCCACATTGGCTTTTAAATTAAAGGGGCCAGACCAAGAGCCTGTAAAGGCTGACCTGCCATAGGTGTGCTAATTCTATGCATCGATTATGATGGCGGTGATGTGTAATAGGTATTGTGTGACAGGGATGTTGTTATCTTTTAAAATTTCCTTTCATTCATTGCAATGGGCAGAGATAATTCCTTGAGACTGCCTATTGTCGCCATGAGGATGCTCCCACAGTGTCATCATCACGTCACTTCATCGTCCCCAATCAATATTTGGTTACCTAGGCATTATGTTGCAGAGAACAAGAGGAGGTGAGCATCATTTCAACAATGTGGCAAAGAAAACGGACCGGATCCGCCTCCCGGCCCGCAGTTTGTCAAGGCACATGTGGATAAACTCTGTAGCTCCAGTAACAAACAGATTTTTTTTAATGGAGTGCAATAGGAGATTACTTTGCAATAGGAGATTTTTTTGGTGGCATGTGTTTATTTTAGCTCCACCCTGCACAGGACCAGTATAATGAAACATGGTCTATGTACCCTGTGGCATTTCTGGATATTACCTAATCCTTCTCAAAGACTTATTTGTCCTTCCTCATGGTGTACATTCAATATGAAAAAAATTGCATAATTATGACAATTTAGAAGTGATACCAGCTTCCAGATATTCCCTATTCAGGGCTCATTTTACCAGGAAGGTTGCAACTACTACTACTACCACCCATCATATGCTTTTATGAATATGCACCAAAAAAAAGTAAAATTATGGAAGTATACAGCTTTCTATTATATTTGTAGATATATATATATTGACCCACCCTGCTTGCTGAGGTCATGTGACTGCAAAAGCATTATAGGTTACTTGACCAATAATTACGTCGCATCCCACAAGCCAGGTCCTTACAGTTACAGCAGTAAGATTCAGATAACATGGCCAGAACACAGCTGGTAATCGGAATATAGTGATTTTAGGGTTTCGTTTATTTTGTGTTGGGCTGTTCAGTTTGTATGGAAAGAGGGAATGCTGATGGGTTTCCAGACACCTTACCCTTCTAAATAATATACAAATAGTTGTGTGTCCTGATTGCTCATAATAAAATTCCAGGCAGTAGGAAATGTTGTAATCTACTTTTGCTTAGGACTGTGTTATATATAAATGCACCTGTTTGTGTTTTCAATATAACTTTTTTGCCTTTTTGAATGTAACTGACCAGTAATAGTCACACATAACTTATATTACTTAAATAACTAAAATGGAAATATCACTGAATGATTCCTTCTGTTGTATGGTTTTTGTAGGTTCAAACTACTATGGAAATGGATCATCACGAAGAGCTGCCAGATTTAGACAGAACTCATCCGTGAGTATTTTGCAATATACTGCTTGTTTATTGATTGCCACATGCCTGCCACTGCAGTGACCCTGAGGTTAAATAGAACGTGTGTTCCAGCCATTAGAAATCATGTTAATTGGAGCTAAGGCTATGTTGATGTAGGCAAAAAAAAATCATGTTGCTAGTGTTCACTGAAATGTACGTGTTTTTTTCAAGTGTAAATTGGTCCTTATGGGGCTTTAACGTTTACAAAAGAAATTGGGATCCAAGACCATTTTATTTTTTAAAAATTCTGACGTGTAATTTTTTTTTATTTATTCACTTCAAATGTACCTTCAAACATGCTATTTAATTATTCTTCATTAGGGAAAATCAGTGCCCCAACATAGCCTTCCTTTTTTGGGTTTCTCTTTCTGTTCTACTATTCAACATCGTTATCGAGGTGCCGGCGATGTGTGCGGGGAAAAGCGACGCCCCCTCCATTAACATTGGGGTTCTATGGACAAGAACAATACCTTGTCTTTGGCGTCATTTGTGACTCCGATGGGGACAGAAAGGCAAAACACTGTATCACTTTTGGTACAGAAATCTGGACCTCAGTGAACCACCAGGGAGGTTAATTGCCCATTGCAACGATGCTGCTTTCAGAAGCCTAATACTAGGTTGAACGCAAAGAGTGTGCTGCTTTATGTCATAACGTATCACGCACTACTTTATTTTTCAATATGCATTGTGTACCTTTCCTATATACTTGCATGGGAAGTGTTTATGGAATATGTTGTTTCGATGGAGCCTTGAACAATTTGGAAATTAATGTTCGCCAGCAATTCCCATTTAACCTGACATAACTGGGCTAAAACAAATGGCTGTTCACATACATGTGTGTTTACAGTTTGTAAAGATTTATAAAGCTGGCAAAGAGTTGAATTAACTTGCAGCCACTTGGTGTCCAAGTGGCTTATGTATGCAGAGAGGTGTTGTCTAAGGAAAGTGAATTATTTTTGTTGCTAGTAAGTGTGCTAGTAAGTGTACATGTTTGCCTTGTTCTTCCTGTGTACAAACATGTTAAAGAAACATTTACATTTTTCTTATTGTAGGTGGAGGACGTCAATGACCAGCAGTGGTATCCTGACTGTATCAATTGATAATCCTACTGCAGCTGTGGTACCTAGGTTTGTGTTTAAAATAAAAAATTTAATTCAAGTGTCTACATTTTTGTACAGTTTTGGTCTGAATGTTTATTTTATTTAGCAGCACAAGGTTGCCTCGACCGCCACTGCCTTTTATGTTAAAAAAGGAGGGCTCTGAACCCAAGATCCCCAAAGGAGTCCCCTTAGACTTCGACATAAACAGTGTGGTAAAACAGGTATGTCATTAGATACTTTTACTTCGTGTGTGACTTTAAGTTGCATACATTTTACCTTCTTTTTTTTCTTTTCTTTGTAGACCGGAATCACATTAAATGAGCGTTTCAAGATTCTGAAAGAACAAAGACTGTCTCAGTCTATGAGCAAAGGCAGCAGATTTGTGACTGTAGGATGAAGCCTGTTTTGTGCCTAGGATTATTATGTTTACGTTCCTTTTTTGTTTTTTCACTCGGCTTAAACGGCAGAGACAAAGACTTATGTCTCCTGTGTTGAGGATGCGACTCCTCTGTTCCGTATTTTTTGAGATAACTGAAGTGGAAAAACTTTTGTATTGTTTTTACTGTAAAATACACAAAGGAGCATTTAATCATAGAAAGGTGAAATGTGACTTGGATTTGTTAGCTCAGGTTCTGTAAGGTTTTGTCGAAGAACCAAGATGAGTACACAGTACATTCACTACTTTTTTTTGATGGACATTAATATTTCCATACTAAGATGTAGAATTTCTTTTTGTTATTGTACAGTTTTAATGTACAGTTTTTATTTATGCTTTATACTGATTTCCAACATTACTGATATTTGATGGCTTAAATGGCTCCTGAGAACACAGCAAGACATTTTTTTATCATAAGTCTGGTTTTATACGCATGAAGATCATGAAGTCGTCATGTTTCAGCAATTATTTCAGCAGCCAAATCCGAGTCAATTCCCACTGAGTGCTCTTCTACTCTCCTTCGGCACTCTTTCAGCTGCATTTGTTGGGTGCAGTTTAACCTCCTTTTACATCCTATTTTCAACACTAAATAAATGCGTTTGCAGTGTTCTAGTACAGAGGAAAAGCACAGGTCCGCTTCAGTTAACTTTTGGAGTGGAACACTTCAAAATAAGATGCATACTGTGAAAAAAAGAAAATGTGTAAAAAGATTTGAATTTTGATAACACAAATGTGTTATTGGGATTTTTTTTTTGGCCTGAGCTGAAGTTCTAGACTTGCAGCACCCCTCTGGAAGATGGATGTTTAATTCTGTTAAGAAATAATGTTGTATATCTTATCTTTAATTTCTTTTTCAAAATAAAAAGTTATGCACAAGCAGTGGTTTGTTCTTGGATTGAGTTTCAGAATTTCTATATTTTATTGGGTAAACGTTTTGTAATTTATTTGAAAATGATCTGTAACTTTTGAAGATACATTTTGTATATGAAGTCACCCTTCCCTTCTAATCAGTTGTGGTAAGTACACTCTTTAGGCAGATAAAAAATGTATTTTCTATCAGGTAACTCTGCTGTTCTAAATTATATCTATAGCTCCTTATTCATTATTTGCTTACCAGATCCCCTAGTAATCTCTAGAGCAGCGGTTCTTAACCTGTGGGTTGGGACCCCCTTTGGGGGCTGAATGACCATTTCACAGGGGTCACTGCATTCCCTAAAAGCATCAGAGCTGCTGCCCTAATGTGGGGTGGGAGGTTAGGATAGAGCGTAATGCCCCCTCCCTCCTATCTAGGAGAGAGAGGGATGTTACTCATTCTCCTAACTCCACAATTGCTGGACCAGAAAGACTGTTTGCTATGGAAATGAGTGTTTATAATCTTCAATACTCCATTTACAGAGTCCATCCATTGTTCTGTGTATGGAGTTTTAGTATCTTCATACTAGGATGAGAGGGGGACAGTGATGAAGAAAGGGCTTGTTCTGATAAATGTTTACTGCTAGCCTAAAGTCTACATGATCTGGTCACATGTTGACAGGTGAAATGTATTCATTTGTAAGTGAATTGGCTTTACGTATTCCAATTTGTTTTATAAGATACACAACCATTGACAAATTGCCATCATATGCGTTCCAGGGCTTTCTCATCTTTTTATTTTTTTGGAATACTTGGCTAATGTGACAACTGATCACCTATATGCAACCTTGTAGCTTTGCTGTTTGAATTCAGTATGTTTCCTTATGAAGCGGAGGGGAGACCCTTGTATATTGCTTTGCCAGGCTAGTCCTGTCCACTCTAAAGCTAGGCACACACGGGTAGATATGTAAAAAGATTCGAGTACAATCAATTAACGTGCGCGGTCACAGTGATTGATTGTACTCTAATCTGTTTACAATCCTACCTTTCCTTCGAAGGAACGGGGTTCCAACATATTGGAAAACCCTGTTCAATCTCCAATTTGCGTGAAGAAGAATCTTCACGCAAAGTATAGGAACAGCTTCGGCTCTGGCTTCTTTCTCCGACACAGCTGTCGGCTGTTAGTATGAAGGGGGCGGAGTCAGCACTCTTCATACTCCGGCACTGCTGTACGGGGAGAGAGGATGGATTTCTGCCCAGCTTCTAGCGTTTTCGGATTCACACGCTGGAAGCTGGGGAAAAACGGCTACCCGGAGGTCCCCAGTGAACGGGAATCGATGTGCCCATGTGGTGCACATTGATTTCCGTTCAATTGATCCCCGATGGTCAAAAATATTGTTTTAAATTGGGGAAAATGTAGCTTTATTGGCTTGTACAAGGGTGTTACAAAGTCATACAAAGGCCTATGTAATGATCGGAGGTTCGGAGTCCAGGTACTGTATTAGCAACACAGGTGCTATCAAGATCAACAATGGTAATCGAGAGGGAATTCGGTAACAAAGGTAGACCAAAATCCAGAGGTGTCAGGAACCAAGATGAATAGTAGTCAGCAGCCAAGGGTCGGTATGATGATTGTAATGGCAAAAATACAATAAGCAAGAGCAAGATATTGGCATGAGCAAGCTAATCTGGCAATAAAGCAGAGCAAAGACATAGCTTTTATAGGAAGCACATGGGAGGGGCCAAGTTTCAGGGTTCAACGAGAAACTTGATAATGAAGTGTCTTTGATTGGGGGTCGATTGCGCAGGAATTTACCTGTGTATGGCTGGATTTAGCCAATTGAGCTGATTGACCTACACAAGTTTTCCTGAATGTGATGTAATCGGCTGTGAGTGGAGACTAGGTACCACGCCTGAGGCTCTTGGTAATGGTGGCACTGCTGCCCACTGGTGTTGCAGGTTTACCGTGGTATTATGGTAAATGAGGAAGGAAGGATGAAATAAGGAAGGATGTAATCCTGATGTGAAGAATTACTGCTTTCTAGTAGCCAGCCAACCCTGCACTATTTCTCTTACAGTGACTATATCTCAAATAAGAGGTATAATGTAAATATGTTACTATTCATTTTTTACATGGACAGTGCTGAGCAGTGCAAACCTTTAGTTTTATTGCTATCTGTGTCATAGTGAGGAAGATTTATTTCTAGCTTAGTCCTGTTCAACATAGTCTGTGGGAATGAAAATGAGAATAAGTGTTTTGCAAGCTGATGCGGACTGACGGAAGCCCTGTCCGCGAGCACCTGCTAACTTATGCAGGTGTTTGGTAGTTGTTTAGATAACACCCCTGTGAATGCCTTCTGTTGTGCCCGTGTCAACGATCCTAAGTACCAAATTTTGAGTTGCACCAGAACTGAAAAAAAGGAATAAATCTGCATAACAGAATTGCAAAATGAAGTCAATGTTTTTTGATTGGTCAACAAGATGAACAAACCCTGATCTGAGTTTACTTGTCTCTACTTTTAAAGTAAAATGTAAAAAATGTAAGTAAAACTTTTATGATGGGGAGTGTGACAGGAAGCCTGTCAAATGCTCTGGTTGCATCCAGTATGGGAGATATGTGTGTCCTCGATACCGGCAATAGGCCGAGTACTTCACTATCTGACCAGCAGAGGGAGCTGGAATTGCTGGGCCTGGTGCAGAGTAGGACCAGCTGTGTCCTGTTAGCTCGTTAGTGTGTTTTAGCTGTATAAAACCCCCTCACCTGCTCAGTCAGATGGCTCTCCTTTCTGGAACCAGCACTGTGTGTGGCTGGGGAGCTGTGTACCTGTGTGGTAACCAAGGTTTGAGATACAAAGACTCTGCTTGCTATGGATTACTTTTTCCTGTGGATTCTACTGCCTTGCTTGTAAATATTGTATATAGGACTTTGCACAATAAATCACTTGTGTGTTTCACCTGAAAATCTTGTTGCTGTGCCTCCTTCGCCTGCTGGGGACCCATCCAGGGGGTACCGCCCTTGCCGCTCTACAGCTAATCCCCCACAGGAGAAAAAGCTATTCTTAAGCACTTTAAATAAATGATCTGTATACATTTTACCCTTTTTAAAAAGTTTAGACAGTGTATGTCAGCTTTTGTAAACATAGGATTTTTCTATCAAGTAATGCCTGCCATACACCCACAGACGGGTGCAGACAGACAAGCTCCGATGAGCGGAGGAATGCACCCTTTGTGTGCCGGCCATTAGCTTCAATGAAGACGCCGGTCTTTATTGAAGTTAACGGCATCGGCCAGAGAACATCCGACATGTCCGTTCTCTGGCCGGCCGAGCTGTGAGGCGACAGGGATCTGTCACCTCATGTGGGCACACGCTGATAAGCGGCCGATTTTTCCGCTGACCGAAGGCGCGAGCGTGCACGCCCGTTGGTCAGCGGAAAAATCGGCCGCCTATCGGCGTGTGTATGCCAGGCATAACTCTATTATAAATGATATCTATAGACCCTTAGGGCTTGTTTCCACTAGAAGCGGAAGCCCGCGGTTGTGCACGGCGCGGATACATTCGTGCCCATTCTTTTCAATGGGCTATTCCCCTGTCCGCGGAATTGCGCGGACGGCCGCCTAAAAACTCGGTCGACCGAGTTTTTAGGCGGCGGTCCGCGTGATTCCGCGGCCGCCCAGCACTGACCGCGGCCATAGGGGTGAATGGCCGCCGCTAAAAACCGCATGAGATGCGGTTCTTAGCAGCGGCGGTTCTTAGCGGTGGCGGTTCTAAGCGGCGGCAACCATGCAGCCGGCTTCCACACAAGTGGAAACTAAGCCTTATTCATTATTTGCTTACTTTGTACAGAACCCCTAGTAATCTCTAGAGCAGCGATTCTCAACCTGTGGGTTGTGACCTCTTTGGCCATTTCACAGGGGTCGCCATGTTCCCTTAAAGCATCAAAGCTGCTGCCCACAAGCAGGGTGGGAAGTTAGGGGAGAGTAACACCCCGCACATGATTATCACACGTGGGGTGGAAAATTAGGAGGAGGGGACATTACACTTACCAGATCATGTATTTGGAACATGGAATTGACACCCTGCGACATAACTTCTGGGGTCGCGAATCTAAAAACTTTAGAACGGTTGCTCTATAGGAACCCTTAGTTGTGAAGTATTGCCGAAAAAGCTGCAACTTCACATTTATTTTAATCACCATTAAAATATACAATCGATTTGTAGCAATATCCATTGCTTATTAAAATGTTAATAAAATCAGGTATGTGGCTGGTATCGGCTTAGTCATTAGAAGAAACAATTAAGATGTTGCTGTGCTACACTAAATATTTATTATGTCTGTTGTGAGTTGCAGTATCCATGCCAGTATGCATTATTCATTTGGCATCCATGCCGTCCCTAGCAGTGCAGATTTACAGTGCTAATGTTAAGTGTTTAGGCTGATATTATAACGCAGTTCAACAACATTAATAGAGAAGACACATATTCCAGTTAAATATTACATGCAATACTAGCCACTAAAATCTCATTTTTAACATGTTGATTTTAGGTTTTGTTAAACTATTTTAGGTATTCTTAATAAAGCCCACCTCACACCTTTAGCTCATGCTATACAATTTCCTTTAGATCTACCAACAACTATGTAGTGCCGGGTCCTCCCTGATAGAATACACAGTGATTGGAAGGTTTAGAAAGTCCCTCGTATTACATGGTTTTGGTAGAAGAAAAGGTGATTTTACAGAAATTGTATGGAAAGATTGTAAGGTGTATGGGGGGCTTAACTCATGGTAATAGTTTTTATCATGGAAGTTGTCCTGTCTCCCTTTAATATGCGCTTCTATTAGGTGATAGAAGTGAAGTTTTCACTAATAGAACACTCTCACTCAAAGAACTCCATCAACTTTGACCAGTTTACTATGATTGTTCTTTTTCTCATTACTTCTAGAGCCAATTTTACATTTGATCAAAATATCTGGAATATTTTTCACATCATTTTAGTGTGACACAAACAGACACAAAAGTCAGTATGGCAATGATAGCATTTTATTAATACATAGTTTACCACTTGGCTACAAAAATATATCGCCCTGTACTAATTAATGGAAACAATACATCTACAAGTTGCCTCTTTTTCTGTGGAAATAATAATCTCTGATACTACATCAGTTTGTACAAAAGCCAGATTTGCATATTTGCCGGAGTGGTCACTGATAGGTAAGTAAATGGATCTCCGTGAAATATTGGTAATGTGTCAGCAGCTGACTGTGGAAAAAAAATGTTCATTAACCAAAATGTAATCTTCGTTGACTCTTTCCTCTTTTTGCAGCTTACCCCTAAAAGAAAAGCTAGGCTTACGGGGGCACGTTACCGTTAGCTGGTGGTCGCTCGGCCAAAAATCTGATGTGCCCACCTGGCAAGATTGATCAGGAATCTGCCATATGTCGGATTGCATGGCGGTGCCCATCCAAAGTAACGTCCGGCACACTAAAGGGTGCCCGCCAATCCTCTGAGGGACAAATTGAAGCGTAATGACGTCATTATGCTGCAGTCTGTCCCTTATCTATCGAGGGAGAATCGTGGTGAGTTTGCCTAGCTTAACACTGGGCAGAGAACAATTTCACCAAACCAAACCAAGGTTGTCCATACAAATCATGTATCGAGGTATGAAAGATTAAAGGATTATGAACAATGGTGTTTTGACGCATCAAAAACGTTTCCAATTGAAATGAACAGAGTTGTACGCACAGGGGTTGCATCAATTTAGTTTGCAATGGCCCCCTATGTTGACACGGCCTAAAGCCCCCCATACACCTTCAGATTCCTCCATACAACTTTCATGAGACCTACCAACAACTTTGTAGTAGTGACCTCCCTGATAGAATACATAGTGATTGGAAGGTGTAGAAAGGTCCTCCTATTACATGGTTTTGGTAGAAGAAAAGTTGGTTGTACAGAAGTTGCATGGTAATTGTATGGGGGGCTTTAGGGAATGCATGATCCTTTGTTCATTGCTTAAAAACATAAAAACGGGTTATATATGCATTTTTGATGCATAAGAGCAGTGGTGGCCAACTGAGTTGATATGAAGGGGCCACAAGTGCGGCCCTCGACATCACTAAAGGGCCAAACATAATATTTTTAACCTATACTGCTTATAAAGGTTATATGCCCCTATACTTAGGTTATGTGCCGCAATATATGTTATACAATCACCCCCGTTCATTTGTAAAATAGAGGGAGCATGGGCACTCACCAGTCTGCTGATGCTCCAGCAACACTAGAGGAGAAGAGGAGAGGCGAGGGACTTGCTCAGGCGCCATCTGTGTCTCTGATTGGCTTTTATGTGCGCCCATCACACAAGTTTATCGCCTCTCCTCCTATTCCCACTCTAAGAATTTCCAGGGCGAGGACCTGTCAGCAGGGGATCGGAGGACAGGTGAGTTGCTTTGGCCTATGCAATAACAGTAAGGTTTTGGGGGAGGACCAAGGGGGACCACAAAAGAACGCCCAAAGGGCCACAGGTTGGGCATCTGGGCATTAGAGCTTGATGTACCACTAAAGTCAGTGAAGACTATGCCTAAGGGCCATTTCACACTAGTTTGCGTTGCAGTACTACAACGCAGAGCGGCTGCCGTTGTCCCATTATCTACCACCGTATTTATAGGACCGCTATATACATAGGTCTGTATCTGTTAACACCAAATTCATTTGGGAGATGACAGGTTTCAGTAGAAAAACTGTTGTACTTTTCACACTGGTCCTACATTCGTGCTTACAGTAATGCGCAGCACGTTACAGCAAACACCCTGCAACATGCATTTTTGAGAAGCAGCACAAACATCTCCCATATTATTATATGGAAGACACGAGCAGTGCAATGCCAAAACACTGGTTTTCACTGGTAACAGATACGCCTGTGTTACCACTAACGCATCAATTACGCACCACAGTGTGGCTAGTGAGAAATGACTTATAGCCAATCAGCTTACCTTTGACGATTAACCCTTTCAGCAGTTTAATTTGAACTAAGTAAGCTGGAACTATTCACAACATACTTGGTTGAACTTGAAATAAATATTTGGTCAAATGCATCATATGCACAAAAGTATTGGTACACCTGACTTTTGGACCCACTAGAACCACTATTACATACATGACTTGGAAGCTTGTTTGCTTGTTTTCCCCATGCATCTAGAAAAACATTTGTGAGGTCAGCCACACATATTGGAGAAAAAGCCTGGCAAGCAATTCCTGTTCTACTTAGGTTGCTGGTCAGTCAAGTTCTTCTACTTCAACCTTCTCCAACCATGGACCTTGCTTTATGCACTGGGCCCTGCCCCAAAGACTTCCCACACTACATAAGCAGGTCTGTTGCTTTTAAACTACCATACAACACTTTGTTCATGTCACATGACGTTATGTGATTGTGGAGCGTCTGCATCATGCCGATGGACCCACAATGCCTGGCCGTGCAGTGACCATTGAGAAAAAGAGTGTAAGTCTCAGCTTGACTGTTGGAAAACCTGTGGACCATGCACATGTTACCACACAGCAATGCAGGGTGAAAGCGCCATAGACTTACCACCATTATGTTTATAACAGGGCAGCACATACGTGGTACACAGGTATGCATGTGGAACAAAAACTAGCTAGGGGTACCTTGATTTTGCTTACTAAGCGCATCTGTGTACTAGCCAGAGAGGGGAGAGATCTGCCGTTCAGCATGCAGTGCCATACTCGTGCCTCCTCCGATGTGTGAGAAAGTGTCAGTGAAGTTATCTGTGGCAAATGCATCACTAGGGGCATCTAGTGACTATAAGTTGATATTGCAGATTAAATTGAAATGAACGCATTAAGCTCCCTAGCGGTTGAGACGAACCCTGTTCGTTTGCTGTTCAGGGTCACCCCAACTGCAGGGGAACCGGGCATCGGGTACATTCGATACCTCCCCGGAAATTCGATACATTTCCGGGGTTTCGGCACCGCGGAAGGGGGCGGGGTTGCGCCATAGACCTCGATGTTAATGAAGGAGCGCCAGCTTTCCCGTCCACACAGCCGGCGTCATTAATGACACCGGCTGTGTGGAGAGGGGCGGAGGGAGGAAATGGTAGGCAGTGTACTTTGTTAAAAAAGGAGCGGTATGGGCGGTGCGCTAGGGAGGTTAAATACCTATAATTCTTCACTTTATCATGTATTCATTACAGTAAGGGCCCTTTCACACTACATGTGTTTTTTAAAGGCATGCATTTTTTTATAGGCATGGGTGTCTGTATATTTTACCTTACATCTGCACTTGCATTTTTCAACAAATCAATGAAAAATGCAGGAAAAGTGAATTAAAATCCATACAGCAGGGAGTTTTACGAAACCCTGCATTTTTAAAAACGCATGCAGCGTGAATAGTAACATTGGTATCTATGTAAAAAAACATGCGGTAAAAAAGCGTGCACATTTTTACGCATATAGTGTGAAATGGCCCTAAAACTAAAATGTTTTAGATTGTCAAAATTCTTTCATTTTTTATTGTTAAATGTATACAATTTATGTCAGATGGATAACCCCAGAGAAACCGAATAACTATGAAAGGTTGCAGTTAGGGTGTAAATTTGGGAATGTAAGTAAGGACTTGTAAGGGTGTTGAAAATCTGGGGGATGAAAGTCAGAGTAGGCATATGTAAGGGTAAAATCTGACAAGAGAAAAGCACTGTGTGACAGCTGGAATATGACTGTGAAAGGTTGACATTTGGACCTCTGGTAGTCTCAGGGGTTAGTTACTAAGCCAGAAAAGGTCCGGGTTGCACTGAGGTATGAGATCTGGGGGTTCGGTGTACTGTCAGAGTCCAGCTGGTGACCTTTGGATGGAGACAGCTAATTGGAGGATAAATGAAGATTATTAAGCTAAATATGTGGTGGGCACCATCTACTGGTACTCATCTGAGGAGCTCACTAATACAGTTTTGTGCACCCCTGCATATGGATACTAATAAGGCTGAGAGCCATTCTCTATTTTTTACCAATTTTATTTCTCTCAGTAATATCTAATAACAATTGTAAAGCCACCCCTAAGTGAGCTCTATGACTTTTATTCCCTTCTGCCTGTATAACCGGGCACTAGGAAAATGACACCGACCCCTGACACCCGGCTCGGTGGTCTCCTGTCTGTGCAGACAAGTGAGCAGCTCTGCTGTGACGCCAATATGAGCAGACATTACTGTGGCGTCACTGCTGGTCCTGCGCATGCTCGGCCGCACATCCGGGCAATAGGAAGGCTGTGGTGTGTCAGTGTTGCGGCCTGTGTGCTCCCCACTGTCACCAATGAGTAATAGTTTCCCCGTCTTCAGCAGTCACACATACAGAGGGGAGGGAGGCCGGAGCGCACACACATACATACAGAGGGGAGGGGGAGGCAGGCGCACATAGTTCTCCTCACAGACTGCGCTGCACACAAGCCGTCCCCGCCCCTGTCTGTGGCTTCCCGTCAGTGTACGAACGCAGGCGCAGTGCATTGTCGGTGTGATGGCGGCCACGGTACTGGCCGAGGGTTCGGCCGTGCCCGGATTTTCTGCGGTGGCTTTTAATGGACACGGCGTGTCGTCTGCTCCCGGTGCTAGCGCGGGTCCCGCCGCTTGGAACCGCTCCTTGGAGAGAGCTCTGGAAGAGGCTGCGGTGACCGGATCCCTGAACCTGAGCGGCAGGAAACTGAGAGAATTTCCGCGGAGTGCCGTCCGCCAGGACCTCACTGACACCACGCAGGCCGGTAAGAGGGGCTGTCCGCCTGTCACCGTCATGTGAGAGGACATGTCTGTGGTGGGGTATCATGTGTGCCGCCGCCGCTGGCCTTGTCATGTAACGCTATCTGATCCGTGTGACACCTTTGTGTCCTCTCTGGCTGACTCATAAACTATATGTCCGGTGTTTGTAGCTGCACCGGGGCTGCCCCCCAATCACGTTCCACGGTTCAGGGAGAGGATAACTTGTCACATTGTGATCTGATCACATTCCCCGTCCATGACTTCATCATTACTGATGACTATATACATGTATATACACTATGCACGATATACATTCTACACATCTGCTATTAGTGGGTGGAGAACATTATATTGAAGCACAAGTGAAGTTTAAACTTTTTAAGATTTTTTGATTGAGGTATAATATAAACTGCTGTAATTTTCTAACATTTTTAAGTTTATTGAAATGTTAACACAAAATACTACATAACTAAGAGGGGCATGTAAAAGGGGGAAAATCAATGACAAACAAATGACATGGCAAATGGTCTACTGTTTCCCCAAAAATAAGGCACCCTTACATTATAGCCTCACTCTGAAATATAAGGGCCCCCCCCCCCGAAAATACGCCCCCCCCCCGAAGATACGGCACTGTAACTCTGACTGGGGGAATCAGAGGGGTCAATCTAAATGACACAGGAGGGTCAGAAGAGGTTACTAAAATGGTAATCTCCGAGTCTCCTGTGCCATTTAAGTGATCCCCCCCCCCACCCTGATACCCCAGTGCTGTATTTTTCTTCATGAAAATATAAGACGTAGGGCATCTTTGGGAGCCAAAATTAATATAAGACGCTGTCTTATTTTCGGGGAAACACGGTAGTAATAATGCTAATGCCCTCGCGAGTCCTAGGGGCTAAAAGTACCCTGACCTAAACTGCTGTCATTAACATTTTTAATACTACAACTTTTGTTTTTTTTTTAAGAAAAAGGACATTTCCGCAAAAGAAATTGAAAGTGCGTCCTTGAGTGTCGCCTTAACAAACGTGTGCCCCCACTTATTATTGTACTGGTAACACAAATTCTGGGGTTCCCCCTACTTTCTGGATCAGCAGTGATTGCCTGAACAAGTATAGGGCTAAACCTCTACATACATGGCAAAATAGAATTTCTGCTAAAGACAAAGAAAAGCCTTTTTTTCTGATTTACATATGTATCAGTAATCTGGTATTGCTGTTCTTTCCATTTGTGGAAGAATCACTAGTGATTTGTATTGCTGACCATTGGCATTGAGAAAAATTTGTTAAGGTGGGACAGTTCAATGCGAAAAAATGTATAGAATGGTTCAAGTCAAACTAAAGTGATCGACCAAAAGAGATGGAAGCATAAAACTGAAAGAGCAGTGATCAGACATGTTGGTAAATTGCTAAAACATCGTTGGAGACGCCTAATGCTGTATCTTCCCTGCTTTAGCGCTTTTTGGGTATCTAGGTGCTGGAAATGCCCATGTGAATGCCCCCTCAATGGTATTTTAATCGATCACAATGTGTTTGTATGAATGATCAATGTGAGACTGTACAATCAGATCTAACATTGAATAAACAAAAGTTGATGTGTATATGGCTAGTCACAACACAAGGGGCAAGTGGAAATATTCTAATAGGGACAAGTGTTTAATGGGCAATTTTCCTTTAGGAGATTTCTTGAACTTTCTTTTAGTGTCTTTGGGACAGGAGGTGTAAGGAAAGATGGCAAAAAAAGAGGATGCTTTACCCCACTACTATTAAAGTTTTAGTAGAACGTTTAATTAAAGATGAATTCTTATATATTTAATTCGTTTAATTATAAGACAATATATTGTATGACAGTATTACACATCAGTGTCACATGGCATTGGTTATCTTGTACCATATGCTTTGCATACTGTTTGCAAACACTTCTTGGATCGTTTCCCACTTATGCTGGAGTTGTCTGTTAGAGCTTTGTATGCAGCAGAATTTGTGAGTTGGTCTTTTAAATGATCAACTTTTTTTTTTAAATTTGTATGTTTGCAAAAAGTGACAGTTGATTTTTCCAGAGAGGTCACAGCCTTGGTTATTCACCGTCTCTTAGTAGAGAAGTATGGATGTCTGTAGTCCTATGTACTGTAAAGTAGGCCATACACAGGTCCGATTTTAGCTCAATCGACTTAAAACGATCAATTTTTTTAGTCGATTGATTGAGATTTGAGTTTTGCCCACCTGGTTGAATCGACTTAATCCGATCAAAATTAAGTGAAAATTCAGTCGTTTTTTGATCGGACTGGATGGTAAATTTTGATCGGTTGATTGAAAATTGGTTCGGTATTTTGAGAACCAAGTGTGGTCAACCAATTTTTTTCTACCTATTTTACCTCACTTCTGATTGAAATTTTAATCGGACTATTTTTAATCGATTGTTATGACGATTGGAAAAAAAAACGATCAAAAATCTTGTACTACATATGGCCCATGATACAATCGACATACAATTTTATACCGACTAAAAAATTTATCGTTTTAAGTTGATTGAGCTAAAATCGGACCTGTGTATGGCCTGCTTAACTGTGTGTATAAATGGAAGGGGTGGTGATTGGTAATTAATTGATCCTGATCTCTCTGTCTAGTTACATTGCACCGAGCACTGGGTAAATAACACACAAATGTGAAAGAATCTGAAACATGTTGACTTCCGTCCTGTATGAAGTAAGCTGAAAGATTAAATGTGCAGACATATTGGGATCAAAATTCCTTGTGTCTCTGTACTGACACTCTGTCTTGCATGTCTTATGTTAAATATTTAAACTTTACATTTGATAAAAATTTTCCTGTACAATTTTGTGTACAATTTTGTGTACAATGTATTAATGGGAGTTTTAAATGCAGAATCATCTAGAGCAGTGGTGGGCAACTGAAGATATAGAGGGCTACAAGTGCGGCCCTCTGCATCACTAAAGGGCCGCACATAACATTTTCAATCTATACTGACTTCTATAAGCATTTTTTCATGTAAAAATTACAGCAAGCATTGATAGAACACATTATTTTTCATTTTTAAATAACAAAACTTATTTTAAATGATACGTCAAGCATTGGGTAAAAATTTGATTCAGAGGTTATGTGATGCAATATGAGTTCCTATGTATGAACAGTAAGGTTTTGGGGCCGCAAGTGGAGGACTGAGGAGGGCCACTGAAGAATGCCCAAAGGGCGGCAAGTTGAGCGCCTAGGATCTAGAGAAATAGGTGTTTGGCTGTTGATATTGTGCTTCATGTATTCAAACATAAACTAAAGCGGTCAGTCCATGAGCTAGTGATTAAAGTGATTTTGTACTTTACCTTTTAGCAGGGAGGGGTAAGGGCCACATACTAATCCTTCAACAATCCTCCCTTAGTAACCTTCAAGTAGTAGGAAAATGGCAGGTTAATGGGAGAGATGCTGTGGAAGCCCTAATTGAGCTCATGTATTTTATAGTCATTTTATAATGTTCTCCAGCACACAGGCAGGAGCGTATTGTAGATTTACATGTGCACCACGACCTCCCTCTTCTAAAGTGCATGATTTTTTTTTTTATGCACAAAGTGTAGGGTTGTTTTATAGACTGTTACAGGTAAAGAGAAGGCTGGTGATGATGTTGCAGTTATAGTGGTAGGCTAATGGCAATGTGCGTAAGTACTGGCACCATCTGACATATGTTACAACTTTTCCATTTGAATGATTGTCTCTTTAAAGTGTTGTTTTTTTTCTTTTGTTTCAAATTAAAAAAACAAATATTGTGATATACAAGTACCAAGATGTGGGTGCGGTGTTCTCCTTGTTTCCATGGTCCTGTCTGTGAATGTGCAGTAGCAGGAGAGACCTTAAGCCTGTATTGAGGAGATGCAGCTAGCTCACTTATGTTTTGGCCTGGAAGTGTCCTGCGTCCTACAAATCCATCATAATGACAGCTCAGCGTTGCTGTTTGTAGTGTACCTGCTGTCCGTGATAAAAGAACGTATCTAATATGCTCCATCATAGCGGCCCTCCCCCAATCTAATCTGTATGATTTGCATGAACCTTCATTGTGCCAGCACCCTTCTCTGCATTCATAGTTTGGTGAATGATACATTTGTAGTATTCATTTGTTTATCTAGTATGGGTTGTGTATTGTAATGGAGCTTTTTTTATCAATGAAACTCTCTTGTTAACTGTATCTGTATTGTTTGTTGTGTGAGATTGGTAAGGGAGAGAGGAGGACATCTTACAGGCTTTTTATTTCTTTTTGCAGGTTTTCCCTTTATTATAATGAAAGACTTTGTCCCAATTACGTAAAGTTCACATACATCTTCGTAAGGGAGCCTTGTTAAAACAGGCACAGCTTGAAACCTTTTCCAGTACCTTTCAAAGTTTAAAAGGATGGCAGAGGATAGAGACTAAAGCTAGGAACACACGGCTCGATTTAAGCGTACAATCGATGTAAATCAATGAAAATTTACATCGATTGTACCAAAATCGTAGCGCGGACACATGGTACAATCGACGATTTTAGTTCGATGAAGAGCATTACATCGATTGAAAAGTGATCGGACTAGTTGGAAAATTATCGTCGAATTGTACCATGATCGTACTACTTTTTCATTTTCATCGTACAATTGTATTCGATGAAGTGATAGTTTACTGTTTGTAGGGCATCAATGGCATCGACGATTTTAGTCAATAATCGATGTTTTCTACATCGATATTGTACTATGATTGTATGACACTATAACGCACACGGTACAATCGATAAAATACCAAAATCGAGGTTCTTCATCTAATCTTACATCGATTGTATGCTTAAATCGAGCCGTGTGTTCCTAGCTTTAGTGTCCTTACATTTTACGTGCTGCGTCACGGTTTTGTAAGCACATGCGTTTTTGCAGCACTGCGTTTTCTTATAGAAAGCCAATGTTAACTATTCACACTGCTTGGCTTTTTTTTATTTATTTTTTTATTGCAATTGCATGCCCTGTTGCACACGTTTTAATGTACTGCATTCATAATATAGCTTATAAAAATGCTTGCATTAATGCATTCCTTTTTAAAAACGCTTTTCTGTGAAAGAGAACAGAAAACATAGGAAAGGAAAATTATTTGGATTTTTTTTTTCTTTTAGCACTACAGTCGTGCTTCTGTTACAAATTAAAAAAATATATTTACCTGGCACTACAAAAGCTTTTAGGGCCTTTTCACACTGCTTTGCGTTTTACAGTGCTGTGTTTTCTTATAGAACATTTTTTTTTACCATTTACACTACATGCGTTGTGTTTTAAAAAGGCAGCATTTCTGCATGCATTTTTTTTATAATGCCCTGCTGCATGCCTTTTTCATTGAGTTGTTGTAAAATGCAGATGTGCAAGACGCATGTGTTTTTGTATATATGCAGAAACGCATATAGTGTGAAAGGGCCCTAAAGCTTTTGTAGTGCCTTTTGTAAGTTTAAAATAAAAAATATATTTTTAAAATTTGTAATAGAAGCATGTTTGTAGTGCTAAAAGAAATTAAATATAAGTTTTTTGTTGGACAGAAGGTAGTAATGGTAGTGCTGTCACTTGTACCTTCTTAACCTGTAACCTTAAGCTGTGTTTTTGTAGTTCTCTAGATCATTCTCAATCAAGACCGGGAGCATATCCATAGGAGCTTTCTCACTACAACAAAGTGGTTCTGGCAATGTGCACTTTCCGCAATGTGCATTGCACAGTACACACTATATGTATTATACTCTGTGAAGCATGTGTACCATGTGCAGGGTATAATGCGCTGTGTTGCCTCGTGTATTATGTGAAAAAGCATTTGCATCACTTTCCGCTAGTAATTTGTTTTGCTCGGACACGCAGCCCTTTTACTTGTCAGTATGGAATAAAGGTAAGGACCCCCACTGACAGGAGTAAGGCTTGTGTTGATGATATGAGTTTTATGTTCTCCTGAGATAATTAAGGGCTTGTGTCCCCTGCTTCTTTTACCCCCGCAATGGATGCGCCTCCTCTGCCGGAAAAATAACACAGAGAGGACAATTCCCATTCAGATGGACTTCAGACTAAAGGTAGCCATACATGGGTCAATTTGTCACCAATCGATATCCGATCATTCCAGGCGATCGGGAATCAATGCAACACCACGTTTTGAATCCGATTTGTGGCCGATTTGGACATGTGCCGATCTCCAAAACGTCCGATTCCACAAAATCCATCGATCGGAAAGGCTGCTGCATAGGGAGCTATGGGTCCACCAACGTACTCTGATTGCCAAATAATCGACCACAAAAAACCAACATGTCGGTTCAATGTCAAATCCAATTTTTAGTCGATTCCAATTTTGTTTGGTCGATCGTTCAGGGTGGGCAGAACCTGATTGATCTCGTGAACGCGCGTGGTGATCAATCAGTCAAAAATCGAGTGAAAAATCGACCTGGGTATGGCGACCTTTACAACGAATGGGAGAGGATGCTTTCCATTCTTTGTTGAACTACTTACGTTCTTGTTCAACTACTTACCTACTTACCTACCTGTGGTCGACTACTTCGCTAGATTTAACTGATCAGTCTAACAAGTATTATAGTTTTATAGAGTGCCAACATATTACACAGCTTTGTATGTTAGGGTAGAAAGTAAAACAAAAGTACATTGCGATTTAAACAGTTCTCTTTGCAAATGTATTTCTATTTATGGATTTTATCCATTTGTGATATTAATGTAGGACTTAATAAAATGTACATGCAGTCTTGTGATCAGCTCACAGTACAGCTAATACAGCAAATGGAGAATTAAAATACATGGATCCTTCCTTTCCCAAAATGATTTGGCACGTTTGCTATTTGCTGTGATTCAGCCCAGTCAGCTACAGATGTGCAGCTGTTGTCTTATATCCGCTCAGTATGCCAACTTCATGCTGGAACTATAAGCTGGCAGAGATCCATCGGGATTGCAGTTTGTTTTGGCAAATGAATGTGTGAGGGGAAAGAAGAAATGGCGCTGAGCACAATGACATCCTTCCACCTGCCTGCCTGGTAGTCTGTGTAATTCACTGCTCATTCACAAAGATATGCTTCCTTTTTTCAATGATACAATAAAATGTGGAATATTACATGTTATCGCTTTCTCTGGAAGGGGCTCTATGCTCTTTTTGCTGCAATAGAAGATGCATGTACCTTTAGCGCTGTTTCACACTAGCAGTGTTGCATATGCAATAACTCGCATGTTGCCGCTACACAATGCACTGTATTAGGCCTCCCACACCTTTTGTATTGGAGGTTCTTTGGCTGTGAAAATAAAATGCTGGGTTTTATGCATTTACACATTGTGTAGCGTGAAAATGCATAATGCTACATATGCATGTGTGAATGGTACAACAGGTTTCCTGTGGAAACAGCGTGCTGCAGGAACTGCAACACAGCTTGTGTGACAAGGTACCTCCACCTGAAATATGGAATATAGTTAATGTAAGAGCTCTTAATAACATTATGTATGCTGCTAAACATTATTCAGTACATGAACCATAACATTGTTGCAAGTTTTGGTCGAATGTGTGACCTTAAAGTAGAACTTGCACCACAATTACTGAAATGACTTGTAACCCAATTCATACACAGATATTGGTAAAATCCTGGACGGGTTTGGATTTCCAACACCGCAATGTACCTAGCTAGCATTGAAAGAGAACTCTGAAGACTGCTAAAGGGGAGCTTCATTTCAAATATACATTCAGAAGCCCTGCAAGTCCTTAACACTTCCACAGAAGATAGGTGCTGCTAATACAATACACTTTATTCATTGATCACCACAAAGTGTAAAGCAGTTTGACAATTAGACTATGTTTCCATGGTGTTTAGGGGGACCACAAGACTGGCTGGAGAGAATGTTTCTTTAGTAAAAATAAAATTTGTGCCAACTTAGGCTATGTTTACACAGCGTTTAGCGATGCACTGATACCCCCTGCGTTAACCACATGCCTTGATGGGGATGTTGGCACATCCCATACATATGAATGACTTACCATCCTACCTATTCCCGTGGCGTTCATCGGGTCTGCCGGCCAAGAGGTGTATGTCAACCTCAGCTGTCTTTCCGCCGGTGGACCTGATGAACACCGTGGGGACAGTCGGGAAGTCATTCATATGTATGGGATGCGCCAACATCCCCATCAAGGCATGCGATTAATGCAGGGGGTATCCGTGCATCACTAAACGCTGTGTTAACGTAGCCTAAGTTGGTGCAAATTTGATTATTACTAAAGAGACCTTATTCTCTCCAGCCAGTCTTGTGGTTCCCCAGTGTAAACCCTCTATTTGTTTTTGCATTAAGCACTAATACATTTGAGGATGCATTTTTCCTGTATCTGAATTAGAGTTGATCTAGAATGTATGTATTGGTGGATAGCATATAAACAGCCCTAGCAGTGTCTGTATAAGGTCTCCTACATATTGGCACCTTCTAGTGACTTGCTATGCGTTTTCAGCGGTTTTATCCCTTAACCCGAATAGGATCACAGAGATTTATCCATCACAGTTCCCTATAGTCACAAAGTTACCTGTGGGAAGCAAGTGCTGTAGAATAGTAGTTCATTAGTCTGTTTGTTTATGGAAATGCGCAATGATTTGGTCAGTACTTAATTTTTTACTTGTAAAAGTTGCAGTGTATTAACACTAAACCAGATACTCTGCGAGCCATCACTTTTTCAGCAGCATTTATTGAAAAGCAGATTGGTGTTTACAAGAGGAAAGTCTGTAAATCCTACAGTCACACATGCTAACAATAACTGTGGACCTTAAAAATAACTTGTTGTGTAACAATGTCTTGTTTTTTCAGATTTCAGTGCGGTTCTAAAATCTTACAAATATTTTAAGCAGAAAACGCAAAATTGTAAAAATGTTCATGTATTATGTAGTCTGTATTACCTGTTCTTTCTGTCTCTACTCTAAATTAAAATAAAACTATGGCTACACATATAGGCTTAGACAGACCATTTAGCACACAATGGGGGTGACGAGAGTAATTGTCTTTTAATAACCTAGTTAAAGCCTTTATACCAAGGGAAAAATGGAAACTTGGAGACGTTCCTGGTGGTCCTGATTCCATCGGGAATCGGCTGCTATACGTCGAACGAAAAATGTAACCGAAGAGAGAGTTGTCGCATCATGGGACGCCCATATATACAGGAATAGGTGTCCCAAGAAGTCCCCAGGAACAAGCAATCCCTGGCATTACTGGAGGACGCAGTGGGATCGCCTGAATGTGGCTCAGTGTTACTTCTCTATACAGGAAAAATTTACCCTGAGCCACACTCTGGAATACTGGCAGGGGGCATAACTGTTAATTTTTAAAGCTGGGCATAGACACACAGCTGCTAGTCCCGAGAATCGGCCCAGCATCCTTTGTGTTCCAGCCATTACTTTAGCTGGGGACTGCCGTCCCCATTCGAACTGATGGGATCGGATCTGAATTTACCGGCATGTTGGATCACTGTGCGATCCGACTTGCAGTAGATTCTTGGTCAATATGACCAGGGGGTGCACCCGATTCCCTGCCGATCGATTGCGGTAACGCGCCCGGCGGCTGATTTCGAATGTATTTTCATTTGATATCGCTGATGATCAAACAAAAAATCTAATGTTACATGTAGCATCCACAGATGCTGTCTAAAGGAGGGTTCCCACTTAATAAGTATGTGTGTTACTGGCAGGATCAATAGGTAGAAATAAAACTAATGCAAAACTCACATGTAACGGAAGCTGCAAAACAAACTATAGTTTTTGGTTTAATAAACACATTGAAACTTCTAATATGCTTTTTACCATTTTAGTTCATAGACTAGATTTTATTTTATTTTGCCACTTTATTTGATAGATTGTGAGTGATATAAAATTTGCTGAGCCATTAGCGAGTTCACTGCTCGGTATGTTCGAACGAAGCTACAAACATTTTAAGCCTCCCATACACCTCTTAATCATTTCCTTTAGGTCTCTCAACAACTATGTAGTGCCGGGTCCTCCCTGATAGAATACATAGTGATTGGAAGGTTTAGAAAGGTCCTCATATTACATGGTTTTGGTAGAAGAAAAGTGGTTTGTACAGAAATTATATGGTAAGATTGTAAGGTGACCTATGAAAATAAGCCAAGTTCAGTGGCACTACAAGTCACAGCATCACTCTTTAATTTGCATGAACTCTCTGCTTATGTTGGCTCCATATTTGCAATCTCTAGAATGATCTAATGTGCAGATTTTTATTTGTATAAATAAAGACTTGATGTATACAGTGAAAAGGGAAGTATGTAGGTAACCCAACCCCAGAGTATGGTTAATGTTTAATAATGTTGCATGCATTATTCTCAAATTGAGGTACAAATTGACAAACGTATTGCAGGAATTTTCTCAAAAATGAGTTTCTATTATTTGTCGGGACCCCTCCGCTAAGCGTATTGCTTGGCGGGAGGTCCCGATGTAGCACATAGACTAACCTGCTCAGTGGATGCTCGGTCTCGGCAGATGTGTAAACAGAGGGTCCACCGGCAGGCACTGTCTGTGCTACGTCGTGACCTCCCGCCAAGCAATATGCGTAGCGGAGGGGTCCCGACGTAAATAGAAACAAGCCTTAAGACACTTTCCCACATTGTATTTGTTTCTTTTATTTAAAAACTACTTAAAAAAATATTTGTTTAAGTTGAAAGATTTATGTTTTAAGTATTGTATTTGATTGCTGTTAAAGCTTAACATTCTTCTATATTGTAGGGTTGCTAGACCTTTTCTTACACAAATACATGAAAAAGAAAAATCATGTCCTCCAAGAACATGTGTGAACATGTGTTCTAGTCTGACCGAGGTTTGTTTCTGGACACCATTCCCCCCATGTACCCGTCAGCTGGAGCTGGGACTTGCTCCAGGTGGAGGCAATTTTACCACAACAATGACCTCAAGCACACGTTAAATAAACTAAAGAGTGGTTTCACAAAAACCAAATTAAAATGTTGGAACCTAAAGCCAATAAAAAGATGTGCACAAGAGATGCTCTTGCAGTCTGACCGATCTGGAATCAAATTTATTGTTCGCTAGACAGAAACATCTCAGAAACATTTCTAAAACTATCTAAAGCCCCCCATACACGTTCCGATTTTTCGTACGAATTTTGCCCTACCGACCGATCGGGTCGGGAGATTAATCGATCGGGAGATTAATCGGATTCGGAATTATGTACCCGACGATCCCGATTTCTAAAAATCGGCCGAAAAATCGGTCGGGACCGCTTCGGACCTGTCCGTAAATTTTTGGTCGATCTGCTGTTAATAAATAGGGTCGGGCTGATGGATCGGTGATAATTCGAATTCCGATTTTTCGTGCCAGCCGACCAACCGACCATAACATTTTAGGTGAAAATCGGGTGACAGGATCGGACGAAAAATCGGTCGGGAGAATAATCGGAACGTGTATGGGGGGCTTTAAGTTTAGTTAATAAGCAGCAGTGAAGCATCTTAAAGTAAAAAAAATAATAATTGTAGTGTATTCTACATAGACACTACCCTTGCTGTCACTTCAGTTTCCGGCACTTCTTGTCCTCGTAGTCCTCCACAGATATTTCATTCCCTTGGTATGCCAGAGCATATTTTTTCAGGGTGGGTGGGGGTTTGAACTGAGACTTGAACAGAAGTATCTCTATTCATGTAACTGCCCAGACCCTTGGATAAGTCAGTGGGCAGAGGATTCGTATCTGAATTGTTCATACAGTACAGTTGTTGTGCAATGCATGTCAAGTTTTTACATGCTGGGGACCGCATTTTTCCTTTATTCACTGGATCTGAATGTGCAGATGTCTTAAATTGTCTTTGTTTTTATTAGAGAAAACATATTTCCCAACAAATGTAGGTCCAATTGCAAGAAGCCATTTCTGGGATTTGTACTCCACGGTTCTTCAATGTATTTCTGTGTGTAAAACACTTTTCCTGACTGTTTATTGCAACATACTCCATTATGTAGTTTGATTGCATCCCCAATTACCTGTATATAAACTTTTTCAGCCCCTGCCATATGCCCTGTGTTCTTGTGCGTTTTTGTTTTGTGTCCTCATTCTACTAACTCTATGATGAGCACCACAAGTGCTCAAGGTTCTCTTACATAAGTGTGGGATTAGTTGTGTGTACCACTGATGTCTCCATTTTTGAAATTTCATCGAGCGATCATCCCCTACTAAGGGCTTGTCCCAACAGGCGAAGCTGGGCACAGGGTGGCTGCCGCTGGTGGCTAACTACATGTCAATGTAGCCGCTGGCTGCGGATCTGCGGCCAGAACGTGGGAGCCTGCGTTTCAGACCGCAGCCACGAGCAGCCGTGCAAGTGGGGACAAGCCCACTGAAATGAATGGAAGCTGCTGCCGGTGCCCAACTTCGCCTGTGGGGACGAGCCCAAAGGATCAGCCTTCTTGCCCAAGGTAGAATAATGCCTTAATGCCCTCCCTGATGATGAGCTATATTTGACACTGTGTCTACTACAGCCCTGCCAGGTCACACAGCTCTAGGACAACATATAGATCCTCCTCTGCCTCAAGAAACTGATCACGCTCATTCAGCAGACATGTGAGCCAATGGCACAGGTCTTCCTCACATTACAGACGAGGCAGTCCAAGATAATGTCAACCATTTTTCTTTACCCTTTTCTAATACTGCCTGTTTCATTGAAACTGCTGAACCTAGAAAATCGGATTAGCTAAAGTTTTTACCTTTTTATGATCAGGCACTGCAAAAAAAATATTTTTTTTTATAATTTTTTGCAATCCTCTACCTCCAGAGACCATTTGAGAGCAGCCCCATGGTCATCTAGTCACACCTTTGTGGCTCACGACCCATACAGGCCTCATCCCACTTCCATCATTTTTGATCACATTTGTTTGTATAGCTGATCTTTACTTGCATCACCGATCAATCACTGATATATCGCATCACGAAAATGGTGCACTTTTTGATCGATATACGTCTTATGATTGAAGACTTAATTGCATGTCCCGATCGTATAACAAATCGATCTCGGGATAATCTAAGCATGTTTGGCCAGCTTTATCAATATGCTTCTATGAACAGTTTTCCATGATTAGAAACATCCACATGACAGGTATATCATGCAAAAGCTGTGAAAACTGCCCGGCGACAGCCTTATGTAGTCTTCACTTGGTGGCTGTGCCAATTTTCTGTTTACTGGGCAGTTTTTAGTCTTGATGAGCCCTAGAAGATTGGTTTCTGTTCAGGGTA
Organism: Ptychadena robeensis; assembly: GCA_036250615.1. Lineage (NCBI taxonomy): Eukaryota > Metazoa > Chordata > Amphibia > Anura > Ptychadenidae > Ptychadena > Ptychadena robeensis. Next base: position 67,267,146 of record CM070035.1, on the reverse strand, counting down.
GAAAACAAACTGGCATTTGTAGATGAACATTTCACTGAGTTTCTACTGAAATTAGATTGGTCTAAATGGAAAATGTCTTGTATTTTGAATATTTTTTTTTATCCTCTGAATTAGTGATGCTCCGATTGATCGGCCGATATTGGCTTAAATAGCATGATCGGCGATCTGCGCAAAAAAGCCGATCAC
>CM070035.1:67243036-67266860 GCA_036250615.1 Ptychadena robeensis | reverse complement strand
GATCATGATCTTGGTAATCGGTGATCGGCCCCAAAAATGCTGATCGGAGCATCTCTACTCTGAATGATTTTAAGGTTTGCATTATGAGGGCTTTTCCATTACATATTTTACTAGTTCTAACATGTACTAAAATGTTCATGGCCTGTAGGCATATTTGACAGTGGTTAGAAAAATATTCTTCAACTGAATAAACTGTATATCCTTTAGGCATGTTTCTATGTTCAGCCAATTGTGCCTCGACATCCATAGCAAATGCCATTTAAAAAATTCCGAAGGTGGACTTGCTTAAATTTTCATGTGTCAGTTTTGTTGATGTCTGTCAGTTTTATTTAGAGATGTCATCTGAAACAACGCAATGTTAAAATTTCTAGGTGTTGTTTACAGGAATTTAGGTCTTATTCCTCCATTCTTCAGTCTTCTTTTTAGTGGTGTGACTTGTCATTCAATGTGTTTTTCCAATTGCAGTCTCTCCAACACCATTAACTCCCCTGCCATTCCCCACCACATCTCGTCCAGCGCTGTCCTGTCAGTACTGCACTGGACCAGATGGGGCAGTCCGGCGGAGATCGGAGCCCTGGCAGCGCATATTTACCATTTTGCGGTGTCCTGGTGGCTCCGATGTAACAATGAGGCTGCGGCATGAGAGCGCACCCCCCCCCTGTTTTTATGTAGAAAATCTTGCCAAAATAATGCCGCTGGTGCCCCAGATGTGCCCCTTTGCAGAGGGTGTCAAAGGAAATTGTACTGGGTACAGTGATAACTGTATCCAATCCAAATCAAAGTAACAAAAAACACAAAAATTTTTTTCCAAATGAATACATATTTTAATTCTAAACAAAAAACAAATAGATTTCAGAACCGTATGTATTTATATCATACAAAAGAAGTATTTAAGAAATGTTCTAATTTAAATTATACCTTTTTATTAATTTCTATAGTTTTTACATTTTTTTTTAAACATCATTTTTTGTTACATACTTGTTTGTTTCAAACATTATTATATTCAGGATGTCTACTAGACCCTTGTACGAACATATTTTGTAAAGTTACAGACCTACAAAATCCATTAACGTCTATGGTGCGCTTTTGGTACAGAAATCTTGACCTCAGAAGATCGCTAGGGAGGTTAAGTACCAGGCAGGGCCTCATTCTTCTTTTCTTCCTTCCTTTTTTTTTTTGTACTTCCCAATGGACTCTTCTGTAATTTACACTGACAAGTTCTGCATTAGTTGACATCTAAAAATGTCACAACTGGCTGGCAGTAATTCAAATTTACAATGTTTTCCTTATCTTGGTAACATTATGCTTATTGTAGTATATTATAAAGGGAATTCTAAATATCCCTTTGAAATAACCTATTGTAGGACGAACAACAGTGCTTTCATTAGTAATGGCCAAGCAGTTGGCTCTTTAAGAATATTGTTAACTTATTGCCTTTATTACCTTGAGTCATTGCCTCCATGATGGCAAAGTACAATCGTATCACAATAAAAATTCAGAAAGTCACCTTTTTATCAAAACTTGTTTCTATTAAACTGAACAGAGCCTCTTTCTTTATCGTAATGAAAATGTGGACTATTTAAAAAGCAATGTTTAGGGGATGCATTTTAGGTTCTTGTTTCTTGTCACCAGATCTAACAGGTATGTCAGAAATAACAGGAATTACATCTTAAGCAATCCTCATACACTTTGACCTGAACACAGTGTTTTTGTATTTTTTTTTTTTTTTTACATGCCAAGATCTGTGTGTTCTGTAGTTTCATTATGTCACATTTTTTTGTGCCATAGTAGAAGTCTTGGAATATATATATATATATATATATATATAGGGGTGCACATAACTGGTACGCATACAGGTCTAGAAACCCGCTCTGCGTACCTGTCTTGTCCCTATAAATAGCACTGCGGACCCCAGCCCACGGGGACAGATAGATATTGACGGAAGCTTCCGCCCCCCCCTCCTCCTTCTTCTCTCTCTGCTGTGGGAGGAGATCGGATGCGAGCATCAGCGGGGGGCGTGGTCAGGTAGGAGGAGAAGCTGTAGGCTCAGCCTTGACGAGTCCTAGCTGCACATGACCCCCTGTGTTCCCGAGGGTGAGATGGGCTCTGCTTTACACTCTCAAATGGTGGGTGTCGGACGGGAAACGATTAGAGGGTGTGTGTGTTTAGGGGGGAATGATGAGGGGATATGTCTGTCAGAGAATGTTTAGGGGGAAGGGGGTGCGTAGTGGGGGGAGGAAGGCTGTGGGGGGGGGGGGGGATAAGGGGGGTACTGTTGTGTGCGCCTTGTGGACGGGGGTAATGGTAATTAGGGGGTATAGTCTGTTGTGGATGGGTGATTAAGGGGTAGGGTGTTTATGTGTGTGTGGGAGCGTGGGATTGGGGGGGGGGGGGGGGGTGGTGGAGTGTTTACACACTATGGAAATGTGTTTTTTGTTGTTTTTTTTAATGGCCATAAAGTTTTTGCCAAATTTTCCTTGTAAACATAGGAATTTTATGCCACCTGAAAACGCAGGGAAGCTTTAGCTAAGTTAAAACTGGCTGCGTTTTTTAACTTCAGTAGATGACAAGTTAACGTTGGATGAACACGGAACGTCACACATTAGGAGTACGCTGGTCGGTTTTGGAGCGGCGTGCCATAGGGTCCTCTATGGGGTCCTTAGAGATGCCCGTAGTCGCGTGACACTGTTTTGCAGCCGAAACAGGGAAGTCGGTTATCCTGCGGCTGCGGGGAAGCGCAAAGCGCACTGCGGTTTCCGAGGTGAACGCAGAAGCCAGCTCGAGAACCGCCAGTTTTGTAAACTAGCCTAAATAACGATAAAAGGGTGCAGTTAGGGGTGTCAAATTGGGAATGCAATGGACTATATTCCAAAACCAGGCTCCCTGTGGATGGAGAAACAGCCTACATCCGAGCAGAAATCTACCATGGAGGAGGGTGACACAGAGGACGGAGGAGACCACATAAATATGGGGATGAGTACCCAAAAAACCTTATCTCCTGGTACTCATCTGAGGAAACTACTAAAAAAGTTCATGTGCAACCTGTATAGGTAATATATCAGATATTAGATATATTCATATTTATAATATATATATATATATATGTGTATATGTATATGTGTATATGTATATGTGTGTGTGTGTATACATACATACATACATACACACACGTATGTATTTATTTATACTTGTATGTCGGGTTGGAGAGATGATTTTCATACCAGTCCCTTCCATCTTCCTGTTTATGATCTAGTTCAGAAAACCAGAAAGGGAAGAATATTGTACATATCTGCTTTGGGATCTCCATGTATAACTTTGTAGGTGTACCAGGCCTTACACTATTCGACATACTCTTTCTGCACCACCTGAAACAATTTTTTACTTTTCTAATATATATGCTTTTTTTTCCCTCACTAATGTATGTAGTGTAGCTTCTAAACACTAATTTGGGTATAATATCCAGTATCGCACTACAAAGGGAATGATGGCAACCTGTCTAATTATATGGTGTTTTGCTGCCTGAGTAGCTGGATTATTTTCAAGTTTGTGTCGGTGATTATGTAAAATATTAATACTATAGCTGTTAAGTATGTTTTGTGCTAGTATAATGCACGTATGTGCGCACACATATGGAATGTTCTTGATTTTGTTAATGTATTGCTTACTATTTCACATAACTGTTCATTTTTATAAATGGGGAAATCTGTGAGCTATTCATCCCGTTCATGTCCGGCCACATAAAGATTGCTTGAACAATGTCTACAAGCGGCAGTGCAGCAGGATACAGTTTACTGTGGAGGAGGGAGATATCCATGAAAAGTTCTATGTTCCTCTAATAACTCCTCTAGGCTATCCTCCACACCATGACTTCATTCCAAACAGAGACCATTGTGCTTCTTAAACAAGGCAAGCACAACTGCTTTTTGAGAATCACATAGGATACTCTTTTATATAACTGCAAAATGGAGTTTGGCATTTTGCCTGGCAATCTGGGTGATGTCCCTAGAAAAAAAGTAACTGAACTATGAGCTGAATATCACTTAGCTGTGTATGTACGTTTTCATTCATTTATAAGGATGCTATTGGTGTATGCATAAACATAAACCGATAAAGCATACTTATACACACTTCATGCTTATTCATGAGAAAATGTCAGCCAAGCAAAGTGACCCGGAATGGGGGATACCAAGCAATCGCCATGTGTTTAATGGTCACAGAAAAGGATTTACACTTAAATTACTGTTCATGGGTAACATACAGTGTTCTATGCAAGATACATTTGTGCGCTAACTGACACTAAGGAAAAGTGTTGAAATCATACGGTTAACTTTATAAAAATGTAAATAATTTGACAGCTTTAACAGTGTATTTACATGGATGTATATTTGTGTATGGAACAAGCAATTTTTGTGGTAGTACACAATAGTGTACGGTAACACAATACCACCCGCTGATGTGCAGTATTTGCTGGCCCATTCACAGTAAAACATCTGTATTTTGGGGAGGTTGGCATGTGTGGTTACATTTTTAAAGATGATCATTTAAAGTGGATAGTTTAAAAATGTATTTCTAAATGTAGTACTATGTAGCATTTGTACAGGGCGTTGGAAAGGAATAGATCAGTTTTGTGGTGGTAAAAAGGAATTTTTTTTTTTTAAGTCTGTAAAATGGGAAAATCGGGCCATGTATGCCCAGCTTTAGTCTCGTGCCCCACTAAAGCCAGTTTTGGCAAATGGTACCATTTCTTGGTTTACCCAAGTGAGCCCTTCTAGCAGAGGTGGGCAACTGAGTTGATATGGAGGGCCACAAGTGCGGCCCTCGGCATCACTAAAGGGCTGTACATAGCTTCAATCTATACTGACTTGTGTATTTTATAATAAAACAATGACCGCTAGAAGACATTTTAAATAAAAAACTTCAAGCATTGGGTAACACTGTCGTATGGTAATGTTCATCTTGTGTCATATATATCATCAAAGGCTATGCGCCCCTATTCTGTTACTCCACTTCCCGCTGTAAGAAGATTGTGGGGGATTGGCAGACAGGTGAGTTCCTATGCATTAACAGGTTTCGGGGGCTGTAAGTGGAGGACTGAGGGGGGCCGCTGAAAAATTCCCAAAGGGCCGCAGGTTGGGAACCCTAGCAGTGATGGTCTATCTTCTGTGTACAGTAATGGGAGATCATTTTCGGCAACAGGACAAGTCAGTCAGCACATGTTCTACAGAGCTGAGCGGATGGCACACATCTGTTATTGAAAAAAATACAGTTATGTGGCTGATAAATTAACTTAAAATATAGTGATAAGTATAAAAGGCAAGCCATTGTGGGCTCCTTTTTCTATCATTTTTGTTTTCATTTATTCTTCAGTCTGTATGTTATAAAGTTTGTAATGGAATGTGTTTGAGCAGATGTTTGTGAAACCTGTAGGGCTAGTACTTAGAAGATATGTGAGTGGTATTTGCTTTGTCACATTGAGATATTTCTTGCATCACGTCATTCTCCTCTATTTTTATATTCTACTCTGGCCTTTCTCATAGCCAAGCCTTGTGCGCTGTCTTGGGTTTTCTTAAAGGTGACTGTTTAGGTGTCACTGTCTTTCTTCGGTTATATATAAACTCATGGTAAGGCAATGTGTACTAGCCGTCTGGCTATTAATATCTGGCAACCCATAAAATGGGCTTCTCTGTGTTTAAAGTTGAAGTGCCTTCTTCTCTGTGATAGTGTTATTTGTTTGATCCTTTGATGGAGGCAGTCTGGGGGAATGCTGGGAGGTACTTGCAGTATTTGGCATAGCCTGTTTCCGTGCTAAGAAAAGCTAAATATAAATCACAGATGCTGTTGCTGCTCTAGTAACTGCATAGACTCTAGTCTCATGGTCTTCTCTGGAACCCTTTCACTATTTCAGTATCTCTCCGGCCAGATAGCTTACGTAGCATATGCTTCAGTGTTTTAGACTGGGAAGAAAACTTACCCCGAGATGTTAGGTGGCTAATCTGAAAAATGATGTGTGTACTGGTGTAAAGTTCCCAAAATCTGTATTTTTGTGTGTTTACATGCTAGCTGCAGAACACTTCAGTAAATGACTATGCTGAAAAGCTGGATTAGGATGCTTTTTATATTATATATATATATATATATATATATATATATATATATATATATATATATATATATATATATATATATATATATATATATATATATATATATATATATATATATATGTGTGTGTGTATTATACCACTTACCTTGTATACTTGAATATAGGCTGAATTGTTAAGCACCTGAAATATACTAAAAAAAATATATTTGGGTCAAGACATTAAAATCGCAACATTTTGTTGGTGGTCTGCAAAGCCTCTGAACATGCCACTGTCACCAAAATTGCCTCAGATGAAGAGAAGGGTTGTGTTTTTTGAAAAATAAAATATATATATATTGCTCTAGCACATGTAGTTATTGCATAAATTAGGTTCAAAGTCAAAGTTTTCAAAGTTGTGCTTATTTTGTTCAAAAACTCCATGCTCTATGCTAGAGCAATAATTTATTATTCTTTACAATGTTCCCACATCCTTTCTCTACATCTCCAGCAATTTTGGTGATGATCTCGTGTTTAGGGGCTTTGTAATTAACTTACAAATCTGCTGAATTAAACAAAGTGTCCAAACAAAATTACATTTGCTGTGTGTTTTAGCTGCTGCAACCCCCCTGGCTTTAATCAAGTCATTTCGTTTTTCCAGAATTTTTTTTTAATAACAGTAAGGTACCTCTGCTTATTTTCAAATCGGCTTATACTCAAGTATGTATGGTAGGTGTTTAAAAAAAAAATAAAAAGAGCCCCAATATGATGATATTTACATTGCCCCCTAACCATCACATTGATAAATACTGTTTTAACATAACCTCATTGTAATATTTATAAAAGGTGCAACTTTTTCTGTGGTAACAAAATACATAAAGTAGACCTTCAGCCACATAGTTTTCACTGTGAAAAATACATATTGAATGATTATTGAAGCCTAAACAAAGAATGAAACTTTTACATGACTTATAAATGCCAAAATACACCTGAAGAAATAATACTTTCTTCTGTAGAGACCTCCAAATTCCACACTTAGGGCTTGTGTCCACTTCTGCAGAGGGGATACTCCCCATTCTAGTGAATGGGACAGTGTCCACTGCGAAATACCAAGTCTTCATTGCAGCACCATGCGGTGCCGCTGGAGACCCCTCCATTGAAATTCAATGGACGTGTCTGCAAGATGTGTAAAAAGCGACGCTACCCACAAGAAATAAGCCAGCAAATGGACACCAGTGCAGTGGGCACATGGCTTAAGGGTTATTTACATGGGTGCTTTGGATAATGCAAAGGGATCAGGCGCTCTTGTGAGCTGGCGCTTCCACACTGTGTGCATCAAATATTCAAAGTTCATTTCACTAGAACCAAAGCCAAGGCCAACCTCTGAAAAACAACCCCACACCACAGTGCGGTCACGCAATTCTTCTGACGGCACTTCATTGTATATTAAATGCAACTTGTTTAAGTTGAAAATATGATTTCAATTTACCTTTTTCTTTCTGAATATTTACTAACTTTAAAAATTTTCATATTTATTGTAGATCTGTCTCGGAACAGGCTGTCGGAGATTCCTGCAGAGATCTGTCATTATGTTTCCCTTGAAAGCCTAAATCTTTACCAGAACTGTATCCGCTATGTGCCAGAAGCTACTCTTAACCTGCAAGCCCTGACTTTCCTTAATCTCAGGTATCTATTTGCTGCACTGTAATTAACCCTTCATAAACTAATACTGTGGACCCTTGCTTTAGCGGTCAGGTTTGCCATGTCTGTTAAGTTGCCTCATTGTATTTGGATTTTGAGAGGCCTTCGTTGAACAAGATTACTGTGTAAGGTTCTGGCTCACACCCACTTATTACCTTATTTGATTACACTTGTGTTTGTGTGGTTTGAGTCTAGTTTATTTAGGTGTACATTTTTATCATATTATAAACTTGCTGATTTTGTTTTTCTCCTACAAGTCGAAACCAACTTACTTCACTTCCTGGGCACATCTGCAGTCTACCTCTAAAAGTTCTAATAGCTAGCAACAACAAGTTGGACTCCTTGCCAGAAGATATTGGTCTGCTGCGACATCTAACAGAACTGGTACAGTGTTTATCATATTATGTCATTTGTATTGTATGATATTCAAAAGGAACTTTCATACACGCAAAGCGCTTTATATGCAGTATTTGAAATTGTTCCCTGGCATATCTGGTTAGAAGTAAAGGTCCCCATACACGACTTGATTTTGTGCTTAATTCCTGATCAATCGCTGTTCTCTGCAAGCACCAAGGGTCCCCATCAAAATCCATTCCCCGAATGATCCTAGTCAGGCAATTGAGCCGTATATTATATTGGCCATGTTTACTGTGTGTGTTTCAATAGGACTTTATAAGTTAATTTTAAAAGCCTACAAATATTTGGAACCCTGAATAGTGTAAGTAAATAGACACATTATTTGTAAACACATTTTACGTCATTGGTGTTCTCTAAATGAATGGCTGATATGCATTTTATATTGTTGTATTCTATCATAACCATATTTTTCGGACTATAAGACGCACCAAGTTTTTAAAGCAGAAAATCAGAAAAAAAAATAATTTGTGTTTTAAATGGGAAAAAATCCCATGCAGTACCCAATTTCAGCCACAAAAATGGTGTCACTGGAGAGCACACTTTGTCATCTCTTCCTCATATACGAGGAAGGGAGGGGGCTGGCGGGAGAATCTGCACTCTGATCTCCCTGTCCCCTCTGCGCTGTGTGTGAGGAAACTGCCAACATGCAGCTCTCCCCACACACACTCTGCATTGGCTGTATCTGCGGGGCCCTGCAAATATAGCCAATACAGTTCAGATGGGAGATCGGTTATGTGGAGATTGCCCATCTGCCCGGAGAGCTGGCAGGGAGCAAAGTTGCGATTGCACATTTGGGACATAAGACGCAGACACTGCCCCACTAATTTTGGTGGTGAACTTATAGTCCAAAAAATACAGTAGATATTACTGTGTGTTTCAGACTGTTTAAGAAACATTTTATGAAGAACTTCTTTATGTTTTTAAGGATGTGAGTTGCAATGAGATCCAGACAATTCCGACACAAATTGGTAAATTGGAATCATTACGGGATCTCAATATTAGGAGAAACCACTTGCTTCAGCTGCCTGAAGGTAAGCAGAAACATGATGGACTTTTACCTCTTGATAATGATCAGTACAGTTCAGTTTTGGCATAAAGTCATTTAAAAATTTTGGCCACAACCATAAATGCTACATTTGAAGAGTAGTCAAAAAGGCCTATGATGTAAGGTACACAATTCCTACTGTGAAACATGTTGATATTATGGGGCAATGTGAGCTACAAAGGCACATGTAAATATGAATGCAGTAACTTATCAGTAAATACTTAAGGTAAATGTGTACTTATCAACCCAGAAGTTGACCTGCAATTGGCTACAGCACAAGTCAAGGTTCAGAGCCATCTCGGTCTCTTGATCTCAATGTCATTGAGCCTCTCTTGGGAGACTTAACATAAGGTTCATACAAGACAGGCCAGGAATTCACAGGAACTGGAGGCTTGTTGCCAGGAAGTATTGGCAGCTTTCTGTCTGAGAGGAGCTCATCCACAAAAGCCGTCATTGATGTGAAAGGGGGCAATATATGGTATTCTGAACTGGGGTGTGTAAACTTTTGGGTAGTTTGTGTAGTAATTATTATTTAAGTAGTTGTTTGACAATAAATGGGTTCAGCCAAGCCCTACCCATAAGTGAAAGAAATGTTTGTGTTATTCATATTCTTTAAAAAAAAATCTACTTGGAAACGCAACTGTACATTGTAGGCTTTGTTCATTTTAGTATGATGTCTATGATGATATCACTATGAATGGTGTAGTTGCTGCTGGTGTTTTTTGTCGATTGTAATAAGACCAAAATCGCAGATTTCAGTTTCGATCACAAAACACAGGAAAGAGTTCTATATAGAAATGTGTTCATCGAATACAATCAACCCGACCAACAAATGGAATGCTACGATTTTAGTTTGATCACTGTACAGTCGAAAAGGAAAATTATCCAACATGACATCACTTTATGATCGATGTTTTGATCGGTATCAAAACCATGTGTGCTGCATACTATTTAAGTTCGATCGATGTAAGCACAACAATGTATGCCTAGCTTTAGGGACACAACACTGACTGGGCATTATGCCTGAAGCCAGTATGGGCACAGTCCTGGGATAAGGGGGAACCGCTGGCTTTCCGTGAGCCTGCAGCATTTCTGCAGAGCTGCAGGCACACAGCCTTTCCGGCCCCTGGCATCCCCATCCCCATGACCCCTATGTTAATGGAGAGGGCATTGCTTTTCTCCCCACACACCGCCGGCGTCTTATTGACACTGGCAGCATGTAAAGGCCCGGGGGGAGAGCTGGCAATCATTGCGGAGTACAGTGTAACAGGGCAGCCCGTAACGCTCTGGAGATTAATAGTTGTAGGTCAGAATATATAGATTATATATAGCTTATTTGTCTTACAACTGCCCAAACGTGTTATCCTGTATGTACAGGATTGTTGCTTCAGCTACCTGTAGATCACACCAGATCTTTATTTATAATATTTTGTTGATTTGTCAATACTGTACATTATTATTATTATTATTCGGCATGTAGTCTGGTAGACTTGTTTTAGAGACATTTCTATCCACATTTTGAATCCTCCTATAGGACCACTGCAGTAGCAGCCACCAACCTTTTAAGGTATGGCAAAAAAAAAATTATGCTTAAGTTTATCAAATACTCTTTGTGATACAAAAAAATGCAATTAAGTTCTTTAAAAAAAAATATGAATGTTGCTTCTTTTTCCCTTGCAGAACTTGCAGAGTTGCCTTTAGTGAGGTTGGATTTTTCTTGTAATAAAGTTACAACCATCCCTGTATGTTACCGCAATCTGCGTCACCTTCAGACTATCATTTTGGATAACAATCCCCTGCAATCCCCTCCTGCTCAGGTATGCACTTGACATCTGATTTAGTTTTTTTATGTAATATGGAAATGCAAATGAAATAATTATTGATCATTATTCTGAAACAGAATAGGTTGTAGAACTGTTTATAACATACTGAGAAGCGTATAAGAATGTTTTTGCCTTACTGATTTTTAGAATTTAGGTCTGTTTACGCTGTGTTTTCTGATTAATTTGAAAAAAACAAACTATTGATTGTCCAGGCAAAATCTTTGAATCTTCAGCCTTCATTAATCTGCAGCCGTTATGAATTGCCCATTTGTAACAACTGCACTGTTTTGGTATAAGTATAGGTACACCTTTCCAAGTTCATTTCAGGTTCTCTTATTATTTGCATGGCCACATGGATATTACATCAAACGCCTAGGCATGAAGACTTGTAAACATTTTCAGACAATAAGTGATCTACATTTTAACCAATTGGTGTGTGTGTTTTTTAAATAGATTTGCATCAAAGGTAAAATCCATATATTTAAATACCTGAATATAGAAGCCTGCAAGAATGCTGCAGACATACCCGAGTATGACAGAAGACATCAAGGTTTCGGTTCATGGTTAGTTTAATAAAAACTTTCTGATTTGTACCATTTCTAATTTCTTTTTTTTCTGGAATATTTTGAATCTCTATTCTTCTATGATTAGGAGCTTTCCCACTCAACTAAAAATCTAAGCTACTAAATACTCTAATGATGGTCATAGATCATCATAATTGGCTGCTCATATTTTGGCACCAGTACAGTTTACGGTGTACTTTTCTGTGTTTTAGCCATGATGATGTATATCCTGGTCGCACTTATGGTGCCTTGGACTCGGGATTTAACAGCGTAGACAGTGGAGACAAACGGTGGTCTGGGAACGAGGTAACCTTTTTCTTTGTTTTTGTTTGTTAATTGATTAAATATGCTATATGAATGATCAAAATATAATTCTTTTTTTTTTTACTACCACCCCATCCCGTAGTTTAACCTCCCTAGCGGTTGAGACGAACCCTGTTTGTTCGGTGAACAGGGTCCTCTCAACCGCACGGGAAGCCGGCGGCGGGGAGACCCTATTCCTCCCTGGAAAGCTGCAGCAATTGTCTTCATTGCTGCAGCATTTCCGGGTTTGCCATAGACCTCCATGTTAATGGAGGAGCGCCGGCTTTCCCTCTCACGCAGCTGGTGTCAGTAATGACAACAGCTGTGTGTAGAGCTCCGGCGACATGCCGGAAACGACAGGCAGTGTACTCTGTACACTGCCTCGATAGCCCGTATCTCTAGCGGTGCGCTAGAGAGGTTAAACTTCTGAAAATTATTTATAGCTTAACATTGTACAGAGGTTCTCTGAGTTTGTATAGAGATCCTTCTACACTGTAAAATATTTATTGTAATACATTTTTTTAAACAACAATATTTAATTCATTTTAAACCGTTTAACTCTTGCAGGATTTGAATTTTAACACCTTTCAGTGAATGTTCTTGTCCACTGTAATGCAGTGGCGTGCAGTGTTCTTTTTATGCATGCGAATCTTATTTTAGTGTTTTCATTGATATCCTTCTATAGTGCTTACATTAGTTTTACTTTCCATCATTTAAGATCAGTTTTAGTATTATCACTAATTATTACTACATCCTCATAAAAATTTGAGTCTGGTGTGTAATTTCAACAGTTGGCAAATAAAGACTCAGAATTGTACAGTTGCTTACAGTCTTTTTAGTCATGAGGTCACTTCTAGCTTTCCAGTATTTATTTTGCTGTAAACTTGGTGCTTAAAGCTTAGTCAGGCTACATTTTGTTTGTTTCATCTGTTTACCTATTACAATACTTTATACACAGTTTATATATCATGACTTGCACAAACTGATATTCCTAATTGTTTTGGACTTTTGTTCTCTTTTAATAAAGCCTACAGATGACTTCACAGACCTCCCTCTAAGAACATCTGATACAAGTAAAGAGCAGCGGTTACGGAGAGATCAGATTCAGGAATCGCGGGGAAGTTCAATTATTGCAAATGGTGGAGGTAGGTTCTGGAGAAGTATCAATGTTGACTTCATGCTTTCTAACTAATTTCTGCAGTTATGACCTTTATTTTTTTGTAGTGGAGCATGATCTGGATCAGATTGATTACATTGATAGTTATGCTACTGAAGAGGAAGAGGAGGATGTAAGGCAGTCCAAAGGAGATAGTCTGAGTTCACAGTTCATGGCATATATAGAAGAGCGACAGGCAACACATGGGGTGAGAAAGACTCTGATCATTGTAGAATTATTGTAGTATTATGCTGATATGCTTCTGCTTATAGATTTACAGACTATATTCTGTTCACTTATTTATATTTAATTTTTTTGGGTAGGTCTCCCCTTTAAAACAAAACCCTAAAAGAGAATTGCAGAGACCTGAGGATGGAAGACGACATTTATACCAAAGCAGGTTAGTTACCTAAGCATGTCCACCTAAGGCTTTGTCATCACCAATTGCTACTATGACTTTAATTTTTTCGTCTTTTTGGTGATCTTTCACACTAACCGCATTTGCGCTGCAGTGTCAGAACATTTATGCATTGATACAGTGTGAAAAGGCAAACGCCCTGCAGCATGCATTGATTTCTTACTGGCAACAGATTGTTAAAGGAGGCGCTGCACGGCTAGCCTGAAAGGGCCCTTGTTGGCGAGCTTATATCTGATGTAAGAATCTAGTTAAGGGAGTGTAAAATCTGTGCAAATCTGCAGGTAATAATAATCCACAAAAAAAGTTATTTTATTCCTGTGTAGCAGCCTTTTGTCATTAAATGTGATCAGACTATAGATGAGATTAAATCCACTGATCTCCTTAGTGGAATGTTCAGTTTGCTATGCCAAATTGTATAAATAACTTTTCCTCATATAGGACTACTATTAGGTTCTCAAAACCCCTGTTTAATTTTCCATTTACAGTCATTTATAGTGTACAGTTTTTCTGTTCACAAATTATATATATATATATATATATATATATATATATATATATATATATATATATATATTAGTACCATTTGGACGTTTGCCATTGTTCATTACAGTTCTAGGTACCCATTTCTAAAGACTTTACATAATTGTACATATGGTTGTTCCTCAAGAATTTCATACAAAACACGCATCTGTATTCATATGAAATCATTTTAAAAGTATAGCGATCATTGTATTATTTTTATCTTTTCCCCTTGTTTTACATGCAGACTCTCAGAGGAAATAAGAAGACCAGAATCTCTAACTTTAACAAGTAAACAAAGGCAGCCATCCCCTCGTAGGCAAAATGACAGGTATCTGTAGCCATGAAGTTTCACTTTCTATCTTGTGAGCAGAGCATCTATACTGTTGCGCTTTTCAGTTTGACCAGTGCCCACACCATGATCTATCATTTACACAATTATTCTTATTAATTATTATTAAGCGTGAATGAGATCAATTCCATTTAGGGTTTTTTTTTTTTGTTATAGCAATTTAACATTGTTTTTCTTATTTTAAGGGCTCATTTGGATGCGATGTATCTCATTGCACTCGCCAAAGGTTCTAACCAGGTAAAACTTAATAAGTAATTTAAAGGCTGTGTAGTGAACTTTATGGTCTGATTTATTGGTTTATGTACCTGAGCTTCCTTTCTGCATCTAAGCTTTTGTAAACTGTTTTTTATGGGCATTGTAGACAGATTCAGAGTTGCATCGCAGGCGAGATTTGGTAGAATCTACCAGGAGGGAGGCACAAATAGCGGCCCAGCAGTATGAGGAGGAGAGGATGAGGGATAGGTTAAAACATACGGACTCTTTAAACGTAAGTTACTACCATTTGCACGTTATATTTTCTGTACCCTGCACTTAAGAAAAAACTTTTTTAGTCTTTACCATTCTAGCCTAGTTTAAAAAATATCTGTGTTTTTTTTTTCTATCTGCAGAAACCACTAAGTCCAGAAAAACAGAGCCCACTGGATAATGAGGTAGGTTATGTAACCAATTTTTTAATATTCTCTATTATAAACAGCCTGATATTGTGAAATACGTTTTATCTAGTAGATATTTATTTATTAAAAATACAGCATTGTTCAGATAAAAGATAAAACATTTGTTAGTGGGCGTTGGTTATATTTCATCTTCCGTTCCTCCATGATGCTTCAAAACGTTAGACAATCAGGACGTCCATATGCTAGTACTTTGCATTCACCTGCACAAACAAAATAGCCATTATTCCGTTATTTGTTTTGTGTGGATTTCGGATTAATTTCATAATGCAGTGTATATAGAAATATTAATCCTTAAAAGTATTTGTTTTGGTTATGGAGCATGAAAATGTCCAAGTAGGGGTACATACAGTAGATAAAGTCAAAACGCCCCTTGTAAAATGTCAGGTTCCTGTGCTGTACAAAAATGAAGATAAATAATTTCAGAACATTTTCCACCTTTTAAATGTGACCTATAAACTGTACCACTCAGTTGAAAAACAAACTGAAATCTTTTAGGCGGAGGGAAGAAAAAATATAAAAATAAAATAATGTGGTTGCATGAGAGTGCACACCCTTACTATGTTGAAGCACCTTTCATTTTATTACAGCACACAGTCTTCTTGGGTAGGCTGCCACCACATGCTTCACTGTGCGTTTGATGTTCTTTTGGTGATGTGCAGTATTGAGGCAAAACATCCAAGCCATGCTACATATTGCAAAAACTCATCTGAAGTCTCCCAAAAGCATGCTGGAAAATGTGTTATGGTCTAATAAAACCAAAGTTGTACTTTTTGCCCATAATTTGAAAGGTATGTTTGGCGCAAAACTGTGCTGCATATCACCAGAAGAACACTATACCCAGTAAAGCATGATGGTGGCAGCATCATGCTTTGGGGCACAATAAAGGTAGAAAAAGTTGTGAAATGATTTATCTTTGTCTAATTTTTGTAAAGCACAGGAACCAGATATTTTACAAGAGGTGTTTGGATTTCAGTGTACATAGTACTAGTTGCTGTATAGTTAAATGATGGAAACCAACCTCTTTGATGTATTTTTCTTTCACAACATACCTTCTTTAATGAAAAGTAGCAGATTTAAAAAACAAACAAAACAAAACTATAAGTTAAAATGGGCTTAAAGGTTTCACAAATATTTTATTATATTACATTAAGAGGTTTTTCTTTTGTACATTTTACAATTCTCTTGAAATTTATATTTTATATTTCTTTAAGCCTTTCTTTTTCTCTCTCCATTATTTTTGTCACCAACTTCCCATGAGTTAGTGCAGTTGTTAAATTTCTAACACAGTCCTGTAGATTTTACAGTAACGTTATTTTTGACAATTTTGCATATTTGCAACAAAATATTAAGGATTTTATTATATTAAATAAAAATGCACTTGGATGCGCTGAAGTTGGCGCATTGAATGAGGGCAACCTTCCTGTTAGGGCTGGTTTATTGGCAATGCTACCTAGCATGGCTGTTACACAGCCCCTTTATATGAATGGAATAATGTATATCCAATGCGCCTGGGCTCATTAACTATATGTCAGCCTGCAGAGTCCATTGACTGGATATGACATGTCATACGTCAAGCCTCTGTCACGTTTGTCTATGCTGGGCTTCACGTCCACATAAACTGTCGGTCGGAGCCTATGACAGGCCATGGATACAGCCATACCATAGCCCATTGACTGTTGTGGGAGGCTTGTGCATTGTGCTGTAATCCCTGCTTTCAATGCAGGGATTTTAGTGCAGTGGAGCAAAGCACTTTACAGTCTTTGTGTCTATGATTTATTGTTGTAAGGTATGCTTGCAATATATGGTGAATTGAAGTAAACACATGAATTTTTTTGTGGGTAAAAGGGGTCTCCATGGTTTAATCACCATTTCAAGTGTCTACAGGGACATGAAGTGATTTGAAATCTTACTAGCAGTGATGTCTTACGAACTATGTTTATCTTTTCCTATTATTTTATCTTTCTTTTACTTGAGTGACAATTTTTTACACAAGTGTTTGAAAAATGCATTTCTGAAAGCATGGTTCTTAAATGTGATTGTATTCAAATATATTTCCTTTACACCAGAACCCCCCCCCCCCCCAAAACAAAATGAATTTGCAACACTTCGGCTATGACTAAATGTATTTGTAAAGTTATAATGGTTTTTGTGTTTTTTTTTCTCCAGTCCATATAGACACATATTTTATTAAAAGCGACAATATGGTCACAGCTCCCAGTGTTTATGGCACACTATACATTTTGGAGGACCACCGTGCGCGCTTGCTGCACTCGATCCTTCTTTCAATCGACTGCAAATCTAATGCACCATAAATTGACCCATAAAATGATCGCCCAAAGGACTGGCATGTCTGTATTTTTTTGGGAACAATCTCATTACTTTGAATGGGGATCAGCGTCCCTATCCAAAGTATATGGCAGAACACAAAGGGTGTGGAACGACCAGCCATGTGTGATGACGTCCTCACACGCGGTTAATCTGCCACAAAATCACCCACCGATCGCAACATCTTTGCCCAGCTATACTCACTAGTATGTATCTCAAGTGACCGTTGTATGTTGTTGTGCATGTAGTGTACCAACAGTATGATTCGAACACCCCACTGCTGTTTCCATATGTCACTGTTAAACCAATACTACCTTAATAGTTTCTGATGTAGATTCTGTTTCTTTTCAGTCTTCTTAGGAAATGTCACTTTTTATTGCCATCCTGTTCATTTTCCATTGGTAGATTGTCAACTTCCATGTGTGCTACTGTCATGTAACCCTGTACTGTCACATTTTATCCTTTTCATGTTGTTCCATTGTGTGAGTGTGTGTTATTGACATTGCTCCATCTTTCCCCTACCTCCATCTCAGTGTTCCCTACCATCCAGACGCTCCCAGCACACAGATGATAGTGCCCTTTTAGTGGTAAGAACCCTGCATGGAATTATCTGGCTCCTTAAAGCATGGCTCAAATTAGTTTGGAATCATTTGTAGATAGTGCATGCGAGGGGCATAAACCAGGACAATAATTTCTCAGTTGCACAAATATCTTCTAGTAAAATATAATAATTTCATTCACTATTTGAGCGGGTTTAAAGCTTGACAAGACCAGGCCAAACTCAAATCTATTCACAAAATATGTTAAAAAGACTCAGGCCCTGCATGTCTGAGAGAGAGCAATTTGTATTGCCTACAAACTTAAAGCATAATCATATTGTCGTGTAAAAAATACAACCTACAACTGGCTGTGCGGTGAAGATTACGCCTAATGGATTAAACTATCTTGAAATTTTAAGAGTAAATATAATATTTCTCTGTGTACTATTTATAATTCACTATCCGCTCAACTCATTGAAATAATACATCTGCAGCTTAAGTTTTGGCTTTTCCATACCAACTACAGTAGACAGGGTTTTCAGTCAGGGCGTCTTGGAGTACTCTAGCTTAGGGAAATGTTCTTAGGTAAACCATATTATGAACTTCTATGGTTCTCTGATGGAGTCGCAAAGTCCTGGTTTATGTTTTTTGGTAGAATGGTTGTGCTTCTTTACAAACAATGATTGACTTTGATTGTCAGCAGCTTTAGAATGGGTTTACAGGACATGGAAATTCTATTTTTACCTCCAAAGGATTTTAAACCAGTTATGACACTTAATTAATTTTAAATGTAGCTTTTAATATAATTTGTCCTCAGATGTGGTTCTGTGTGTTTTGTATACATCCAGCTTTGTGAAATAGTAGGAATTACATAATGACATTCTTTTCAAGTCTTGCCCTGAAAATTGAATGATCTAACATGTATTTGTCATCCCTTTACAGATGAGTTAGTGTTATTTTCCCAAAGCCACCATCCAAGAAGTAATGATTAAAGGTGCTCTTTAACCACCCCTTAGTTATTCAAAATCTATTTATAAAATAAGGTATAATTAACCCATTTCAGTAATACTCCCTAAGGAGCAATGTTACTCTAAGTCGGCAGTAAAATGTATAAAGCCGAGCAGGGCCGCTAAAAGCAACGGCTATGGGTGCGTTTAAGGTATTAGGACAGCAGGAGGAAGAAAAAAAATGTAACCACTGTTGGCATGTGCCACCCTCCTAGGTCTTGTCAGCATGGATCAAACACAGATCCTTAAACGCACCCATAGCCATTGATTATATTGCTTTTATTATTGTAAATACTAAACCTTGACATGACTAAGATTCAACCAACCTAATGTAAATGCACAACAAAGACTCCTGATGAAGCGGACACCCGTAAAACACAAGCGTCAGGCTAGTGCAATGTTTTTAAACAATTGTTGTAAATTTTATTCAAGCTTGGAATTGTATGTATACAACATGCCCTGTTTGGCTTTGTACTTGATCATTTGTCATTTTTTTTTTTTTGATTTAGCAATTTCACTGGAATTAATCAATCTAATTTTTTTTGGATACAACTGCTTTTAAAAAACCCCTTGCTCCTTGGGGAGGATTGCTGAAAACATTTTGTTTTCCCTAATTGGGATGTTGGCAGATTTATATACAGATATGGAGGATTTTCAATTATTTAAAACAAATTCTTATTATGCTATATGTGTTTATTGCCCTAGAAGTCAAACCTACCTTAATTTCTCATCTAATGCATCATCACATTGACACACCCGCTGATATCCCTTCCCAATTATAGTCTCAATATGAAAGAATGCAATTCTGAAAGCTACCCTCTAGACCAGTGGTGGGCAACTGAGTTGATATGGAGGGCCACAAGTGTGTCCTTCTGCATCACTAAAGGGCTGCACATAACATTTTCAATCTGTACTGACTTATATAAGCATTTTATAATGAATAAATTACAGCAGAAATAGCAAGAAGACATTATTTTTAAATAAAATTACTTATTAAATTATACTACAAGCATTAGGGAAGACTGTAGTACAGTGATGCACATATTATGCAGAGGTTATGTGCTGCAATATATATTATACAATCACCCCCCATTGGTTAATGAGAAAATGGTAGCATAGGCACTTGTCCGCCAATCCCCCACCACACGTCTTTGCCCGAGATCTTCTTAGAGGGGGAAGAGGAGGAGAGGTGAGTGACTTGCTCAGATCCCACCTGGGTTGCTGATTGGCTTTCACATAAGCCTCTCCCCCTCTTCCGGCTCTGAGAAGATCCCAGACGAGGAGGCGTCAGCAGGGGACTGGTGGACAGGTGAGTTCCTTTGCCCTATGCGTTAACAGGTTTCAGGGGCCACAAGTGGAGAACTGAGGGGAGCCGCTGAAGAATAAACACATTGGAGGCTGCTGTCTTTATATGTAAAATAGTGTCCACTAATGGATTTAAAAACCTATAATCTATAAACAAGGCCCCTGACCAATCTCCAGAGATGTGAACTGGCCCAAGGATACTTACACCTTGACTGTTGCACACACCTTGCAGTACACAACTACTTTAAAGGAGGAATCCGGAATAAGAGCATAGATGCCTAGTGGTTAATATTTGTTACTTTTATTTTTAGCTTTTGTAGCTTGCCACAGACTCCTTCTATGTTATACCACATCTACAGTATACACAAGGTGTTGCTATTGTTTTCTAGTGTTACCAAGTTTATCTTAAATTAAAGTTTCTTTAATTGTAAGTTTTATTCATAGAAAAAGAAAGACCTCAACCTCATCTGAGGTTTTTCTTTATTTTTCTATGATATGAGGGATGTTTGCAAATATTCCCATATATGTGTGTGATTATTTTATATATAGAATTTTATTCATGTTTAATATAGAAACTAAAATTAATTTCTTGGCAGATTTTTTTTTATAATTTTAAGCAAATGTATTTTGTAAGATGCAAAGCGTACATTAGCATAATCTGTTCTCCCACAAAACACATAGTGTTGTCCCTTGGTTTGTGGTTTTCAGCCACATTGTACATCTGTATTGAGTTCTCTTATATTTGGGGTGTGCCTTCTGGAACTATAAAAATGTATATTTCTTCCTTGGTTCACATAATTACTTTTTTCATACTTGCAATCCTGGCTTCAGAGATTTTCCAATACAGGTCAGCGTTTCAATCTCACAGGAAATAAAGGGCTTCCTAAATTACAAGGCTTCCTCCCATCAACTTTTAGCAGCTTTCATTGATAAAAGATTTGATAAGGGAGCCCTGGTTGGGTTTCTTGCCCTATCCCCAAGATTGTGGGTTGTTTAAGAGCAGGCCAAGCTGGTGGCAAATGCTCTGTGCCATTGTTTTCTGTGGGGACTAGTTGGATATGGAACATAAAGGTTATATCTTAAAATAAAATATTAAGTTGCATTTTTTTTACATTTCCATTTATCCGTCTTAAATAGAGATGGTTGAATTTTTTTTTTATTTTACCAGTTCAATTTTGAGAGTTAATTACAAAGCCCCTGAGCATGGTATCAACCCCCCACATTCAGGGTATACTACTACTACAAAAAAGAAAGTATTTTTCTATCACATAATTTTTGCATACATTTCTGAGGTTAATTGATGCAAAAACTACGTATGCTAGAAAAGAATGTTGACACAACCCTTCACTACCTCTCCAGCAAAAAATGTGACCATCTTTAGTCTTTAACACAACTTTGCAAGCCAAGATGAAGGTGACCTAAAATGGTAATCGGATAACTCATTTGTCTGTAAAATATTTGACAGAATTATTGATTATGTCTTCGGTGATATAGGCCTTGTATGTTTTAGGAATGCGATTAAGGAGTTAAGGTCCCCATACACAGAATTTTTTTTTCTTTTTATTCTTGAACAACCGCCGCATGCAGCAATCATTGGGGAATAAAACGCAGCCACCCTTTTTTGAGCGGGGTGGTTCAAACAGGGAACCAACATGTTAATAAATCACTGTTTGATCTCCAAAACTTTGGATGGGGACTGATCGTTGACTGATTACATAGGAAATGACCCATGTATGGGTACCTTTTTTTTTTTTTTTTTTTTTTTCTTCTTTCAATACACTAAAAGTATATAACACAGAACCAATGAGAGAATTCCACTAAGGCGTTTGCCCGCGGTTTAGTGGGAGATTGCTAGCACCAAGTGATCTCCCGCGATCTCCAGCGATTCAAATGGCAGGCGCGGACCTGCAAACAGTGGGGGTGTGTGGCAAGATACCCTGCCACTTCCTGGCTGATCGCCCCCCTAGACAGTGAATGGGTGCGGTTAAAGACTCCATAGACTCCATTCACCCCTATGGCCCCGATCGTCGGCCCGCACCTCTCGTCCAAGTGGAAACATGCTGTTAGGTTTTTCTAGCAAGCAGCAGTTCTTCAGTTTAATGAAGCAGTATTCATGTAGATGTGGTTCCTTCCACATGGTGACTGTATACACCCATGTTTGTAGGTCAGTACAACTAATGAGTACAAACCATAACTAAAGTTTTGTGGCACATGTAGGATGTAGGAAGAGTCAATACAGTCATTTGTGTGTTTCAGGTATAGGTGTGTCTGTCTTGTCATGCGTTGCTGATCGTAATCTCGCCAGAATTTCAGTTTAATTATTCCTCATCTATGCGGAGTCTGGCTTCTCGCTCTGTATACTATGTGCATGCAGTTGGCTGGTGACTTGCAGTGCAGCTGTAAAACCAGCAACCAACCATTGTGAGAGCAAATGTGTTTAGCCATGTCTGGGTGGTTTCTATCATAGCTGCCTTGTTTCCATCTTTCTTTCTTCTATCTTCTTTTCCTGCTGCTGCTGGCAGAATGGCTTTGAGCCACTCTTTGTCTTTGAGATTGACTATAACACCAATACCATAAAAAGGAGGCCAGGAAGTCACATCCAGGTGAATAACGCATGCTGGCTATCTCCAATGTGATAAATCAGAATGTTCTTTCTCATTCTCAACCTTTTTGTTTTACCACAACTGTAGTGTTTATAATAATATTGTATTCTGTCAACAATGACGTTTTCTCATATTTTGTATGCATGGACAGTTTGTATGTCTATATGTGTGTGTCACATTCTTTGTGAAGGAGGTTGAGGGACACACACACACTCACACATTTTCTTTCTCTCATTCTCAATCTCTCTAAATCTCTCTGTCTGTGTTTTTACGTCCTCAGTTCATGCTGATTTATTGTACGTGTTTGTTTTACAACTGTTGCTACATTTTGGTTTTCTGTGAACTATTTTTTTGGGAATTTTAAATTTTATATTTTGTTTTCAGAGCGATGAGAGGTCATCAGTCACTCCTGTATCACCTTCCTCTCAAACAAGTAAGTGTTCAATTCTATTTTTGGTTTTCTTTTTAGCTAATCATTAGAGGAAGTTACAGTTGTAGTTTTTACTGTTGTGTGTTGATTTGTATTACACTTCTACCTTCATTGTGGTACAGGTTTTAAGTAAAGGGAATGTGTAAGCTAGTGCTTACATGTGTTGTCTCTAGCAGCTTTAAATATTACTACTCTGGTGGGACATGATATTTTTCTCAAATCTACATTTCTTTTTGCAGTACATCTGTCCTCGCCATCTTCTGTATCTTCATATCGAAGCTCCCCTCAGCGACCTGAAAGCTTCTTATTTAGAGCAGCAGTTCGAGAGGATGTTAAAAGAAGTGGGTGTCACATCCTGTTTTACTTGCCCAGTTTGCTTGATTATCTTTTTTGCACCTTTGTATACATCTAAACTATTTTGCTCATATGTTATATCTGTATAGGTAATTCCACCTTTCGTTCTCCTAATTTTCTCTTTACCATTGAGGTCCTATTTTCTAATATTGCAGTATACAGGGAGTGCAGAATTATTAGGCAAGTGGTATTTTTGAGGAATAATTTTATT